>CM032448.1:10225821-10343321 GCA_019049505.1 Pachyrhynchus sulphureomaculatus
TTCAAATACGTATGAGGATAATATATCTCTCGCATATGTCAATACAAAAGTAAATTGAGAAAAATTACAGTTGATAGAAATAATCTCAAAATGATTTTTATTTATTTGTGTTGACTGCAATTTTTCTTAATTAAGGCTTGATTTTAAAACATTTATAGTAAAAACAAACAAATTTATAAATCATTTAATTCTTCATTGTGTATCACGCTGCACTCCTTGGCAAATTATTTTTGGAAAATTAACTTATCCAAATGTTAGCCGTTAGAATTCCGATATCGTTCTAATAAACTAGTAAATTTTTTTTTGCCTGAAATTTTCTTTTAATTGTTCAAAGGAGCAGAGTTTGTTACTATATTTTATTTTTTTATTTTAAATTGCAGAAAACCTCACACGAAAAAGTACCTTAGTTTTAAATCAGAGCTACTGGGAAGCCAAATTATGTCACATTTTGTGGAAATCAATTTACGAAAATTAAACCTATGAACACCCCTGCAACGGAGGAAAAATCTGCAAATTGCTTAAAACAGATGTACAAATAATCAAGGCTACTCCAAATTTACCGTGTCTTTTTTTGAGATTTTTAAGAAATATATTTGTTCGCCAGTAGTATCTTTAGGGCTTCATTTCAATAAAATATAAATATTTTGCGCTATTCTAGAAAGTAAAGACTTTTGCCTTGTTGTCATTTTGTAGGAATTTTACATTATATATCTAAAAAACCCGGTCAAGTGCAAGTCGGACCTGCGCAATTAGTGTTGTAGTAGTGAGGCACACCAAATGAGTTTTTAAACATTAATATTTAGAATTCGGACTCAAACTTGTGTGCGACAAGTAAAAAAACTTTCTGCAACGTGAACTCCTATATTATTAGGAAAATTGTATATCATCTATAATATATATGAAATGCAACGTTTCTCTGTCTGTCTGTCTGTCCGTTGGTGCGCTTATCACTGGAGAACCACTTATCAGATTTACGTGCTTTTTTTTTTTAAACATACATATGTTCTCTGGGCAGGTTATAGGCTGTATTTTATTACGTTAGGTAATTTAAGGAATAAGCAGTGACGATAATAGTGAATCAAGTCGGGAAAAAATTTGCCGCTAGCGCGTTCTTTTGCAATACACTGTCTAAACCTTTAAATATGGAACAATATCATGTAGCAAAGAATATCTATATATATATATATATATATATATATATATATATATATATATATATATATATATATAATGCAACGTCTCTCTGTCTGTCTGTCTGTCTGTCTGTCCGTTAATGTGCTTATCACTCGAGAAGCCCTTATCTGATTTACATGTTTTTTTTTAATTCATACATTTGTTCTTTGGCCAAGATATCTATAATCTTTTATATCTATACTTACTTAATCCTTAGCCATGATACCTCTCGGTGTAGGCTGGTGTAAGTGAGTTGGGTTAGGTTGGCGTCTTCCACATTTCTCCCATTTTTTTCTATTTCGGGTTAGTCTTGTTGCCTCCTCCCACCTCACTCTCCTCTTCTCCATTGCTCCCCTTACTTCCTCCCTCCATGTTCTTCGTGGTCTTCCTCGACTTCGTTTTCTATTCTCTCTTGCTTCATACACTCTTGTTACCAGTCTTTCCTGTCCCATTCTTTGTGATGTTACTTAATCCTTAGCCATAATACCTCTCGGTGTAGGCTCTTTTATATCTATAATATATATAAAATGAAACATCTATCTGTTTTTCTGTTTGTTTGTCTGTCTGTCCGTTAATGAGCTTATCACTGGAGAACCACTTATCCGATTTACGTGCTTTTTTTTTAAAAAACATATATATGTTCTCTGGGTAGGTTACAGGCTATATTTTATTACGTTAGGTAATATATGGAATAAGCAGTGACGAAAATAGTGATTCAAGATGGAAAATAGTTTGCTGCTAGCGCGTTCCCTTGCAATACACTGCCTAAACCATTAAATATGGAGTATCATGTAGCAAAGAAGATCTATATCTAAAATATATATAAAATGCAACGTCTTTCTGTCTGTCTGTCTGTCAGTTAATACGCTTATCACTCGAGAAGCACTTATCCGATTTACGTGCTTTTTTTAAATTCATACATTTGTTCTCTGGCCAGGTAATCTATAAACTTTTATAATATATATAAAATGCAACGTCTGTCTGTCCGTTAGTGCGCTGATTACTCGAGAGCCACTTATCCGATTTATGTGGTTTTTTTTTTAAAACAGACTTGTGTCAGGTTATAGGATATATTTTATTACGTTAGGTAACATAAGGAATAAGCAGTGTCGATAATAGTGAATCAAGTCGGAAAAAAGTCTGCCGCTAGCGTGTTTTCTTGCAATACACTGCCTAAATCATTAAATATGGAACAGTATCATGTAGCAAAGACCATAATATGTGCAACATCTCTCTGTTTGTCTATCTGTCCGTTAGTGCGCTTATGACTTGGCAACCACTTATCCGACTCACACATTTTTTCTAATTCATTGTTTTCTGGCCAGGTTATCTATAATATATATATATATATATATATATATATATATATATATATATATATATATATATATATATATATATATGTGTATATATATATATATATATATATATATATATATATATATATATATATATATATATCAAGGATTTTCTAGAGCTGACGCTGTCTTCCGTCTCTCAGCCTTTGATTCCATCCGTTTCAAATCTTCCCAGTCTCCATCTGTTAGACCTCTGTCCTCCATAGCCTCGTCCACATCGTCTCTCCACGATCGTCTGGGTCTTCCTCTTTTTCTTCTCTCTATAGGGCTCCACTCCGTTATTTTCTTTATACACCTATTATCTTCGCTTCGTCTTATGTATCCATACATTCATTCTGCTTCTTCTTTCTTCATTTGTTATCCTCTCCATACGTGTCACTCTACAACATCTTCTCCAATACTTCATTTCTACCGCGTTAATTTTAGATTAATTTCTTTTGTTGATCGTCCATGTTTCTGACCTGAATGGGATTATGCTTTGTACTATTGATTTGTATATGCGTGTTTTGTTTCTCCTTGTGTTTGTCCCACAGGATCGAATTTAATTGTCTTATGCATGTCCGCGTTTGTCCTAATCTAGCTTTGATCTCTTCTTCTGATGTTGCGTTTTTTGAAATGATGGTTCCTAAATATTTAAATCTATCGGTTCCTTAGATTATTGTTTCGTTATCGACTTCTAGATTCTCCGCATTTCCCTCCTTTGTTGTTAGATATTCTCTTTTATCAAAGTTTATTGCTGATCCTGCTTTAGTGTATTCTTCTTTCAGTTTTCTTACCATATAACTGACGTCTTCCTCATCTTGCCCTATAATTACTTGGTCGTCTGTGAAACTTGGAGTATATAAGTAACCTGCTCGTATTGGGACTCCCATTCCACTACATTTTTGCTTCCATTTTTTTAATGTTTATTCGAGGTATATTTTGAATAGTGCTGGGGATGTAGAGCATCCTTGTAATAGACCTTTTGATGTTTGGAGTCCCTTCCCTATTTTATATCCTATTTTTATGTTCACTGTGTTGTTTTCGTAGAGAGCTTTTACTGCGTATATTAGTTCTTTGTTAATGCCTATTTCTTTCATTGCGTTCCATAATCTTTGTCTTGGTACTGAGTCATAGGCCTTTCTTATGTCTATGAAGGCTAGATGCGTTTTATATATATATATATATATATATATATATATATATATATATATATATATATATATATATATATATATATTTTCAATTCTTGGGCTTTGGGTTCGTTTTATGAATATTTGGTATTTAAAATTAAACTTAAATTGACGTTTCGCCCTTTGGTTTAGGGCATTTTCATTTTTTTTTCTTTATTTCTTGAATCTCACACAACAGTAATAAATAAAATATGTGAGATTCAAGAAATAAAGAAAAAAAAATGAAAATGCCCTAAACTAAAGGGCGAAACGTCAATTTAAGTTTAATTTTAAATACCAAATATTCATAAAAACGAGCCCAAAGCCCAAGAATTGAAAATAAATATTAATTGATGGTTCAAGAAAATATTTAAGCATCTATATATATATATATATATATATATATATATATATATATATATATATATATATATATATAACGCAACGCTTGTCTGTCTGTCTCTTTATTTGTCCGTTAGTGCGCTTATCACTCGAGAAGCTCTTATCGGATTTACGTGTTTTTTTTTTTAATTTATACATATGTTCTCTGGCCAGGTTATATAATAATAATAATAATGATCTATATAATATACATGAAACGCAACGTCTCTCTGTCTGTCTGTCTGTCCGTTAGTGTGCTTATCATTCGACAACCACTTATCCGATTTACATGTTTTTTTTTTAAATTCTTAACTTAATATTTATAAAAAAAATCTATAATATATAAAACGCAACGTCTCTCTATCTGTCTCTCCGTTAGTGCGCTTAGCACTCAAGGACCACTTATCCGATTTACGTGTTTTTTTTTTTTATAAAATACATATGTTCTCTGGCCAGGTTATAGGATATGTTTTATTACGTTAGGCAACATAAGGAATAAGCAGTGACGATAATAGTGAATCAATCGCGGGCATACCTAGTATTGTATATGGTCGTATCTTCTGTCATTTGCATGTATTTTTTCGTTACGAAAAATACGGTTTTTTTCGTTTTTGCTTTAGAAAAGGTCTGGTTCATTCTTTTTATTTCTATTCAATATTTTATCTTAAATAACATATAACATGAAAAAGTGATTTTAAAATAAATACTACCTATTTTACAATAAAATTATGATTTAGATAACAGAAACTTTTACTGATAAATCATTATAACACATTAAAACATTTACTAAAATTAAAATTTTTATATTCGTGCCAGTATAAATGCGATTTAGATAATCGATCGAATAATTTTGAACATAGTAGAAAACAAGCTCAAACACATACGCTATAGAACACGAATGGTTTTTTAAATTATAGATTAAATTATAAATATGTGATATTTTTAGTAAATGTATTAACGGTTTGTTAGTAAAAGTGTCTGTTATCTAAATCATAATTTTATTATAAAATAAGTAGCATTTGCTTTAAAATAACTTTTTCATGTTATATTTAAAATAAAATATTGAATAGAAATAAAGAGATTGAACGCGACATTTTCTAAAGGTGGGTACACACTAGGCGAACGCATACGGCCGCATGAGAGCGAACGCATGCGTTTGCTTTGTGTGTGTACGTGCTAACGAAGGCGGACGAGCGTATGCGTTCGGCTGCGGTCGGGTTCGCTCGGAGGGCGGTACTTCAAAGAAAAATTCGGACCGCATGGTTTGAACATGTTTATAGTGTGTACGTGTTTTTGTTTTTTGAGTTTTTTCTTGTTAAGAATAATTCATATTGATTATCAATTTATCATTATGGAGTGATCCAATAGCGATTCTATTAAATTAATAACATTATATCAAACTTATGAATGTTTATGGAATCCAACTAATAATAATTATATAAATAAAATTAAGAAAAATGATGCCTGGGAAGAAATTGCTAAAGTTATGACAAGCAGTTCGGTTGAAGTAAAGAAAAAAATGAAAAGCATGACAATTCTTTTAAAACTGGATCCGGAACAGATTCTATTTACTCATCAACTTGGTTTGCTTTCAAATCTATGCTATTTTTAAAAGATAAATTTGTACCAAGAGAAACAAAAAACACTGAGGTAAGTCAAAACAATGTAATTTTTTATTTAAGATATTTATTTATTTTTATGGGTACATAATATTTTACTTTATTTACTTTTTACTTCACTAATACTTGTGTTGCCAAGCTACACTACCTTCCCCAATAAAATATTCGGCAAATTCATTCCTAATTCCTTCACAATTGGCAGCACTTTTTCGTCCAATCCCTGTTATTGGACGGAAAGTCTGTAGATTATTATCTTCTATTTCATTCCTCCAAGCACCAGGAATTAGTTCACCTTCATTATCTTCATCAAATGTACCACGAGGACTATAAATAGTTTGAGATGCTTTACTTTTTCTTAAAAAATTATGCAAACAGACACATGTTAAAACAGCTGTAGTAGCCTTTTCTGGTGATAACAACATCACTTTTCTTAAAACTCTAAAAACTGCCGACATAATTCCAAAAACATTTTCAATTATCCGCCGGGCACGGCAAAGTCTGTAATTAAAAACTCGTTTTTTAGATCCCTTTTTAGTGTTCCGTACGGAACACTTATAAGATCACTTCGGTGTCTGTCTGTCTGTCTGTCTGTCTGTTTGTCTGTCTGTCTGTCTGTCTGTCTGTCACACCCGATTTTCTCCGAAACTATTTGACATAGAAAGGTGAAATTTGGTAATAATATAGGAATTGATGGCCTCATCAGAGCCATGTAGTTTTGAGAATTAAATTTTGACTTAAGGGGTTAGTTTTGGGGGGTGAAGTCGGAAGCAAAAAAAAAAAATTTTTTTACTAGGTCATCGAGTGTGGTGTCAAATGAAAG
The DNA here is from genome assembly GCA_019049505.1 of Pachyrhynchus sulphureomaculatus. NCBI lineage: Eukaryota > Metazoa > Arthropoda > Insecta > Coleoptera > Curculionidae > Pachyrhynchus > Pachyrhynchus sulphureomaculatus. The sequence goes on from CM032448.1 coordinate 10,232,324, forward strand.
CTTGTGAAAACACGAGTAAAAAAATATATATATAATATTATACTTGCGCGCACTTTTCGTTGTGTTATTTTTAAAAATTCGCGAAATATCGCTGTCCCGGGCCTTATCTCGAAAAGTACTTATCAAAAAATTTCGAAAAAAAATTCTGGAATATTCTCCACGGGGTGTAGATTGAACGAAAATTATCACGAGTGCATTACCTTTAATAATTTATATGGTATATAAAAAAACAAAAATTTCAAGGTCATCAGATTTCAGTAAAGATTGGAAACAAACTTTGTTGAAAACTCATTTAGGGTGTGTTTTGTGAAGTCACTGATCATTTTATACCACCGTAACATAAATTTTGACTTAAGGGGTTCGTTTTGAGGGGTGAAATCGGAAGTGAAAAAAATTTTTTTTTTACTAGGTCATCGAGTGTGGTGTCAAATGAAAGCTTGTGAAAACACGAGTAAAAATATGTATATATATATATATATATATATATATATATATATATATATATATATATAACTCGTATATAATGTAATACTCGCGCACACTTTTCTTCGTATTACTTTTAAAAAATCGCTGTCCCCTACCTTATCTCGAAAAGTACTAATCAAAAAATTTTGAAAAAATTCTGGAATATTCTCCACGGGGTATAGATTGAACGAAAATTATCACGAGTGCATTACCTTTAATAATTTATTTGGTATATAAAAAAAAAAAAACAGAATTTCAAGGTCACCAGTTTTCAGTAAAGATTGAAAACAAACTTTGTTGAAAACTCATTTGGGGTGTGTTTTGTGAAGTCACTGATCATTTTATACCACCCTAACAAAAATTTTTATTTTGAAAACAATCAACGTACGGAACACTAATTGTGCAAGTTCAACTTGCACTTGACCGGTTTTTGTTTATTTTGTTCTACGGGATATGCTTTCGTTATGTTATATTCTAGTGCAAACGCATCATCACCAACAAACACAAAGGGAACTTCCATATTTCTATTCCCAAGTACTTCTTCAGATAGAAGATTTAGTTCATTGTTTTGCAATTTTTTATAAAAGAAGTGTTTTTTATCATACCACCATCAGAAATTCGACCCTGGCACCCAACATCGGCAAACGGAAAGCAGTAATTTCCATCAGCAATCCCTAGCAAAACAATACTGAAGTCTTTTTGATAGTTAAAATAATCGCTTCCACTTTTCACTGGCGCTTGAAGTACGCAGTGACGGCCGTCAATGGCTCCCAGATAATGTGGAAAATTCCATTTTCTTTCATATACGTCAGCTACTTTCCTCCATTCATTTTCAGTATTAGGCATCTGTAAAAAACATAACTTAATGTTAATTAATACTGATTTGAATTTTGCTCCTCTCCGTCACTCTAATATGCAATATAAATTTTTATCCGTACTTTTAGGTATAATCTGATATTCATTTTATTTTAGGCTGACGATGAACAAAGTTCTACAAGCACCATTACGGACGTTATAGAATTGATTGAATCCAATGTTACCCAGGACTCTGAGCAGATGCCACATACAGAACAATCAAATTCATCAAGCATACAAAGTAGCAAACGGACCCGTGAAAACATTTCAACCACTAACAACAGATCAGAAGAAGCTTACCAAATACTGAAGGATACTGTTGCCAGTCGTCCTATCAGAGACGACAGTACAATTTTTGGAGAACACGTGGGCGCAAAGCACAGAAAATATAGTCGTCACACACAATGCATTGTTGAGCATCATATTTCAAATATCTTATTTAACGCTGATATGGGTAGGTACGAACCACAAGTCCCACGAACATTGCCCCCTGGCCACATAGTACATTACAATGAACAACAAGTGGCCTTATCAGTTTCTCCTATTACCTCACCACAACATTCTTCATCAACCCACAGTCAAGGACGAAATTCATTGTATTCAATGTCCGACAACCCTCCATCAACACCCCAATCGGTATTTCAAGTTCAAGTAGTCTCCCCAGAAAATGAAACTGAAAATGCTTCTGGTATTCAACATCAAGAATCAATTATCAATTATTTAAACAACTATGAACCATATCAGTAGTTATTAATGTTTTTCAATGTACCTTTTTATTCTAACATCCTTTTGTATTTAATATATTTGCTAAATAATTTGAATGTAGTTTTTACTCACCTTGACATATTGTTTAAGACATTCAATAATTGCAGAACATACTTCAGGGATTATTCTTGAAATAAGCTGTTTTGAAATTTTAAATGTATACATCAAACTTGTGAATGAGTCCCCTGTAGCCAAGTATCGCAAAGTCAATATTAACCTTACTGGTGCCGGAATCGCTTCTCTGAATGTTGTATCTTGTTTTGAGATTTTCAGACCGATTTTCTGTAATATCATCTCGAAATCACTAGATCTCATTCTGCAGAAATTTTCAAAGAGACCATATCCAATGTCAGATGTAAGATCATGAATCAGGTCTGTTCCACTGTACCGATTTCGACTTTTGAATAAAGCCGTCATCCACCACCGACGTTTTGCTCGCTTACGTCTTCGCGTTTCATTATTATCATTAATAATAATAAAGGACGCACAGGCAATGATTAGATCATCTTGTGAAGCCATTTCAAGCACCAAACAGCGAACATGAACGCATGATGGAGTATACATGCGTTCGTTTATATGTGGACAGGAAACAAATTTCTACGAACACCGCACAGATACGGCCGTACCCGTTCGCTCTCATGCGGCCGTATGCGTTCGCCTAGTGTGTACCCACCTTAAGGCAAAAGCGAAAAAAAACTGAATTTTTCGTAACGATAAAATTGAAAAATAAGATAGTTTTTTTGTATATTCTTTATTTTTCCTTCTAATCATCTTGAAGAACATAAAATTCGCATAGTTTTTTTCTTAAAAAAAGCTTCCTACGATCTTTTGCACAAGAAAAATCCATAATATGATTTGGACTTAAATGCAAATTTTGATCAATCTTCTTAATATTTTTTAATAAAATGTTTGTTATTATAAAGGGTGTCCCAAAATTCACGCAAGAAGTAATTTTGATAGAAAACACAGGTTTTTAATTAAAAATTGTATTTTTTTATTGATTCATAAAGTATACAGTAAAGCAGGGGTGCTCAAACTTGAACTGCTGGCGATCTACCTCAATATTGTTAGACTACGATCGATCGACTCTGAGAGGCTGCAAGTAAGTGTGATGCAGGATTGTCGTCTAGGTAGGGTGTATCGTGGCATAGATATTAGTTTTCCGCACAATATGCATTTTTTTTAGTCAAGGTAAGTGTAGGTCTGCTCTAAAATGTCAATGAAAAAACTCATAATTATTCAAAATTGCGAGTTTATTGGTTCTTATAAAACAAACGAGTTCTAGTGTCTAAACTTAACTAAAAAGTGACTTTGGATGTTGAAGCGTGGCACTGCATGTCCTCAGCATACTTTTCATAAGATGGTACGTAATTACCGAGTGCTAATCGCAAGCATGATGACAGTTAGTCGATTGCGATATTTTGACTTAATTATCTTCATTATTATTATTATTATTATTATATAACCTGGCCAGATGCCTTATTATCATTATATAACCTGGCCAGAGAACATATATATATGAATTTAAAAAACACATGAATCTGATAAGTGGTCCTCGAGTGATAAGCGCAGAATATAGATAGTAAATTCTCGTAGTTTCATCTCCACTTCCGCCATATTTCCAACTTGTAACTGTAGTGTTCTTCGTGAGAAAATAGTGTTGATTTGCTTTACATAAACACGCATGTACGAGGTTTAATAAAAAAATATGCGGAATTTGCGAAGTCCAATTGTCATTTTTTTTTCTTGTTTCGTTGGTACATTTGTGTGTCTAATCTATCTTGATATGGGCGGCCATATTGGATGCTTAGCCTATTGCTGGCTATCGTCAGTTGAAAGGCGATTGCCTTAGATTCGGATATTTATCTTTAGAATTTTGTATCAGATGCTGTGGCTTTGAGATGTATATCTGATATAATCTGCACTAACTCATTTTCAATAAAACATGAGTCCATGTTAAACTGACTTGCTATTTCAGTAGCTAATTCCTCAGTGTTTTTACACGAAAAAGGATAACTCATAAATGATGCGATATTTGCCAATTTACTGAAATCATAAAAACATATTTCGAATTGGCCCAAAATATTTGATAATTCTGCCTCATAAATATCATAATTCAACTGAGGAATCCTTGCTTTCAAAGACGGAAAATGTTTCAGATCATTTCTTTTCAGTTGATCTATCATAAGTTGCAATTTACTTTTGAATGCGTTTATTGTGGTAATCATCTCAATAATACTACTCAGTATATATCACCACTACACCAAACACTTTATTTTTGCACTCGACGCGCGTTTCGCTAACCATGTTAGCTTCATCAGGAGCGATGATTGACTAAAGCTAAACTACAAATCTACCCTATTTATACTTAGCCTAACCCTAGAATTACTCAAGCGGAACTAATGACATACGCAAGGCCATCAGTTCCGGTCAAGTAACCAGTAGAGGGGACTATAAGGAATAGGCCCTCTGTCTGAAACCTTTCTAGGAATTTTCCGCGACTCAACCACCTGACGTCCGTGTGAAGAACTAAATCAGTGTGTTCAACTGACTCACTATCTTCCAACTGCAATTTAAAGAGCCGTCGTTGCAAGCTACGTGCACGGATAGAATTCACAATTTTTATTGCAATGCCCATAATCTCCTCCATGTTTAGAACTTTTGAACACAAAACTTGTTGATGTATAATGCAATGGAAGGAGAAAATGAAGGGAAATCATCATTAGCTCGACACAATGCCACAAAACCGTTTTTGTTTCCAGTCATTGCTGGTGCTCCATCGGTTGTAATGCACACTAGTTTATATATTGGTAGCTTGTAGTTTGTTATAAAATTGAAGAAAACGTCATATATATCTTCGCCACGGGTCCTTCCTTTCAGAGAAATCATTGTCAAAAACTCTTCCTTAGCCAACATGTCATTGAATACCATTCGAATAAAAATACACAGCTGGGCAGTGTCTGTCATATCGGTGGATTCGTCGAACTGTAAAGAAAAGTATGTACATTCCATGATATCATGTTTTAGTTTATCTGCCATGTCCTGACTCATGACTTCAACACGCCTTGTGACAGTCGGACGAAATAACTGAAGTTCTCTAATAGCAGACATAATCTCTGTTTCACCCGCTTCAATAAATGCTTTCCTTCACAACCAATCGATCATCAAATGATTTCTTGTGTTTCGCCAATATATGAGATATTTTAAATGACGCGATCGTTGCAGCTTTTGATTGTTTGGTTGGTCTTGTGAACATGGTTTGTTCTTTTTTCAAACAAGTTTTCATTTTCTTAATTCACTCTGTGACCGAAAATCCTTTTCATAGTTTTTATGAACCGTTTTATGATGCCTCTCTAAGTTCTTACGCTTAGATATTGCAACTGACGCACGGCAAATGAGACAAATGCACTTATCCTATACCATACAAAAGAAAAATTCTTCCTCCCAATCGTTATTAAAATGATAAGTTTTACTTTTCTTCGCCGCACTCATTTTGGACTATTTATTAATAAAGTTTGTATCGATGTATCGCCTTCAAGTTACAACTCAGACTGACTCCTATTCCTGCAGGAGCAACATTTATATCGGCGCGAATGAAGTCTCGAATGTTCCCGTCAAACACGCCGCCCGAAGTTTCTAGAAAAATCGGCGGGAATCAAAAACGCGGCTTTTCTTTGACAAGCACCGCGCGTTCCTTTGATAAAGCCGCCTTTTGCCGCTAGCAGGGGGTTATTACGATAAAAGAAAGTGATGAGGTAACCCCCTTCTGGCCTAATTGTGGATCGAATAAATTTTAGTAGTTTATTCATTACATTTTGTTTTAGTTACCTAAAACAAAATCTGTGAATAGTTCTATATCGGAATTTTTTTCTCGAGATCGACTCAAAAAAGCACTCGCGATCGACTTGTCGATCGCGATCGACCGTTTGAGCAACCCTGCAGTAAAGGGTTATGTAAGGAATAACATATCGGGTAAATGGCCTCCACGGCTTTGCTGGCACATACGCACTCTTTTGTCGAAATTTTCCATGATCGTTTTGCATAAATATGGCTGAATCTCGTTGATACAACGCTTAATTTCCTCCTTCAAGTCGTGGGTGGTCGTGGGCTTGTTAGCATAAACCTTAGACTTTAAAAAAAACCCAAACAAAAAGGGTCCAACGGCGTTTAAATCGCATGATCTGGGCGGCCAATTCTGATCACCAAAACGGGATATTACACGACCAGGAAATGACTCGTGCAGTAATTGAATTGTTTCTCAGGCTGTATGGCAAGTGGCACCGTTTTGTTGAAACCACATGTCGTCCACACCCATATCTTACAATTTAGGCACAAAAACTGGATTATCATATTGCTATAATGATTACCATTAACTTTTATTGCCTGGTCAACGGCATTTTTGAAGAAGAATGGCCCGATGATGCCTCCAGCCCAAAATCCGCCCCAAACAGTGACACGTTGTGGATGCATTTGTTTCGCAACAGTCACGTGTGGATTGTCTGAACCCTAAATGCTACAATTTTGTCGATTAACGAAGCCATCAAGATGGAAATGAGCCTCATCGCTGAAGATGATTTTCTCCGAAAAATCAATATCCACTTGTTGTTGTTCCATAATCCATTCAACGAACTCTCTTCGTTGTGCGTGGTCAGTACGCTTCAGTTCTTGAGTCAATTGAACTTTGTAATTATGAAGATGCAAATCTTTTGGGAGAATACGCTGTACAGAGCTCCTCGAAATGTCCAATTCTTGACCACGGTGCCTAATTGATGTTCCTGGAGTCTTAGCAACACTCTCACGACCTGCTTCAATATTTTGTGTCGAACGACTTGTTGAAGGACGGCCAGAGCGTTTAAGATCACTAATTGGTCCAGTCTCCCTGAATTTTTCAGTTAATCTCTTCACAATTGATGAGATTAAATCACTATTCTGACCACATTTTGTATGAAAATTCCGAACTATAGCTGCCAAACCTTCATTATTTTTAAAATATTACACAACAATGAAAACACGTTGTCCTTTCGGGTTGCGCTCCATTTTTAATAACTCTGAACTGTCAGCTGTCACGCGTGTGGTTTTTGTTTTGTTAGCAATACTTTACCAAACAAATGGCGCCAAATTCAAATCTTGCGTGAATTTTGGGACACCCTTTAAAAGCTATATTTTCCTATAATTTGGAGCCATAATATCGAATTGAACGGAAGTTACCCGTAAGGCCGCTCCCTAATTTGTTGGTGCACTATCGTTTTTTTCGGTGTGCTCAGTACCCATTCGGTAACAAAAACATGCCGAACGCCTATATTTCAATGAAACCCACCTGACTTGCTCCGGGCCCGCGCATCCCACGCAAGTCCGCTAGGCCTCTCCCTGATTTGTCGGTGAGGTATCGTTTGTCTCGGTGTGCCTGACTTGTGCGGGCGAGGAGCAAGTCAGGTGGGTTTCATTGAAATATAGGCGTTTGGCAGATTTTCCTTACCGAATGGGTACTGAGCACACTGAGAAAAACGATACCGCATCAATAAATCAAGGGGCGGCCTAGGGAACCATTTTTCAATTTGCCATAGTAATTACTTTTTTTAGGTTGTGTGCTTAATATTATTTAATGTAATCTATGCCGTTTTTTAGTAAAATGAATTTTTTTATCTCATAACAATGAACAGAAACTGAGATATTTAAGAAATAGTGAGTCGGAAGCGTTTAAAATGTGAAAAAATGCACTAACATAAAAGAAAAGTGGCCTTGCTGTTAAAATTAGACTCAGAAAACTCGTTGACACTGTTTCAAGCTGTACCCAAAAATCATGAAAATTTTACGGCATATGCCTTCAATAACTGACAAAAATTAATTATAGTTTTAAAATAATGAAACATTTAAAAAATAGTATAATCGGCCAGATTTGTTAATAAAAGGAGAATGTAAGATTATAAAATAAGAGTCTGTAAAAGCTTTGCCCTCTTGCTTCTTCAATCCGTCCTGCCTACGGCCCTAGTTCTAATGTTGTTGGCAAACTTCGTCCTCCACTGTCATACCCCTGTTTAAAATATCGAGTTGTAGTATTTAGATTAGGTTATTTTTTGGTGTGAGAAAATCAACTCCAATATTTTGTAACGTGTGAATTTTATTATCGCCCGTACGTTGCGCCATTTGTGGCGTTCCCCTTTCCTAATTTCTGAGAATGAATTGAGTGGATATTAATATTTAAAGAACTAAAGAAATTAGGCTCAGTTTTTTTTGGTAGAGTAATATGGGTAAGAGATAATTTTTGTACGTCTTTTGGAAATAGTCTCTACAGTTGTTTAAAATTTTTGGTTGTACAAATTTTGGGCACCATTCATTTTAAAAATAAAAAGAATCCAATTTCAGTTAAAAAATGAACAAACACTGAAGGGTTATGTAGTTGTTATGGATAATTTTGATATGATACAACCATTTTGTCCTGAAAAGTAAAATAGGTGATACAGTGAAACACTAGCCTTAACAGGTTGACTGTCGACCACTCCGATCGGAGTGCGTCGGGTCTCTTCGCCAACGCCATCTACTCCGATCGGAGTTCGACATGCGTTCTTACGAAACGTTTTAGTATTCCATCGGCGTTGTATATGAAACGTGTTTCTAGTGGTGGCGTTGCTTAAAAACGCAAGTTCTAACAGGTGCTTAAGTGGTTCCGCGGATTTGCTTTGGTTTGGTTGTAATCTGCCGTACAATATGGACAATCAACCTGGGCCTTCTGGTATTAAAAAAAGACATTGTAGTGATGAAAAAAAAGGGTATATGATAAGAAAAAGAAGCTAACTGACACTGAATTATTGCAGCTATTGGAAGAAAGCGAAGGTAGTAGTGACGAACATTACGTACCAGTCACAGACGATAGTGATGTAAATTCAAGCTCCGAGTCCGAAGAAGAGAATTTTATAGACCCTATTCGGCCACATCAAACACTTCCTAGCCTTGATGAGATAAAATGGAACGACAGAGGTGCGTTAAAACAAATTTTGTTCCAGAAAACCCAGAAATTATTGGTGCAAATTCCAGGACAGGGTGCACCTATCGATTTTTTCGAAATGATCATTGATGATGATTTTTTACAAACTATTGTAGAACAAACGAACTCTTACGCAGTCGAGGTTTTGCTGCGCCCAGAAACAAGTACAAAATCACGTATTACTAATTTTAAAGATCTTACTCTTGACGAACTAAAAATTTTTTTGGCCCTGTTACTTCACACTGGCACAATATCCTTGAGCCGTCTTAACAATTATTGGAAAACTGATCCGCTATTTAATCTACCTGTTTTTAGAAAATATATGTCAAGGAATAGATTTTTGCTTATCTTGAGGTGTTTGCATTTTACATCTCCAGATATGGATCCGGCAGATCGGCTAGGAAAGATTAGATTTGTGGCAGATGATTTTTTTAACAACAAGATGGGAGAAATTTACTATCCTGGAAGAGAGTTGTCTTTGGATGAAGCTATGGTACTTTATCGGGGTCGTCTCCAGTTTAAACAGTATATCAAGAATAAGCGTCATAAGTATGGTATGAAGTTATACATGCTGACAGAGCCTAATGGACTTATTTTGAAATTTCGTGTCTACGAAGGTGCGACAGATATTTATGGTGGAAGCGGACATACTGAAAAGATTGTTTTACATTTATTGGAGGAAAAATTGGGTGTGGGACATGCTGTTTATCTAGACAATTTTTACAATAGTGTTAATTTAGCTAGGAAATTACTTCAACAAAATACATACTGCACTGGTACGCTGAGAGGAAAGATAATCCGAAAGAGGTAATGAGTGCAAACTTAAAACGTGGTGAGAATAAATCTATGTTTTGCAATGGAGTGCATGTCGGAAAATGGCGCGATAAACGCAATGTTCAATACATTTCAACAGAATTTGGAAGCGAAATGGGCATTTTTAAAAATAAAAGAAATCAAGAATCTGAAAAACCTTCCGCAATCATTGGATATAATGCTTTTATGTCCGGTATAGATAGACAGGATCAAATGATGGCATATTATCCTTGCAGCCGTAAAACCATTCGGTGGTACAAAAAGTTATTCATGCATGTGCTGCAAATGAGCATGATAAACGGCTATTTTTCGTACAATAAATATTCGCGGTCTGACCAGTTACGATTATATGACTTCCGATTGGATGTCATAAGAAATTTACTAGCCAGACGACCAATTACTAATTTGCCGCAAATTCCTCCAGGCCAAATAAATGTCCACAGCATTAGCAAAGTAGAAAAAATTGTTAGTGAAAAAAAAGGAACTAAAGAAACAAAACGGGTAAGCAGAAAGGAATGCAAAGAATGCAGGAAAAATAAAATAAGAAAGCAAACAGTGTATGAATGCAAAATGTGCCCTGGACAACCAGGTTTTTGCCTTAATTGCTTTGAGGATTACCATAAAAATGTACAAAAATGATTTAGAAATAAATGTTTTGAGTTCATGAGTTCGATTTATTATTTCTTTACTTATTTAATTGGACATTCCGATCGGAGTGTTCGGCATCTAGTAAAAATTTTCACTTACAATGCCGATTACTCCGATCGGAGTGAAATTTTTTTTTTTCTAATATTTTGAATGGCACATAAAAAAAACACATCCAAGACTCATTTTAATTCATATTTACCACAATAAAATAAAAATATTTGGAAAAAATCTTACCGGCGTCAACCACAAACTCAAAAATATAGATCGGCAGTCAACCTGTTAAACAAGAAAAAGGTTTATTAATTAAAAGTTCTAACTTTACTACTCTGTTGTTACTCTTATTACTAAAACAAACCCTTAGTCTAATAGGTGGTATTATTAAATAGAGTCTTTAAATCCAGATTTTGAATTAAAACTTCGTTAAACACGATGTTGAAGGTTCATTTCACGAGTTATCAGTTCGATACGATGTAAAACGCACTTGTCAACGGGAAGTTAGGTCTACGAATTGATATACTGATGCTTATGGTTTTTCTATGAGTTTTTGGGCCTATCCTGGTGGGATATTCATAACACTGATGTCTCCCCCTTGGTTACCCCAGTTCCCTTTGGTCTACTAAACTTTTCTTGGCCCCTAAAGGTCTAGGAATAAACAGGATATTTCAAGGAAAAAGGCCTAGAACTGAACACTAAAACCGTTTTCACACTACTACATCACTAATATATCAGTACGGCAACTTGATAAAGAAAGCCTACTGGGCGGCTTTCTGAAGAAAAAGCCCTTACTGTGGCTTCACAAAATATTTGCCCTACTTCATCTCGGCTGGGAAAAAAGACCTGGCGACGGCTACATGATGGAAAAAAGCCCCTTACTTAACTCGGCTCTATGATGGAAAAAGCCTAGATCCTTGTCATCCGGACCCTTAGATATTTTTTTCCCTTCCGTAAAAATCACGTCTTCAATATGGCTACTTCCCGGATACAAATATCTAGCCAATCGACGCATTAGAAACGAATTAAATAAAACCCGTAGGTAACCCGCAATGCACACTGTAATATAAACGGCTCAAAAATTCGAGTGAACTACACTGCTTAAAAGTTAGTAAACACTGCAATAAATATAAAAATGGAGAAAAATTATAAATTTTAGGGAGAAAAACAGTAACATAACATGATCTTAAAATCTAGGAAAAAATAAATTTTACAACTTGCTCTAGAACTACGTGTTGTAAAGGGAGTACTAGATGAATCATTTTACCGATTTTTCTAGTACATATACTTTTATAGTACTGCAGCCAAGATGGTAATCCATGGATTTCTATATTTTATTTTCTTCCGGTTTGGAATTACTATCAAATTCTTTGTCTTAAACTTATTTATGAGACACTGTGTATGTTGATTTTAATTTTTGTTTTAAGTATAAAAGTGTTCATTATCTACTTCAGAATTTTGATTGGCTCAGGAAATATGGGGTAAACAGGTTTTTTTTAACGTATATTATAACTTTTTTTAAAGCGAAAACTCTTAATTAATGAAAATTTAATTCCAGTTGACTGGGTAATTAAAATTCTTTATTAATAAAATATCGTTTTTTTGTGATTTTTCTTTTCTTGGGCGTTATTAAAAGTGCTAAAATTACTGAAAACTAATTTAAAGTAAATATTTAATTTGGCCTGTTATGTAAATTTGTATTTAGGAGAAATACGGGTAACAGTGACAATTTTAAAATAAACGTCCGTTTTTAAGAATAAGTAATTAAATTGATAGAGGATAGTAAGAACGGGGACAGTTATTAAAAAATGCCTTATTTGTACGGCAACGTTTCGTTCCTTTGTCAGGTCCTTCCTACATAATGTAGAGGAAGTCCTCGATAGAGCTTGGCTTGAAGTATCGATGCAGTGGAGGAACGTGAGGTGGGTGTTATGCCGGAGACAGCCAGCTGCATGCTCGGGTAAGGGGACAATACCCTTAGTTCAAATTATCCCTCTTCGCGCCTGTGGTTATGGTGATGGACGGTGAGGATTCGGCTTCTATGCCCAAGGATATGCAGACGTTTTTATTTTGTTAACAAACGAAAAAGTGTTTCTAACATTGTAATCAGTCATCCTCAAATGCCACACTCAAAATATTAGTTAAAAGTTTTGATAGATTGTATATAGTGGTTGAATTAACTGAACCTATAATTGGTCCCAGAGGAGTGTTTGTTTTATGAATTTTGAGTAAACGATAGAGTTTGGGAAATGTAGAATTGTAAATTACCAACCTCTTGTATAGTTGTTCATCTATTTTGGATTTGGTCTTTAAAGATTTCATCAAATCTTTGAAGCTTGTTTGTACAATACTGGTGGGGTCTTTAGATTGTAATGTGTATGTAGTCTCGTCTGGTAATAACGTTTCAATCTAATGAAAATATTCATTTTTATCCATTGCAGCCGTGCACCTCCCTTTGTGCGATTGAATGTAAATCTTCGGATAAGACCTTAGGAATTCTTTTGATTTTTTAAAAATAGAAGAAGTTTGTTACTAAATTAGTTGCTTTCGCCTTGAGATTGTCCTTAGAATTGTCTGGGATGCATCAATTATATTTTCAATCTCTACTATAACTGCCAACGTTAATAATGTTGTAACTACCCGGTACACAAATTAGGGACAAAGTGAAAGAAATTCAGATACATCTTTAGGGGTTTCAACCTTGAGAGATATTTTTGTATATTATTATTATATTTTGTGTTATCTGTAAATAAATTTGCGCGAATGCAGTGCATTATAGCGTTTACTACGGAGAAGTACGAGTATACTCACATAATTTATTTGGTTGGAGTTCTGATAATTAAGTGTAATTAATACGAACTGCTTTGTTTGAATTTTTTTTTTGCCGTATTATAATGGAGCAAAACAAGCGTAAAAGAATCGCCGTTCCAACTGAAGAAAAATTAAAAGCCATCAGAACAATTGAAGCAGGAGAGACAATTAAAGTTGTTGCACGAGATTATGGAGTAGGTGAGGTAACAGTTGGAGATTGGAAAAGAAACCGCACAAAAATAGAAGAGTGATGTATAAATTAAGCCTCCTCGTCCTCAGGAAGAAAATCAATGAAAACCGGCGACTATGAAAAGGTTAACGAAGCTTTATTCATGTGGTTAACCAACAGAGATCAAAAGGTGTGCTTCTGTCAGGTCCAATTTTACAACAGAAAGCAATAATGATTAGTAGGCAATTTCCAGAGATAGATCAGTTTACCGCCAGTTCTGGATGGCTTGACCGCTGGAAAAAAAAACGGTACGTTGTACGACAACTGACTGTATGTGGTGAAAAACTTTCTGCTGATGTGTCATCAATTAAGAAGTTTAAGCAGAACTTTAAAAAGCAAATCGAAGATTGTGGATACACATGTGATCAAATTTACAACTGTGACGAAACTGGTCTGAATTATAAAATGCTTCTAGGCATCTCGACAGGAAAAATCAGCTCCTGGGCACAAACGAAATAAGGAAAGATTAACTCTAATGGTATGTTCCTATGCATCTGGCAAGCACAAAATCCCACTGATGGTGATTGGCAAGTTTGCACTTCCAAGAGCTTTAAGTGACATCTCACCCAAAGCCCTACCAGTCTATTACAAAAGTCAGAAGAGCGCATGGATGGATGCGACCTTATTTACTAACTGGTTTGAAGAAGAGTTCGTGCCATCTGTGACTAAATTTTTGAACAGAAACCGTCTTCCTATTAAAGCAATTTTGTTAATGGATAATGCGCCCTCTCACCCTGGAGAAGGACTTCATGTGGGCGAAATTGTTGTAAATTTTTTTCCTCCAAATGTAACCAGCATAATGCAACCAATAGATCAAGGCATCCTCGAAAACATTATAGGCGTTTTTATCTTGAACATCTGTTAGAATACACAATTATCAATGGGATGAGAAAGGTTACACTGAAAAATGTTATTTACTGGGTAAGTCAAGCTTGCGATTCTGTGCGTACTACCACTATTCAAAAATCTTGGTCAAAGTTATTGATTTTGAGGACTATAATGACAGTGAAGATGTTACTCCATTAAATGAATTAGCTTTGAAATTGAGAAGCCATGGAGAAATGTCCTGTTCAAATTTTGACAGCGAGATAGAGGAAAAAGAAAAAAGTTTATTTGAATTAATGCAAAAATTAAAAGGTTGCGAAAATGTGACAAGAGAAGATGTTGTTGAATGGATTACAGCAGATGTTTTAGAAAAAGAAATGAGTATTGAAGAAATAACGAATGCCTTTCAGGAAACCGAAAAATCAGATGACGATGACGATGACGAAGCGGCGGTAGATGAACAGACTCCCACTAAGATCTCTCATCAAGAAGGTTTTGCTTCTTTGAAAAAAGCTTGAGGTATATCGAACAACAACCAGAGGCAACCCGAGCGGATTTGCTTCTTCTTAATAGATGGAGAAACATTGCAGCGAGAAAAAGAAGATGCAATATGAAACAGAAGCGCATAGATACCTATTTCACTGTTTTATAATGTATGTACCTATTTATATGTTAAAAACGTTAATACATCGGTTTAAAGTATTGGTGTTTATTTTTTGAATGAATAAAAAACAAATCCGGATTATCCGAGTTTTCAGTTATCCGAGGAGGGTGCCCCCCACGTTACTTCGGATAACCGGGGTTCTACTGTACATACATATATATATATATATATATATATATATATATATATATATATATATATATATATATATATATATACATACATACATACAGAAAGAGTCGAAGGCACGGAAGAGATCAAAGAAAATACTAAACATGACAAAATAATTAATATTTTTAGAACATGAACAAAGGCACAATGGAACTTAGTGGTATTGGTATGGAGTAAACAAACAGCATAAAGAGCGGTGAGCTTAATATTGGATATGTTTTTCATAGTACCGAAGTATATTGTTTATAAAAAAAGGTTTCCTAAACTTTTCGTATCGCATAGTTTTTGGTGAAACTATGCACAGTTGTAGGCCTCGTTGCCTAGTTACCTAGCCAGCAGCTAGATGTTTTTTGTCCGTAATGTGTTTGTATTGTGCCTGAAACAACTTTTGCAGTCAAAAATAATTTGGCCGAGGTTATACAATTCAACAGTGTCGTAGCAAACATTCCGTCCTTAGAAACGCTCGCTTAAGACGAAGTCGATATTACCCAACGTTCTCCTAAGTTTAAACATGCCAGAGAAAAGCGATTTATTTTGTAATTTCAATGTTAATTTTTTTTGGCTTGTCTGTTTTAAATCATCGTTGATTAAACGGTTGTGGGAAATTGTGGTAAAACATTTAAAAATATACATGAAGCTATAAATTTCTGTGCGGAATTGCATAAACTCCCAACAAATAATTTGCAGTATTTTTATTTATATAGGGTATATGATGTATATCAAATAGTTCTGTACAAATATTTTTTATCTGTTTTTGTCCTATAAAATATAAAACTTTATGAGGTTGCAGTTAGGCAAGTATAGAGTGTGTATGATAAATTAATAATAATACTGTATCTGTAGAATTTTTAAGGAGGCTAAAGACATGTGGCTAAATGAACAATATACAGAAATAGATGCATTAAAAAGAAATACGACACATTTAATTTACATAAGAAAATCAAAGAAACTGCTGGACTAAGGTTAGAAAGGCAACCACAAGTAATAGAGGATAAAGAAGGTAAACTTCTACTGAACATACAAGAAAGAATAGATAGATGGGAAGCTTAATACAACGGGGCGCCCCCCATAAATAAAGACGAAATATTAGCAACAGGAAATCAGCTTAAAAACAAAAAGGCAGTAGGAGAAAATAATATACCTACAGAAATCATTAAAACATTTCTTGAAAAACATATGGTTATTATACAGGACCTCTTCAACAGCATACACAACACAGGTGATTTACCTCATGATTGGTTGACATAAAAATTTATACCATTGTCAAAAAAGAATAACCCTAGAAAGTGCGAGGAATGTCGAAATATAAGTCTAATGAACCACATCTTGAAACTCTTCCTTAACGTACTGAACAAACACAGTTCGGTTGGATATAAAGACCAGTCCATACGGAGAGCATTAAAAAGGCAGCGCCATCCACAGAGAAGGACAGAAGAACGCGACCTTAACCAGAGTAGAGTCCTATGTGAAAGGAGTTACAGATAGGATTGAAAGAGTCCTAAGAAAACGCAACATGAGCACAGCATACAAACCACAAAATACTCTGGCAAACATCCTGGGTAACCTCAAGGACAAGAGAAAACTGGAAAACCATGGAGTTTACAGCATCCCATGTGGAGACTGCCACAAATCCCGGATCCAAGAACATAAAATAAGTATCAAAAACAAACAAACAACATCAGTTCTTTTTCAGCACCATCATGATACTGGTCACAACATCAATTTTGAGGGATCTAAACAAATACCCTCGATTTCACATTATAAAATACGCATGGTTAGAGAAACCTTGGAAATCGAAAATAATGGACAGGTGAATAAGCGAGATGATGCGCTGAATATCTCCACTACATGCAAGGGTCTAATAGCTAAACCAAGGAATTACCAAAACATCGAGAAGGCAACAGTCAGCATAGCGCCGGAACCCACCCAGCCGGCAAACACCGATGCTCGGACGAACAGTTCCGGCTCCCCCACCTACAATCTGCGTAGACGCCGACCTACAGAAGACGGCGACCGCAGTAGCAGCGGGAGCACTTGAAAATGCCGGGTGAGATATTGGCGAAACGTCGTGCAAATTCATTGTTAGACGAACGGATTGAAACCCGGACTTTAAATGTATTACATTCCACCATCCGTGAAAACCTCTGTCTCTATCTCTCTCTCTCTCCCTCTCTCTCTCTCTCTCTCTCTCTCTCTCTCTCTCTCTCTCTCTCTCTATATATATATATATATATATATATATATATATATATATATATATATATATATATATATATATACGAGGCTGGTTTGAAAAGTCCGTGCAAAAATAAAAACTACTTATGTGTTTGGGGTAAACCTTTTTTATTTTTCGACATAGTCTCCTTTTAGGCTTATACACTTCGTCCAACGATGTTCTAGTTTGTTGATCCCTTCCGAATAATAGGATTTGTCCAAGTCTGCAAAATATCCATTAGTGTCTGCAATCACCTCCTCGTTTGAATAAAATCTTTGTCCCGCCAGCCATTTCTTCAAATTGGGGAACAAATGGTAGTCCGAAGGAGCCAAGTCTGGAGAATAGAGGGGATGTGAAACGAGTTGGAATCCTATTTCCATTAATTTTGCGAACACAACTGCTGAGGTGTATGCTGGTGCGTTGTCATGATGGAAAAGGACTTCCTTGTGGGCCAATCGCGGGCGTTTTTCTTGCAGCTCGGTTTTCAAACGGTCCAATAACGATGAATAATATTCACCTGTAATAGTTTTACCCTTTTCCAGATAGTCGATGAGGATTATCCCTTGCGAATCCCAAAAGACAGTCGCCATAACCTTTCCGGCCGAAGGAACGGTCTTCGCCTTTTTTGGTGCAGATTCCCCCTTGGTAACCCATTGTTTAGATTGTTGTTTGGTCTCAGGAGTATAGTAATGTATCCATGTTTCATCCCCAGTGACGAAACGACGCTTAAAGTCCTCCGCATTCTTCTGGAACAGCTGCAAACCATCCTTGCAACACTTCACACGATTCCGTTTTTTGGTCAAGAGTGAGCAATCGCGGCACCCATCTTGCGGATAGCTTTCTCATGTCCAAATGTTTATGCAAAATATTATGTACCCGTTCAGTCGAGATGCCCACAGCACTAGCAATCTCACGCACCTTAACTCTTCTGTCATCCATCACCATATCATGGATTTAATCAATGATTTCTGGAGTCGTAACCTCCACAGGCCGTCCAGAACGTTCAGCGTCACTTGTGCCCATATGGCCAGTCCGAAAATTTTGAAACCACTTATAAACTGCTCTAATCGTAGGTGCAGAGTCACCATAATGTTTATCAAGCTTCTCTTTAGTCTCCTGAGGCGTTTTGCCATAAAGTAATGTTTAATCACCACACGAAATTCTTTTTCGTCCATTTCTTGAAAATCACTCGACATCCTTGATTCACACGAATGCCAAACACAAAGAAATAGACCAATATGGCTGA
Organism: Pachyrhynchus sulphureomaculatus; assembly: GCA_019049505.1. NCBI lineage: Eukaryota > Metazoa > Arthropoda > Insecta > Coleoptera > Curculionidae > Pachyrhynchus > Pachyrhynchus sulphureomaculatus. The sequence continues at coordinate 10,251,004 of CM032448.1, forward strand.
AACTTGGTGTGCGTTCATTCAAGAGATGCTACTAACTAAACATGACCTCGATACGCGCCGGTGGTGCCATCTCTCGGACTTTGCATGGACTTTTCAAACCAGCCTCATATATATATATATATATATATATATATATATATATATATATATATATATATATATATGTATATATATAAAATAAGATTTTTAGTTTCATCATTTTATTCATTAAAATAAACTTTGCAATACCGTTGATTTATATAGCTTCTTGTAAAGTTTAAAAGGCATATAATAAAATACTTCTGTTAAAAGATCGCACTGTTGTATAAAGATAGAAAATAAAGGTGATTAAAACTAAAAATGCAAATAATTGGTAGAGAAATTTCGGACGCTTATGGTTTATGACATTTTAATGTTTATAATCCAAGTTGTGTACTATCACCTCCAAACAAACGGATTTTAGCTTAGGTAAGGATTTAGGAAGATATTATATCAACCTTGAGGAACATGAAAAACAACAAAGCACCAGGTACAGATGAAGTGATGGAGGTGAACTTGTTGTACAAACTTTGAAAATACTGTTCAATAAATGCCTAAGTGAAGGACAAATACCAGCTAACTGGAATACTTCCTCAACACTATTGCTCTTGAAGAAAGGCGACAAGAAGATATTGGATAATTACCGTCCAATACCCCTATTGTCGCAGACTTATAAATTTTTTACTAGAATCATCATCAATAGGCTAGAAAACAAACTGGAATCGAACCAAGCAATTGAACAGGCAGATTTCAGAAAAAACTTCAGTACCAGTGATCACTTGTTAACTATCCGAACACTCATTGAAAAAGTGACAGAATATAATTTAACACTTTACCTAATATTTGTTGACTATCAAAAGGCATTCGATAGTATTGAAACCTGGGCGATGGAAAGGGCTCTGAATAATAATAGAATTGACTATAGATATACACAGCTAATAAGATCGATGTAATATAATACGAAGATGACAATAGAAGCACACGAAAAAACAAAACCTATACCCATAAAACGAATAGTGCGACAGGGAGACCCAATGAGTCCTAAACTGTTTAATACCGCATTGGAGGATATTTTTAGAGATCTTGAGTGGGATAAGATGGGAATAAATGTAAATGGAGAGAGGCTACATCATCATATGCCGACGATGTGGTAATAATATCTAACAATGCAGAAGATATACAAAATATGTTAAATGATATTAAGGAAAAATCAGAAAAACGGGGATTAAAATTAAATAAAAAGAAAACAAAAGCATAGACAAATGACCATAACCCGCTAGACATAAGGATAGACATCGAAAGACTTGATTATGTAGAAGAATATATATATATATATATATATATATATATATATATATATATATATATATATATATATATATATATATATATATATATACAATGATACAATGCGGTAAACCCAATCAAACCGCAGATATAGAAAGAAGAATCAGACTGGCATAGGCAGCTTTTGGTAAACAAAGATACATCCTGAATAACAAGAAAATTTCTCTAAGACTAAGAAGAAATGTATATAACCAGTGTGTCTTACCTGTTCTCACTTACGCTGCATAAACTTGGACACTGACTAAGAATATAATGGATAGATTGGCCAAAACATAACAAGCAATGGAGAGCCAGATGTTGAATATAAAGATAAAGGATAGGATACGAAACGAATATATTAGGGAAAAACTAAACTAATAGTTGTATTAGAACATTTAGCAAGCCTAAAATGGAGATGGGCTGGATATACAACGCGACAACAGAACAATCGTTGGAATAGGAAGATGAACCAACACGGATCCCTGATCGAGACGGAGAGTTCGCCAGTCTTCTTGATCTGTTTTTAACCACTAATGCGGAGATTTACACGGTCAGCGTAAATCCACCGTTAGGTTCTTCCGACCATAAACTACTTTCGACATCGAGTATTCTACCAATCAGTGACAGAGAGGCGCCCAAACCGCGCAAGATTTGGGACTACAAATCTGCTAAATGGGAAGATCTCATGGAATATTTTCGAACTTTCCCTTGGTTGGACGTTTGTTTTCGATCCGACGACCCATCTGACTGCGCCAGGGAGGTTTCCGATGTTATTTTGGCCGGTATGGATGCTTACATCCCTTCTTCGAAGAAATGCCCTTCCAACGGCAAGCCTTGGTTTGACCTAAAATGCAAAGAAGCTGTTGCTTCTAAACATCTTGCATACCGACAGTGGCGCGAAGATCCTAACACCATAAATCGTAACATCTTTGTTCGTGCCAGGAACAGATGCAAAGAAATTATCGACGAAACCAAGGAGGTACACAATCAACGGATTAAAAACAAACTTCTCGCTTGTCCCGGCAATTCCAGGTCCTTTTGGTCAGTCGCTAAGGCAGTTAGTCAAAATTTCACCAAATCCACCATACCACCACTCACACGGCCAGATAATTCTATTGCAACGACACCTGTTGAAAGAGCGAACTTGTTGGCTGAACTCTTTGCTTCACATTCTACTGTCGATTTCCAAGGAAAAACACCACCTACTATTCCCATAGTGCAGTCAAGGATGCCCGATATTGTCTTCAGACAGCGTATCATAAAACGTATTTTGATGAAGCTAGACACCAAAAAGGCTTCAGGCGCTGACGGAGTACCTGCCATAGTTCTCAAGAACTGTGCGAGGGAACTAACACCAGTTTTCTGTAGACTTTTCAACCTATCCTACAGAAAGGGAATATTTCCTTTCTGCTGGAAATGTGCCACAGTTCAGCCGATACCTAAAAAAGGCAAGAAGACCTTGCCAAATAACTACCGACCAATCGCACTACTCCCAATAATATCGAAAGTCATGGAAAAGGCTATCAATCAGCATCTTCTAAAATATTTTGAAGGATTCAACATTATTAGTGATCACCAATATGGCTTTCGTAAAAATAGATCAACAGGAGATCTTCTGACTTATGTAACACATGTTTGGAACAACGCAATTGAACACTTTGGAGAATCTCGAGCGGTTGCTCTTGACATATCCAAGGCATTTGACCGTGTTTGGCACGATGGGCTGTTGGCTAAGCTACGTTCTTATGGTATGTCTGAAAAGTTCTGTTTGTGGCTCTCATGTTTCCTCAGAGAGCGTTCTTTACGAGTGGCAGTTGACGGATTTCTTTCTAACACCTTCAGTATCAATGCCGGTGTACCCCAAGGTTCCATACTGTCTCCTACGCTCTTCCTCATTTATATTAACGATCTGCTGGAAAAGACCGAGAATCCAATTTACAGCTTTGCAGATGACAGTACACTTATCTCTTCATTCACTTTGAACGCTCGGACATCGACTACTCAGACGAATATCCGCAGACAGCAGGAAGTCATTCAACTTAACAAAGACCTGGAAGAAATTCTATCTTGGGGTGACAGTAACCAAGTGGAATTTAAGGCTACAAAAACCCAGGCGGCAGTTTTTTCTAAAAAAGTTAACGTTGCAGAACCCGACATAGTTATGTCGGGGCACTCCATCCCTCTAACATCGTCACTCAATCTGTTAGGCGTTAATTTGGGAGCAAATATGTCCTGGCATGAACATGTTGCAGGCATAGCAAGAAGAACTTCTCAAAAGTTGGGAATATTGTTTCGAACCAGAAAGCTTTACACTCCACAACAACTGTTAATTCTTTACAAAGCTCAAATTCGACCAACTATGGAATACTGCTCCCATGTTTGGAGCTCCGCTCCCAAACATACACTGCATTTGTTGGATTCTATCCAGAGAAGAGCTGTTCGTCTGATTGGACACCCGGAATTGACCGACGGCCTTGATTCGCTGGAACATCGAAGAACAGTTGGCGACTTGACCCTATTCTACAAGTACTTTCATGGAAAGTGTTCGAAAGATGTGGCCCGTTTAATTCCTCCCAGAGCGGTGCATATTAGAAGTACACGTCGCGCTAATGCTTCACATCCGTATGAGGTTCAGCTTGTTACTCCTCGTACAACGCTTTTCAAGCAGTCTTTTATATGGAGAACATCATACCTTTGGAATGGTTTACCCAGGACTGTGTTTCCCATCGAGTACAATCTACAGCGATTCAAGAACAACGTGAATCGTTTTTTCTCCGCACACGTGTCGCTCCTGTAGCGCTTTAGGGACTTCCCTGTAGCACGTGTGCTAGACCCATAAAAAAAAAAAAAAAAAAAAAAAAAATACAGAATTGGAGACCCTGGTTGGGAAAGAGATTAAGGGGCAGACCTCAGACCAAGTGGAAAGACGATCTAAAACTTACAGCCGGCCTAGCATGGATACGAGAAGCACAGGACCGAGATAAGTGGAGAACAAAAGGGGAGGCCTATGTCCGACAATGGATGTAAAAAGGCTATGAAGAAGAAGAAGAAGGTTTTATTTTATTTTATTTTATTTTAAAAGCAATCAACGAACGGAACACTAATTGCCCAAGTCTAACTTGCACTTGACCGGTTTTTATTGAGTGTGAGAAAGTTAAATTCAGATTAGTTTAGAATTGCCTACCTGATGTATCATTTTCTTTTTTGTTATTTTAACTTTTCACAAAATAGAACTTTCAAATTTTTAAGTAATGGTTTCTAACGACTTAAATTTGAAACTTTCCATGTTTTTGCGATGTCTTAAGGGTTGTTATTTTTATACAAAGAACAACCATCCTACGTTGTATTTCTTAAAATAAACTTTGGTATTCGATTTCCTTTAGTAAGCTTCAGTTTTCCTTAATAAAAATAACGATGTATATAGTGTATTTAAATAATTTCTCGTATAAAAAAATATTATCTTTTGCAAATCTAAAAAGCAACGAACATGTTTTTGTTTCTCTTGCTAAGTGAAGTACTACATTTGTGAAAAATCACTTTCCGAGATTACTGAACTTTTTCACCATTCGGAGTTTCTAGATTACGAGAAACTTAGTTTCAAATTTCTGTCGATTTGTCTCACAGTGGAGCGAGTATATGTCAAAATATGGCAACAATACTATTCTAGTTGTGAATTAATATTTAGCGTTATATTTCGTAGTTAGCTTTCCTAATATAGCAACAATACTATTCTAGTTGTGGATAAATATTTAGCGTTATATTTCCTACTGAGCTTTCTTAATATGCTATTCTAGTTGTGGATAAATGTTTAGCGTTATATTTCATAGTGAACTTTCCTATTATGGCAATAATACTATTCTAGTTGTGGATAAATATTTAACGTTATATTTCATAGTGAGCTCTCCTAATATGCTGCAGGGAAGTCCCTAAAACGCTACAGGAGCGACACATGTACGGAAAAAGCGATTCAGGTTGTTCTTGAATCGCTGTAAATTGTACTCGGTGGGAAACACAGTCCAAAGGCATGTTGTTCCTCATATAAAAGACTGCTTGAAAAGCATTGTACGAGGAGTAACAAGATGAACCTTATAGGGATGTGAAGTATTAGCGCGACGTGTATTTCTAACATGCACCGCTCTGGGAGGAATTAATCTGGCTACATCCTTCGAACACATTCCATGAAAAGTAGAATACGCTCAAGTCGCCAACCGTTCTTCGATGTTCCAGCGAATCAAGGCTGCCGCTCAGTTCCGGGTCTCCAATCAGACGAACAGCTCTTCTCTGAATAGAATCCAACAAATGCATTGTATGTTTGGGAGCGGAGCCTCAAACATGGGAGTAGTATTCCATAGTTGGTCGAATTTGAGCTTAGTAAAGAATTAACAGCTGTTGTGGACTGTAAAGCTTTCTAGTCGAAGTAATATTCTCAACTTTTGAGAAGTTCTCCTTGCTATCACTGCGACATGTTCATGCAAGAACATATTTGCTCCCAAATTAACGCCCAACAAATTGAGTGACGATGTTAGAGGAATGAAGTGCCCCGCCATAACTATGTCGGGTTCAGCAACGTTAACTTTTTTAGAAAAAACTGCCGCCTGGGTTTGTGTAGCATTAAATTCCACTTGGTTACTGCCACCCCAAGATAGAATTTCTTCCAAGTCTTTGTTAAGTTGAACGACTTCCCGCTGTCTGCGGATATTCGTCTGAGTAGCCAATGTCCGAGCGTTCAAAATGAATGAAGTCTGCTGTCATCTGCAAAGCTGTAGATTGAGTTTCCGGTCTTTTCCAGCAGATCGTTAATGTAAATGAGAAAAAAATAGGAAACAGTATGCAGCCTTGAGCCACACCAGCATTGAGGAAGCACGAAATCTATAAACAAAACTTTTTAGAGTGTAGCTTAGTCAACAATCCGTCATGCCAAACATGGTCGAGATTCTCTAAAATTTTCAGTAGCATTGTTTTAAACTTGTATATATATATATATATATATATATATATATATATATATATATATATATATATATATATATATATATATATATATATATATATATATATATATATATATATATATATATATATATATATATATATATATATATATATACAGTGAGCGCCACTGCCACAATAACACTGTAAGTTGGGAGCTCCGATATTTATAATCCAAATTAGACAATATCGAGCATTTAAATTCATAGTTGTGTATTTTTAGTGAGTATTGAACTGTGCTAGACTGTAAGTGAAAGTGGGTTTAGTGAGGAAAGGCCGAAGGGATAAATAATTGAAGTAAATAAATATAAATAAATTAGGCGTGCCCCAGGGCTCCTATTCTCTTTCTTATTTACATTAACAATCTGCTGGAAAAGACCGGGAATCCAATCTACAGCTTTGCAGATGACAGTACGCTTGTCTCTTCATTCACCTTGAACGCTCGGACATCGGCTGCTCAGGCGAATATCCGCAGACAGTAGGAGGTCGTTCAACTTAACAAAGAACTGGAAGAAATTCTATCTTGGGGTGACAGTAATCAAGTGGAATTTAACGCTACAAAAATCCAGGCGGCAGTTTTTTCTAAAAAAGTTAACGTTGCTGAACCCGACATAGTTATGTCGGGGCACTCCATTCCCCTAGCATCGTCGCTCAATTTGTTGGGCGTCAGTTTGGGAGCAAATATTTTCTGGCATGAACATGTTGCAGGCATAGCAAGGAGAGCTTCTCAGAAGTTGGGAAAATTATTTTGAACCAGAAAGCTTTAGACCCCACAACAACTGTTAATTCTTTACAAAGCTCAAATTCGACCAACTATGGAATACTGCTCCCACGTTTGGGGCTCTGCTCCCAAACATACACTGTATTTGTTGGATTCTGTTCAGAGAAGAGCTGTCCGTCTGATTGAAGATCCGGAATTGACCGGCGGCCTTGATTCGCTGGAACATCGAAGAACGGTTGGCGACTTAAGTCTGTTCTACAAGTATTTTCATGGAAAGCGTTCGAAGGATGTAGCCCGCTTAATTCCTCCCAAAGCGATGTATGTTAGAAATACAGGTCGCGCTGTTGCTTCGCATCCGTATGAGGTTCAGCTTGTTACTCTGCGTACAATGCTTTTCAAGCAGTCTTTTATATGGAGAACGTCATCCCTTTGGAATAATTTGCCCAGCGCTGTGTTTCCCACCGGGTACAATTTACAGCGATTCAAAAACAACGTGAATCGCTTTTTCTGCCGCTTCTGGAGCGCTTTAGGGCCTTCCCTGCAGCACGTTAGGCCCATAAAATAAAAAAAAACTTAATGTTAAATCGCTAAAGGAAAAAATAGAGGAAAAGAAGTTAAAATGGACTGGACACATAGTAAGAATGAATGATGATCGGCAGGTCAAAATGGTGTGGAAGACAAGAGTGACAGCAAAAAATAGAAGGGGGCGACCGAGAGAAATATGGAACAATAGTGTGAATGAAATACTGAGGAAAAGAGGAAAATCCTGGACTGAGGCGAAACAACTAGCACTAAATAGAGACGAGTGGTGTAAACTTGTGGAAAGAAAGTAGAGAAGGATCCTCGACACCTACGAGTAAAAGATCGTTTTTCGATTATGTTTATGTTTCAAACTTGGTCGAAAGCCTTGGATATACAATGTACGAATAAATTCATGTAAATTCAATACGCTCCATGTTGATCCGAAGATATACTTTCTTGCTGTGTATTTTTAACCCTGCATAATGTTTGACATTATGTTTAAGCGACCTCGTTTAAACGACCACTATATTTTTCATGTCATCTAAAATTAAAAAGAAACCATTCTAGTTAACAAACTGTTATTCCACCTTTTGTCGTTAAAAATCCAATATTTCGTTTAATAAATCTACCTCAAAACAACAATTTAAAAAGACTCCGTCGCTTAAAAACAAAAACTCATTATTTTAATGCATCTGGCCATAAAGAGTTGCATTTAATGAAAATGACCTCAACAGAACAAAACTCTTTTGTTGCTTTTTTAAAAAGATTGTTATTTCATTTAAACGATGTGGTGTTTTAGTAATAGTTTTTAGTGTGGTGATTAACATAAGTTGGCGTTTTCAGTTTTGAATAAAAATGTCTTATTTTTAATTTGAATGTTAGTCATTAACCAGTAGCGTATCAAGACGATAGGGGAGTAGGGAACGTACAGAATTTAGGGACTTTATTTTATACTTGCTCAACTTCTTCTTCTTCTCTTGTTCCACGTACTGGGGTCTCCAACTCATCAGTTTTCTTGAGATGTTGATGTCCATGATTCGAGCCATCTCTTTGGAGGTCTTCCCAGGGGTCGTCGTGTCCGTGGTTTACTATCTCGCGCGATTCTCGCTAGTCTCTCCTCAGTCATTCTCTCCACGTGATCTCTCCAAGCTCTTCTGCGGTTACCTCCCCATCTGATTATGTCTTCCACTTCGCATTCATGTCTTATGTCTGTGTTTCTTTTCCTATATCTTAGTGTGTATCCTGAAATGTTTCTAAGTATTTTTATCTCTGTTGTTCGAAGAATGCTTTTTGTTCTTTTATTGTCTGCTCTTGTTTCCATAGCGTATGTTAGTGTGGGTCTGACACATATTTGTATATCCTTACTTTTATCTTTTTATTCATAAAGGCATTGTTCCAGATGATGTCCTGAAGTGCGCCTGATATTTAATATTCCTAAAATGACCTGGATTGAGGAGGCATTGGGTTCAACACCGTTTCCCCTGGATTCACCCGCTGGCCGTGAACTGGAGATATGTGAAATAGTGTCATATATGTGTGCCTTTCATAATTTATTTCAAGTGAATAATGTAATTCATAAAACTGGTTCTGTTCTTGATCTGGTTCTAAGCCATGTAAATGATCTATCCCTGGGGATGGCTGATGATCCTCGGATCCTACCGGATGATTTCCATCCACCTCTTGAATTTAAGCTAATATTTATAACTAATAAAAAACTTATTTCACCCCAATGTACTGAATTCTATTATGATTTTAAGTCTGCGGATTATATTTCGATAAATCATTTTCTGGGTTCGGTATCGTGGGATCATCTGCTTTCGAACCGGGGGGTTAACTAGATGTTGAATATTTTTTATGATATACTTTATAGGGCCATAGATTTTTATGTTCCGTTAAAGAAGGTATCTAGTAGAAAATTCCCTAGGTGGTTTTCTCCTGAGTTGAAAAACTTAATAATTCGCAAAAAAGGAGCACACAAGAGGTTTAGATCATCTGGAGAACCTCAGGACTATTATTACTTCTCTGCTTTAAGATCACAGTGTAAGAATTTATCACGTAGGTGCCATGTTGATTATATCTCCAACATTGAACTCTCTATCAGAGATAACGTGAAAAGCTTTTGGGACTTTGTTGGTGCACAGCGTGGCACAAATGACCTTCCTCCTAGGATGTTTTATACTGAACAATCTGTGGACATGGGCGTTGATGTGGCTAATCTTTTTGCAAGTTACTTCGGCTCTGTTTACTCTGATGAGTTACTAAATTATCCAGCCTTACCCTCTACTAATATTCATAATATCTTCAAATTTAATATTTCAATCTCTGAAATTTACGAGGGACTCTCGAGGTTGGATCACAGAAAGGGGTCTGGTCCTGATGGTTTACCTCCTGGATTACTAAAGGCATGTAGCTTCGTATTATCGCGACCATTATGCATGTTGTTTAACCGGTCATTGGAGGAGGGTTACTTTCCTGACTATTGGAAGACCAGTTTTGTCACCCCGGTATTCAAGTCAGGGGACAGGGCAGATATCGCAAACTATAGGCCAATAAGTATTTTGAGTACTGTTCCTAAATTATTTGAAAACCTAGTAACTAAAGTATTGGCATCTAACTTGGGACCATCTATAATAGATGAACAGTTTGGTTTTCAGAGAGGCAAGTCTGCTGAATTGAACTTGATTTCCTATACGGACTACCTGTCGAGGACCTTGGAGAGTGGATCTGAGGTACATTCCATCTATACCGATTTCTCTAAGGCCTTTGATAGGGTCAGCCATGGTGTTCTTCTTAAGAAGCTCAATAACCGTGGCATATCGGGTCCACTGTTGGGCTGGATTAGGAGTTATTTGTGTGGCAGAGTTCAAGTGGTTCGAGCTAATAATTTTAAGTCTGTCAACATTACTGTGCCCTCAGGAGTGCCTCAAGGCTCCCATATGGGGCCTCTGCTGTTTAACCTGTTCTTGAATGATGTGGCCGACTGCGTTCGGTCTTCCAGGTTCTTGCTTTTTGCTGATGATTTGAAGTTGTATACGGCGGTTGGATCGATTGAGGATTGTGTGGGATTGCAGAGTGATTTGGATAGACTTGGTGTCTGGTGTCAGTTAAACGGTATGGTTTTAAATACTTCTAAATGCTTCTCTATGCCTTTCTCGAGATCGCGCAGTTCATTGTTTTTTGATTACAGCATAAATGGGACTTCCTTCGTGTCCGTGGTTAATGTTAAGGATCTGGGGGTTAAGTTTGATTCGGCACTGAGTTTTATTCCTCATATAACCGAGGTAACGTCTAGGTCTCTGAGGATGCTTGGGTTCATTAGGCGTTGCTCATCAGAATTTTCATCCATTACCTCTATAAAAATGCTGTACTGCTTGTTGGTTAGGCCTCTCTTGGAATATTGCTCATGTGTGTGGAACCCACCTTTTGCTTGCCATGCTAGGAGCTTGGAGCTTGTTCAGAGTAAATTTCTACGTCATATTAATTTTAAATTCTTTAACAATGATTCTTTTAGTTATTCAAAACTGACATCTGTATTAAATTTGAATACCCTGTCTAACCGGAGAGTTCAGCGTGATCTTGTAATGTTCTTTAAAATTTTAAATTCCATTGTAAATTGTCCAGAACTTTTATCTCAGATTAATTTGTATACACCCTCTAGACATACTAGATCTACGTTGTCCTTCTTCAAACCTTATCACAAGACAACCTACGGAGCTAATACCTTCATAACAAGATCTATGGGCATTGTAAACAACTGCCCATCACTGCAATTGTTCTCCAGCTCCTTATCACTTTTTAAGAGGCAGATCCGGGTTCTTTTCTGAATTTCTTAGTTTTAGCCTTTAGTTTTAAGTAGTTTTAAGTGTCATTTATATTGTAAACTTTTGTATTTTGTCTTTATTAGTTAATGGGCCTGTCCCGTAAATAAATAAATAAAATAAAATAAAACATTCGGCTGGCTTTGTTTGCTTGATCCTTCACTACATTTGTTCTATTTTGGCATGAGGTGATTTGTATGCCTAGGTAGTTAAATGACATGACTATTGTTTTGTTTTCCAGAGCAAGTTTGCATATTATTGGCTCTGGATATAACGAGGGTTTTGGTTTTTGTGGTGGATACCTGCATGTTGGGGGCTTTAGCTTTTGTGTAGAATGAGTGCAGAAGCCGCTGAAAGTCGTCTTCGTTCTCTGCCACGATCATAGCGTCGTCTGCATAACAGACAATGTTGATTTTACCCGTTATAAGTGAATATCCTTCCTCCATGTCTCTGATATGGGTTATTATCTCGTCCATTATTAAGTTGAACAGTTGCGGGCTTAAAGAGTCCCCCCGTCGGATTCCGGTTGGCGTTTGTATTTCCTCTGTCAGTCTTTGATTAACTAAGATGTGAGTGCTTGTATTGTGGTTTAGCTGTTTTATGATGTCTATTATGTTTTTTGGCACATGTTTTCTTTTTAGAATATCAACTACGTGTTCTAGTCTTACTTTGTCAAATGCTTTAATGAGGTCTATAAAGCACATAAATGCGGGTTTTCCGTATTCTATGGCCTTCTCCACTACTTTTCTGATTATGAAGATGGCATCTACGCTTGACCTATTTTTTTCTGAAGCCTTGTTGTTCTTCCGATATGTTTACAAGCTCACTTATTATTGCTTCTATGATCCTTGTAAAGAGCTTAACTGAGTTTATACTTGCTCAACAATAACGAAAATATAACGGATGTGTTGATACTCTGAGGTAGTGAGGAGATTATATTGAGGAACTGTTTGCTAACCAAAGTCAGAAAAAAGATCTCTTATCATATAGAATATTAAATTGAATATTACAAAAAAAAGGAATACTACATGCCTCTAGAATACTACCTTTAGCGTAATAAAAAAAGCAATTACATAGTCTAGATACAGCAATATTATGATTTCAGCTTCTCTGGGGTATCACCAGGAGTATTGTCCTGAGTTTTAGACCTCGAAAAACTTGTGCTCTTTCGTTTATAAACAATTTAAGTTTTCAAAACGCATTTTTTGAGCTTAAAATGTAAATAACTCCGATTATATAAGTTGGATCGAAATAGAAAAAAAACAAACAAATACTGTAAGGAAATTTCCAACAAATCCTCGTTGGTTTTGAGTTGCTCAAATGCTTACATAACCTATAAAATTGAAAAAAAAAACAGACAACAAACTTTTTTTTTTATTTTATTGTACAGAGTGAGTCAATGATGGAGTAAAGTTCATTATCTCATTTGTTTCGGGAACGACGAAAAAATGTTAAATACAATAGTTTTAGGAAATGTTAAAGTGCACAGTTTAAAATTATTTTTGAGTATACAGGGTTCTTCAAAAAAGTGTAGCAGATATGTTTTTTTTAAATGAATCCTATTTTTTAATTTATTTTTAAAATTTGCATAAAATTTTATAACTTTTTTATTAATAATGTTATATACCTAAACCTAGTAGTTTTTCTAATATTTCAATTTTTTTAAAAAAAAGTACTAGTTTTCAGTTTTGTAAAAAATTGCCAGTAGCGCCATTGTTTCTGTAGGTAGAATACTCATAATTGGCACGAGCGTTCTGTAGAGATGAAAAAAAAAAAAGCATATGTAAAGAAATTTGAGTTAAATGCTACAGGGTGTTCAAAATAAATTTATGTATTTCGACTATTTTAAATTAAAAAATCTCAAATTTTTTAAATGACACACCCTGTATATTATTATTTTTTCTGATAAATTTTACAAAACCCTCCAACTTTTATTGAGTATGTCATATATCTATTTCCAATAGTTTTCGATTTCTTTTGAATTTTTCAATTTTTACTCTTGTTTTTAATACACTACTATTGTGAAAACATAGACAAATAGTTAATAATAATTTTCGTATTGTTTAACTTATCTAATGGTTAATTATTATGACTTAAAAATGTTCAAAAATATGCCCGTCTACTTGAATACACATGTTTAGTACTTTTACTATATTTTCCTTCACTTTCCTTAGCATAAAAGGCGTTATTGTCCTGCACGCATCGCGTATCCTGTTTTCTATATCTACTGGTGTTGTATGGGGATTCACATAAACACGATCTTTAATGTAGCCCCACAAAAATAAGTCTAAAGGGGTTAAGTCACATGATCCAGGGGGCCACTGAGAATCCATCCCTACCGATCCATTTTTGTGGGTAACGATCGTTTAGAAATTCCCGAACTTCCCGGTGGTAATGAGCAGGAGCTCCGTCTTGTTGAATCCACATTTGTTGTATTAAAAATAAGGGTAAAAATTGAAAAATTCAAAATAAATCGAAAACTAGGTATATGACATACTTAATAAAAGTTGAAGAAAAAATAATAATATACAGGATGTGCCATTTATAAAATTTCAGATTTTTCAATTTAAAATTGACGAAAGGCATAAATTTATTTTGAACATTCTGTAGCATCTAACTCAAATTTTTTTACATATATCTTTTTTCTCATTTCCACAGAACGCTTGTACCAATTATGAGTATTCTACCTTCAGAAACAATGGCGCTACTGGCAATTTCTACAAAACTGAAAACTAGTCTTTTTTTTAAAAAAAAATTGAAATATTAGAAAAACTACTAAATTTAGGTATATAACATTATTAATAAAAAAGTTATAAAATTTTACGCAGAATTTAAAAATAAATTAGAAAAGAGGATGTTCCATTTAAAAAAACATATGTTATATCTGCTACACTTTTTTGAAGTACCCTGTATACTCAAAAATAATTTTATACTGTGCACCTTAACATTCCCTAAAACTATTGTATTTAACATTTTTTTCGTCATTCCCGAAATAAATGAGATAATGAACTTTACTCTATCGTTGACTCACCCTATACAGGTCGGCTAAGTGAACCGATCGGCTTGAAACTTCCAGAAAATATGTCTTTTTTTAAAGAAAAAATACCCTGAAATTTTGGTACAAAAATATTGAACCCAGTGGGCACAATTGATTTTGTTATTTAATATTTGAATTCCCGCCATTTGGTGCAAAATGAATCTTTTTTTTTTAAAAAAGTAAGGTCTCGACGCCAGCTTTCCGATGCCATCCTCTCTGGGGTATCACCAGGAGTATTATCCTGAGTTTTGGACCCTGAGAAACGTGTTCTCTTTTGTTTATAAACAATTTAAATTTTCGAAGCGCGTTTTTTGAGCTTCGAATGTGAATAATTCCGTTTATATAAGTCGTATTCGTAATGAAATTTCCAACAAATCATCGTTAGTTTTAAGGTGCTCAAGTGGGTACAAAACTTACAGAAGTGAAAAAATATGCAAAAAACTGTTTTTTTTTCTCATTTTATTGTACAGGTCGACTAACTGAATGTAAGTAATGAAAGGATGTGGGTATCTTAGGTACTATAAAAGTTGGTAAAGGACGGAATTTCTGACATCTATTTGACTACTTAGTAAGTTTATATTATGGTTTTTTGAATGTTTGTAAATTTTTATAGATTCTAAGAAATTCAGTTTTGACCGTTTAGGTGAGGTATCCAGTATTGATAAACAATTAATATTAGGAAATAGATGGTTACTTTCTAAAAAATGCTTAGCAAAGTGTGATTTTTCGTTTTTTAACCTATGAGATGCATTACGTTCTGCAAATCTTGTTTTGAAATTCCGTCCTGTTTAGCCTACGTATCAAATATGGCAGGTATTCTATCAGCGCCAGAAGCCTTTTTTAGTATCTAGAGTCATTAAAATGCGGATGTCGTACATCCTTGAGTGTTCTATAAAGCTAACTCAGCTAACTGTTAGCTGAGTTAGCTTAAAGCGGCAGCAGTAGCAAGATCACAGTATCGAGCAGCAGCAGCACTTGAAGATGTCAAATAATATCTTGGCGAAACGTCGTGCAAATTCATTGTTCCGTCCTGTTTAGCCTACGTAACAACTATGGCAGGTATTCTATCAGCGCCAGAAGCCTTTTTTAGTATCTAGACACATTAAAATGCGGATATCGTACATCCTTGAGTGTTCTATAAAGCTAACTCAGCTGTAAGCTGAGCAGCAGTAGCAAGATCACAGTATCGAGCAGCAGCAGCAGCAGAAGCACTTGAAGATGCCAAATAAGATCTTGGCGAAACGTCGTGCAAATTCATTGTTAGAAGAACGGGTTGAAATCCGGAATTTTGATGTCATTATATATATATATATATATATATATATATATATATATATATATATATATATATGTATATATATATATATATATATATATATATATATAAATATATATATATATATATATATATATATATATATATATATATACATATATATATATATATATATATATATATATATATATATATAAATATATATATATAAATATATATATATATATATATATATATATATATATATATATACATATATATACATATATGTATATATATATATATATATATATATATATATATATATATATATATATATATATACATATATATATATACATATATATATATATATATATATATATATATATATATATATATATATATATAAATAAATAAATAAATAAATAAATATCGTCTTTATTAAGATGTTAATCACATGTGATGTGAGTACATATTACCCACACACATCCTGTAGTAGAAGAGGCGAGATTTAACCATCGGTTACTCTTACATCTAACCTCTTCAACACACGACGCGCTTACAAAAAAAATGAAGCAACAATTACATACTAACATAGTTAAATCAATAATCGACAAGAAACATCAAAATACAAATAAACTACGTCTGAGAATTCTGCTTATTTAACAGCTCTTCCCTATATAATCGACGAAGTCGGCCAATAGTGCACGTTTTCAGTTCTGGATTCATAGTATTGTATGTGTTTACTGCACTATATGTAAAACTGCGCTGAAACAAGGCAGTGCGATGCTGAGGCATAGTCAAGCGATCAGGCCGTCTAATATACCTATCATGTACCAAATTTCGGGATACTAGCTTCTCCCTTAAATAAATCGGGACTGAAGTTCCTAAGAGCCTCATTAAGAATATTACGAAGTGCAATTGCACAGTATTAGCAAAATTTAACCATTTTAACTCATTTATTTTTGAAGATATATGATCATATTTTCTCAAATGGAATATAAACCTACAGCAGACGTTCTGTACATACTGCAAACGTCTCCTTGAAAGCGCATCCAAGCAAGGATAGTATACAATACTACAATAATGAAATGAAGACAAGACCAAAGATTCACACAATTTTTTCCTCATCTTAAAATTCAGAATAAAACGATTTGCATATAAAACCTTCATTTTCGCATAACTTTTTTGTAGGAGCACCCTAACATGTTCCCTGAATCTGAGATGTGTATCAATGCAAAGACCCAAATTCTTGGCACAATCAGAAAACAGCAAATCCTGATCAGCCAGCCTCAGTCTCAAAGCCATGCTCAAGGTTGGTCGGCGATTTTCCTTGCAAAACAATAAAACTTGAGTCTTGTCTGGATTTAGCCTCAAATTATGTTCATCCGAGTAAACTGACATATATATATATATACATATGTATATATATATATATATATATATATATATATATATATATATATATATATATACATATGTATATATATATATATATATATATATATATATATATATATATATATATATGTATATATATATATATATATATATATATATATATATATATATATATATATATATATATATATATACATATATATACATATATATAGATATATACATATATATATACATATATATAAATATATATAGATATATATATATATATATATATATATATATATATATATATATATATATATATATATATATATATATATATATATATATATATATATATACGTAGGTAAATCAAATATAAACGGTAATTTTGCTATTCTTCTTAGAATACAGTTCTTAGCTAGATGATGTTGTGTGGAGTAGATGTTTGGTTTGTGAGGAGTGGGGAAACCGGATGGGTGCGCGCGCCAACTCATCTTTGTCGTCAGTACAGCCATGACCGAGCAAGAGGTACCTTCGTCTGTTGCGCAACGTATTATCATCAAGTTTTTAACCAATGAAGGCGTTACACTGTCTCAGAATCATGTATATACGTAGGCGAGATAATTTAAGGGCGGACGAGAACGGGTTGAAAACGAAAGTCCTAGGTCAAGCCTTACAGATGACAACATCCATGACATTAGACACCTTATCGAAAGTGATCGCCGATTAACCGTTGAAGAAATTTCCTCAGAAGTGGGTATCAGCTATGTAAGTGTTCAATCCATAATTACTGATCGACTCGGTTTCAGAAAAAGTACTGTTCGATGGGTTCCAAGGTTGTGGAAACCAAAAACAGGTCAGGTCGGAGATCCCTGAAAGGCTTCTGAATCCATTTCATCAAGAAGGGGAGGCCTTTTTAAAGCGCATAGTGACATGTGATGAGACGAGGGTACATCACTACACTCCCGAGTCCAAAATGGCAAGTAAGGAGTGGCGAAGAAAGAATGAAGGTTCCCCAGTGAAGGCCAAAACTCGTCTCTCTGCTGGAAAAGTCCTTGCAACGTTTTTTTTTTGACTCTAGGGGAATTTTACTGATCGATTTCCTGCACGATCAACGTACGGTGAATGCGGCTTACTACTGCCAGTTGTTAGGGTTAGCAAAAGCCGCCTATCGAAAGAAAAGACGGGACATGCCCATCAGAGATGTCATTCTCCTCCAGGACAACGCCAGGCCTCACACTGCGTCTTTGACAAGGGATACACTGGAAGAAATGGGCTGGGAAACCCTCGAGCACCCTCCTTATAGCCCTGACTTATCCCCCTGTGACTATTTTTTGTTTGCGCCTATGAAAGAATCACTGGGAGGACAGCGATTTGGAAGCAATGAAGAAGTCGAGGAACACGTGCGCAATTGACTTACAACCCGCCCTCAAACCTTTTATGACTAGGGAATAGGGAAACTTCCAAATCGATGGCAAAAGTGTGTAGATCACGCAGGAGACTATATTGAAAAATGTTAAATCAATGATTTGTGTATAAGGTTATTCAATAAACGTATAACAAAAAAAAATTACCGTTTATATTTGATTTACCCACGTATATATATATATATATATATATATATATATATATATATATATATATATATATATATATATATATATATATAATACTGTGATCAAAAAATAGTAAGACTTTTAAATTTAAATCGCCCGGGCATTTCCAAATCGGATTAATTTTTTTTCGTTAGGTTGGTAGGACTTCAACTGCCATCTGTGTCAAATTTTAAGACCATAGCGTCAGTAGTTAACAAGATTCGCTTGCATTCGTTCAACAACAAAAGTGCGTTTTTCGATTTTTAACATGAGTAAAAAAAATTCAGCAAAGAAGTTGCATTAAATTTTGTTTTATAAATGGTTTTTCGACTTCCCAAACGCTCGAAATCGGCCGGAATTATGGGCCGATAACTCTTGGTTTTTTCATCACGATAATGCGCGACTTTTTAATCTAAAATTCAACTCATATCATTTCGCAATCGCCCTATTCGCCTGATTTAGCTCCGTCGGACTTCTGGCTATTCCCTAAATTCAAAAAACCGCTTCGAGGACATCGTTTTGAGTCGATTGAGGAGATTAAAACCGAATCGACGAAGGCTTTAAAGGCCATTCCATAAATCGAATTCAACAACTGTTTCTAAGACTGGAAAAAACGTTGGCATAAATGCATTGTATCCAAGGGGGATTACTTTGAAGGGGACGAAATAAATTTGGAAAAATAAATAACCCGTTTGCGTTTTATTTCAAAAGTCTTACTGTTTTTTGATCACAGTAGTATATATTGTGGCAAAGACTGAAAAACTTGGATATTGTGAATAAATCTACAGCTAAGCATCTTCCGGATGTCTTAAATAGACCTTCTGATATTAATGATCATTTTTTGCAATTCTCAAGAAATGACGGATCCAAATTTGATAGAATATTATTTAAATAATATGAAAACAAACATAGGAGAAAAATTTGAGTTTTTTACTGTCACTACAGATGAAGTAAAATCTCAATTATTTAGTATAAAATCACTAGCTACAGGTTCGGACTCTATAGGTTTGGAAATGTTGTGCTTATGTTGTCCCAGGATTTTACCTTTCCTTACTAATATAATGAATTGTTGCATTTTGGAGGGGATATTTCCAGATACCTGGAAAATAGCTCGTGTTACACTCTTATCAAAAAATAATGATATTAAATCTTTTAATGAACTACGTCCTATAAGTATCCTACCTTGTCTTTCAAAACTTTGGAAAAAATAATGGATAAGGAAATAAGATTTTTCTTAGAAAATAACTCTGTTTTAACCATGAATCAGTCGGGTTTCAGAAAGGGGTACAGCTGTACAACAACTTTATTAGGTCTGACGGATGACATATTTAGAGCCTTGGACGTTGGGAAATCGTCGATATTGGTGCTTTTGGACTATTCCAAGGTGTTTGATATGGTATGCCATGACTTACTGTTAGCTGTTGTAAATTTTGTTGGTTTTTCGAATAGAGCTATCGGATTTATTGGAAATTATTTGAGCAACAGACTCCAGTACGTTGAAACGTCCATGGGACAGTCATCGAGGGAATTGGTGAAGTGTGGCGTGCCACAGGGCTCCATATTGGGACTTCTACTTTTTACAATTTATACGAATAATTTTATTTCTTGTTTGAAACATGTCAAGTCATATCTCTATGCTGATGACACTCAACTGTTGTACTCCTTGTTGTCTAGTGATTGGAGAATGGCTGAAGCAATGGTAAATAATGATTTAAGTGTTTGGTGGAGTTTTCGGAGGGCCATGTTTTGCTAATGAACCCTGATATACCATCTGTCATGATTTTTGGTAAGCATAGGGATCGTTTGCAGCGTGATATCAATATAAACATTGCTGGTCAACGTTTGGAATTGCAAAATAGTTCAAAAAATTTAGGTGTTATAATAGATACAGATTTTCGTTTCAAAGAACACGTAGAGCATATTATACGAAGAGCCTATATATGCTTTACCCACATCGACATCTTTTGGAAGAATCTCTTAAGGTAAAATTGGCAGATTCCCTTGTTTTAAGTCACTTTAATTATTGTGATATTATGTATGGACCGTGTTTAGATAAAGTAAACTTAAATAGAATTGAAAAAGCGCAAAGGAGCTGCTTACATTTCATTTATGGTATAAGAAAATTTCAGTCCGTGTCGCACAAATTGGAGGATGCTAAGTGATTGAATATGCAGAATAGACGTAGACTATATTCTTTGGTAATGTTTCATGTTTTTGTTGTTAATAACTGCCCACCATACCTAACAAATAAAATTTTTTATAGAACAGACTTTCATAGGTTGAATTTAAGATTTGGTGGACTTATATCTCCACCACCTCACCGAACGGCTCTTTTTAAAAGAAGCTTTTACTACAATATTTATAAACTTTATAATACCGTCCCTGTTGCTTTAAAAACCCCTAAACCTGAGATATTTAGAAAGCGGATAAAAAGTATTTTAAATCAATTAGTTAATTAGGTTAATTTTTGTCGCATTTCTCTATCTTTCTCTCCTTCTCTCTCTATTTCGTTTAGTTTTTTTATTTTCTTTAATTCATGAACATTTATGCTAGATGATTAGTTTACATGGGGTTGAACTTTGAACAGTTTTAATTGTTTTCAGCTCCTTTTTCTTCTTTTTGTAGCAGAAATATTGAAATGTATAATATAAAGTGTAATATAAATGTTGTTTTGCAGAAAAGAGGAAATAAAATTATTTATTATTATTATTATATATATATATATATATATATATATATATATATATATATATATATATATATATATATATATGTATATATATATATATATATATATATATATATATATATATATATATATATATATATATGTATATATATATATATGACTGGGGCATGGCGTGGGTTGAAAAAAACAATAACTTTTTCTTATATAATAAACTTTACCTCCTCTTAAAGTTAATGATCGCGAGGGGTGGGGGAGAAGGTACATAGAGAGACATACTGATCAAAAATAGAAACTATGATCTCGAGATCTGTTGACCCTGAAACGTAAAGAAATATAAAAATCTCGAAATATATCTTGTCCACTAAAAAGTAAAGTTTTATAGAAAATAAACTTGATTTAGGACTGCCAATATGGTCCTGAGTAAACCGATTTGTTTTATAGTTTTACGACTAATTTAATTAAAAACCATCTTTCGAACTAATAACGTTTTATTTTCCCAACTTCATCATAAAACAAGAACCTCCTCCTCACATAAAATGCATATACACTCTAAATTTCCATATACTAAAAATATTTATAAAACAGACTTTCATAGGTTGAATTTAAGATTTGGTGGACTTATATCTCCACCACCTCACCGAACGGCTCTTTTTAAAAGAAGCTTTTACTATAATATTTATAAACTTTATAATACCGTCCCTGTTGCTTTAAAAACCCTTAAACCCGAGATATTTAGAAAGCTGATAAAAAGTATTTTAAACCAATTAGTTAATTAGGTTAATTTTTGTCGCATTTCTCTATCTTTCTCTCCTTCTCTCTCTATTTCGTTTAGTTTTTTTATTTTCTTTAATTCATGAACATTTATGCTAGATGATTAGTTTACATGGATTTGAACTTTGAACAGTTTTAATTGTTTTCAGCTCCTTTTTCTTCTTTTTGTAGCAGACATATTGAAATGTATAATATAAAGTGTAATATTAATGTTGTTTTGCAGAAAAGAGGAAATAAAATTATTATATATATATATATATATATATATATATATATATATATATATATATATATATATATATATGACTGGGGCATGGTGTGGGTTGAAAAAAACAATAACTTTTTCTTATATAATAAAATTTACCTCCTCTTAAAATTAATGATCGCGAGGGGTGGGGGAGAAGGTACATAGAGAGACATACTGATTAAAAATAGAAACTATGATCTCGAGATCTGTTGACCCTGAAACGTAAAGAAATATAAAATCTCGAAATATATCTTGTCCACTAAAAAGTAAAGTTTTATAGAAAATAAACTTGATTTAGGACTACCAATATCGTCCTGAGTCAATCGATTTTTTTTATAATTTTACGACTAATTTAATTAAAAACCATCTTTCGAACTAATAACGTTTTATTTTCCCAACTTCATCATTAAACAAGAGCCTCCTCCTCACATAAAATGCATATACACTCCAAATTTCCATATACTAAAAATATTTTGCTAGCTCTGCAAACCGCTTTGACATGTAAATTTGAAGTTGATAAAAGTGTACACTGGGTGGGAGTACAGTTAATTGTGGCCTGCATTGTCAAAACACAACAATAGAGCTTTTGTATAGTGCCTCTACTTTCTCTCTATATTTTCTATTTTAACATCGTTTGGGTATTTCAAAGTACTGTTATATATTATATGAAGGATCAAAGCCGTATGCTAATAATTTCGGTCAATATGGACATAGTTATCAGCTTATATGCAAATTTGGTGGGAAAAATGGTGGTAAATTTTGACGTAACAAGTCAGTTAGTAGTTAAGTTATTAGACCGACTAGAAAAGCAAAAATATATGCAACCAGATATTTATACTTTTCAATTATTTACCGTCTACTATTATACCCACTTCTTCAATTTTGTTCCTCCAACGTAAACTTGCAGTGGATTGAGGTGTACATGGGACAAAGAATATGTTAATTATGGCATCTTCGTCTTCTCAGTCCTTATTATTCATGGCTAAAGTATCGTGATCAAAATCGGTGAAGGTAACGTCCTATGGCAGGGGTCGGCAACCTATGGCATGCGTGCCATCTCTGGCACGTCAAGCAATTTTGAATGGCACGCGTACCTATTCAAAGTTTACACATTAATTCTGTAATCTGTGACATGTTTCGAAATTACGTAAATAATCGAAGACAGTATTACTTTAACGATACAAACAAAAACGACATATTATATAGGTCACTAGGTATTATTACCAAAAACTACAAAATATTTAGTTTGTAATTTATAATTTTACTGAATTCATTGGTTTGGCTTTAATTTCGGCGAGTATTAAATCAAAATATAAGCCTAGGCAAAAACACAAATAAACGTCCTCAATTCAGATCAAAAGGACCGCTATAAGGCAGTTTTTCTTTGACTTGACTTCAATCGTTTTGACGCGCGCCGCAACTCTTTTTATATTGCCGAACTTTAGTTTTTGTTAGATTTAACTTCTAGGCGGCCCTTTGATTGCAATGGGCGCGTTGTAGATAATAATTTTTGTTCTAAGAAATTTAATAAACGTAATTATTGGAATTTTCTGGAAACATTATTTTTCTGTATATAGCAAGCGGCTACACGTTTGGATCACTTAGTATAGAAGTAGCATCCGGTCCAGTTAATAGTCGTCGAAAAGTTTAAAAATTAAAATTACGTTGCGTTATGGCCGCGAAGAAACAGAAGGTAGACGTTCGATCATTTCAAACTTCATGGACAACAGATTACGGATTTGTACAGCAAAACGATCGGGCCATTTGTGTCCTATGACGGGAAAGCGTAGTTTTTCGGACATCTAGTGTTCAACGACATTTCCAGATAAAACATGAATCGTCATTTAAAGATAACGCTGATAAAAGGGAGGCAATACAAAGAGCAAGTAAACAATACGAGAAACAGTCAACATTCTTTAGCAAAGTTTTCCAAGGAAAAAATCAGGTAACTTAATGCAGTTTCAAAATTGCATAATCGTTGGCACAAAAGGGTAGGCCGTTCACTGACGGAGAATTTATGAAACAAACGTTTTTGAGAACTGGCGAGATTTTATTCGACGACTTGCTCAATAAGGATACAATATTGGCCAGGATTAGGGATATACCGGCATCAGCGCGGACCATCGAGAGACGAATTACCGAAATAACACAAAATGTCCAAAAACAGCAGAGAGACGCTATCAAACGGAGTTTTGTATTTAGTGTAGCATTGGATGAAAATGTCGATATTAATGACATTGCCCGTTTGGCAATCGTTGCGCGATACTTCGATGATGGCAGTGTGTATGAAGAGCTGATTTGTCTGCTACCATTGCAGGGAACTACAAGAGGAGAGGATATATTTTCAGAATTTGTTAAACAATTTGAAAAGCGGAACATTGATTTAAATAAACTTGTTTGCGTAACGACAGATGGCGCTCCTGCTATGATTGGGAGACATAAAGGATTTGTTTCTCTTCTTATTGAACGCATGGGTCGATCAGTTTTGAATTTTCATTGCATAATTCACCAAGAGAGTTTGTGCGCTAAAATCTCCGCTGGAAGTTTAAAATCCGTGATGGATAGGGTGGTTAAAATAGTTAACTACATTGTCGGTCGTTTTTCACTGATCCATAGACAATTTAAGGCGTTTCTGCAGGAATTGGAAAGTGCATATTCAGATATACCATTGCACAATAATGTGCGCTGGCTCAGCCGTGGTAAAGTGCTCTTTAGATTTGTGCAATGTCTGGGCGAAATTAAAACGTTCTTGTTGGAAAAAAATCAAGTGGATGCTTATCCTGAACTAGAAGATAACAACTGGATCTGTATGTTAATGTTTCTTACTGATATTACACACCATCTCAGTGAACTCAACTTAAAGTTACAAGGTTCAGGCAAAACAGTTCTGGATTTTTACGAATCCTGGAAATCATTCAAATTAAAAATAGATTTATTTATCAACGATATTACTACAAACACATATAAATATTTTCCAAATTTAAAAACTTATATATCCAGTGTCGACGATGTTGCACTAATAGACGAAATTCTTAAATATATGACTAATTTAAAAGAGGAGTTTATAGAGAGGGGTCAGGATTTTGATAAACATGGTCCTATGTTCGCTTTTTTAATCAAACCAGATTTAATGGATTTTTCCAGCAGTTGCTTTGACATATCTCTTTTCTCATGGATGGACATTAATGATTATGATCTTCAATACATTGAATTTAAAAGCTCCGAGTTATGGAACACGAAACTTGTAGAATTAAGAAGGGTATTAGAAGATGACTGCCAGAACCATTCAAACGAGATACTCAGTTGTTGGATGAGTATACCAGAGAAATTTATTTGTCTTAAGAAAGTAGCGTTTGCTATGCTTACAGCTTTCGGATGATCCTATATCTGTGAACAACCTTTTTCCCATATGAGAGTGATTTTAAAACCCGTACCGAAGCAGGCTGACAACAGAAAACTCGGAAGCATGTGTGACACTGAAAATAACCAGACATGAACCGGATATAAGAAAACTCTCTAAAAAACTTCAAGCACAGGGTTCACACTAGGTCCTAGGACTAATATAATAAAATTATTTGTTAAATTTTAAAATTTTTTTGTAACTAAACCTTCTAAAAGCAATATTTTAAGTTAATTTAAGTTAATTTTAGTTAAAAGGTTGCCGACCCCTGTCCTATGATATCCTTCCACCTATTTCTATCCTGTGCTAGATGTGAAGCATGTGCTGGAACCCCAATTAGATTCTTCACTTGGTTCAGGTATCTGCTTGATGAGCGTCCTCTTGAGCGTTTACCAGCGATATGACCACCACAATTCTCTCCAGTCCGTCTTTTCTTCTGGAAATGTGACCAAAATATCCCAGAATTTTGGCATTAACTATTAGTCTCTGTGCTGGTTTCAGTTCTCTCGGGATGGAGACGTTTATGCGATGCGCAATCCAAGGCACGCGAAGCATATGACGCCAGTACCATATTTCAAGGGCGTCAATTTTTGCACGGTTATTTGCCTTTATTGTCCAAGTTTTTGCACACAGGGAACACGAGGGAATAAACTAGTGTCTTTTTAGTTCCTATGGTGATGTTTTTTTTTATCTTTTCCATACCCTGGTAATACGCATCCTAGCTATTTTCACTAAGCCAATACGTCTGTTTATTTCTTCTGTAGAGTCACCTCCATTTGTAATTAGAGACCCTAGATATACCGGGTGACACAGCCAACATGTAACACCCTGTAATTTTTTTATTTTGAAAGTTACATATTTGCATTTTTAGATACCAGAATGGGACATTATTAGGCTTTTTTATTACTTAAGAAATATTTTTAACTTTCTTATTTTTAATGGAACCCTGTATATTTTTTTATCAATTTCAATTCGCTTTGAAATTCTCTTTTCAACGATGTATCACGAGTTGATATTTGTTCGACAGGTGACCGGCAAAAACTCTTAGACTTAGGCGGCCATGGAGGTTATACTAGCAATGGTTTTGGTTCGTTTTATCTCAATTGTAATTAATTAATATCAAATTGATTCATCCCAAAATAGAATGTTGAAATTGGTTATCAAGGTTGTACCTTTGCAAAAACCAATTACAATAATCCATTCTTCTTTGGTAATCTGTTTGAAATAAATGTTGATTTATTTGAGATTTGTAGGACCTGAATTTATATTTTCTTAAAATGCGGCGAGCGGTTTCACGATTTGAACTGGTTTGTTCTTCAACATGTCTTATAGAAATTGTAGGATCTACCTGAACAATGGCCAATACATTGATTTTTGACTCTTCCTCACCAATAAATACATCAGCAGTTTCAATCGGTTGCCTTCTAAACTGCTGCTCTACCCTTAAAAAATAATTGTTGGGTGGGTGCCTTCTATCGGGATATCTTGCTATGTACAACTCAGCGGCTTGTCGGCTATTCTTTCTGCACTCTCCATAAATTAATAACATGTCCACTTTTTCATCCATTTAATACATTTTTGTTAACGAAAAATTATTTCTGACGTAAAGTAAACAATTATAATTGCCATTTTGGTAACACGCAGCAACCATGACTTTCGGTTCGTGTGTTTTATCACAGCCTACTAAGTCCGTAATGGAACTTGCTGATATCGCATTATTGCATTATAAAACGGTTTATTTTCTGAAAATAATATTAAATCCAATTGACGTTAGATAGTTCTGTTAGATCTATGTTGGCAAAAAACCTGTAATGTGTAACTAGGTTAAATAAAAAAATATGTATTCCTATCTTAATTTCGGTGATATTGATCATTATTTAAAGAGAAAATAAATTCTGTGACTGAATGTAAAGCATAAAATTTTGTAGGAGCCACTTAAACTCGCGAAAACCATACGATAAATGGATAGTCTTAAATTCTTTCCAAAGTGAGATAAAACGAACAAAAACAATTGCTAATATATCCGCCCTGGCCGCCTAAGTCTAAGAGTTTAAATCAGTTTTTGCCGGTCACCTGTCAAACAAATGTCAACTCGTGATACATCGTTGGAAAGAGAATTTCAAAGCGAATTGAAATTGATAAAAAAATACAGAGTTCCATTAAAAATAAGAAAGTGGCAGTCACTTCCCGTCAAAC
Organism: Pachyrhynchus sulphureomaculatus; assembly: GCA_019049505.1. Classification (NCBI taxonomy): domain Eukaryota; kingdom Metazoa; phylum Arthropoda; class Insecta; order Coleoptera; family Curculionidae; genus Pachyrhynchus; species Pachyrhynchus sulphureomaculatus. The sequence goes on from CM032448.1 coordinate 10,278,977, forward strand.
CGAAAGTAGTTAAAAATATTTCTTAAGTGATAAAAAAGCCTAATAATGTCCAATTCTGGTATCTAAAAATGCAAATATGTAACTTTCAAAATAAAAAATTACAGGGTATGACATGTCGGCTGTGTCACCCGGTATATAGTTCTCTACAGAACCGCAGCTGGCGACCCGACCTACATCAGACCTATTGTTAGTTGGTCTATCCACAATCATTACTTTTGTTTTGCTACCATTAAAAACAATCCTTTATTTTCACTAGGAGTTTCCACTCTGTTAATAAACTCCATCATTTCTATTTCCGAAGTGGAAACTAGAACAGTAACGTCAGCATAACGCAAATTACTGATCTTATTGCCACCTATGGATACACCTCCATCCCATCCGTCAAGTGCAGCTCTCATGATGTATGTTCTGTATATGTTTTAAATAGTATCGGTAACAGGATACATCCCTGTCTTATCCCGGCCTCCACTCTAAAATCTAAGGTTTCAAATCAATCAATTCTAACATTAGCGATATTCGCCTCATATAGGGGATTTTGAGGCACCTCCATCTCAGCTAGGATATTCCAAGATGATTCCATTTAATTATATCGAAGGCTTTGCGATAATCAACAAAGCAGACATACAGGGGGACGTTGTCAAAATATAGGAAAATGAGCTCTACTTTATCTTTATATTTTCTGTTTTCTGTTTTATTATCGTTTATACGTTTCGAAGCACTGTAATATGAAATGTAAAAGCTCAAAGCGTATATATACTAATACTTTTGGTAAATATATACACCGTTCTTAGCTTATATAAATTCCGGTAGATTTGTATGAGATAGAAGAGACTTGACTTTTCGACACGCTTGGTAATGTGATGACAATTTTTCTGTTTTTGGGAAAATCCATTACCATGTTCAATAAATAATTGTAGCAAAATCGTATGATAGTTATTATAAAGCGGTGGCTTCCTCTCAAAAATTTATAATTTAGTATGGAAGGGAGTTCTTTAAGCGCAATCAAATATGGAGTGTAGTTAAACCTATTTGCTTATTTTTCCAAAAGCCACAAACAAAAAGCTGCCTGCCGTATCCTCCATTTTCAGGATAATAAAGTTATCAGAAAATTATCGCCATTTCTTGGACTAGACTCTGTGTCCAAGAACAAAATAAACTTTCCAAAAATACGAGTAAAGAAAACTTTTGCATTGTATTTAATTGTCGAAACGGCAGCCATCATTAGTATTCTGTTAGCTTGCATGGGACATTTCGTTTAATATATTTCCTAATTATAGTCGTAAGAGTGGCAGTGTGTTTTAATAAACGGAAAAAATAAATAATTTGTACAATTACCTGCGACCTGTTTTATTATATTTTCTGTAACGTTTCATTTTGGATCGAAGGTGTACAGCTCCAGAGTTAATCTCGTATAAATATATTTGAAACCGTTTATCCAACATTTTGAATTCTATTGTTATTCCCGTTAAGTAACACAAAAGGAACAATTCGAGGGAAGGATTTTAGGGAGAAGACCGAGTAAAAAGGAACTGTTATGCCGATTGAATGCAAATGAAAAGAAAACATTGGCTTGTTTACGTCGCCGGAAAACCAAAGTACAGCATTTGTTTTTATAAGAAACAATACTGTTTTTAGGATATTGCACGTCTACATTTTGTATGAGTGAGAGCTGTATATTATAATGGCATGGAGTATGGCGTTCGAGATGTGCAAAACGGACGAAGTTAATTTTTCAGTCGATTTGCGATTTGAAAAAGGGCGCCGATTAGAAAAACGGCTATCCCAGCCGCCTAGGGGCAGCAAAAGGAAAGGGCCGCTTGTACATAAAAAGTTGCTTGATATTCAAAAACAGAAAAATTGCCAACGTAGTAGTAGAACGATTCGCTAAAAGGGTAGAAAATGGTAATGGGAAGGCTAATGAAATTGGGTCATCAGTATGGATTAAAACTTATTATAAACTATTGACAGAAACGGTATAGCTACGAGAGTGGATTGAAAAGTTTTGTGAAAACAAAGTAAATAACAATTTGCAAAAACTAAAATTTATTTCTCCACAGAATCTTCATTGAGTTCAACACATTTGTTTCAGCGAGATTCCAGTTTGTATATTCCCTCAGAAAAAAAATATATTGAACGGTGCATACTATCCTACAGAAAGAGAATATTTCCTTCCTGCTGAAAATGTGCCACAGTTCAGCCGATATCTAAAGACCTTGTAAAATAACTACCGACCAGTCACACTGCTTTCAATAATATCGAAAGTCATGGAAAAGGTTATCAATCAGCATCTTCTAGAATATCTTGAACGATTCAACATTATTAACGATCACCAATATGGTTTTCGGAAACATAGATACACAGGAGATCTTCTAACTTATGTAACACATGTTTGGAACAACGCAATTGAACTCTTTGGAGAATCTCGAGCGGTTGCTCTTGACTTATCCAAGGTATTCGACCGTGTTTGGCACGACTAACTGTTGGCTAAGCTACGCTCTTGTAATATGTCTGAAAAGTTCTGTTTGTGGCTCTCATGTTTCCTCAGAGAGCGTTCTTTACGAGTGGCGGTCGACGGATTTCTTTCTAACACCTTCACTATCAACGCCGGTGCGCCCCAAGGCTCCATACTGTCTCCTACTATCTTTCTCATTTACATTAACGATCTGCTGGAAAAGACTGGGAATCCAATCTACAGCTTTGCAGATGGCAGTACGCTTATCTCTTCATTCACTTTGAACGCTCGGACATCGGCTACTCAAGCGAATATCCGCAGACAGAAGCAGGTCGTCCAACTTAACAAAGGCCTGGAAGAAATTTTATCTTGGAGTGACAGTAACCAAGTGGAATTTAACGCTACAAAGACCCAGGCGGTAATTTTTTCTAAAAAATTTAACGTTGCTGAACCCGACATAGTCGTGTTGGGGCACTCCATTCCCCTAGCATCGTCGCTCAATTTGTTGGGCGTTAATTTGGGAGCAAATATGTCCTGGCATGAACATGTTGCAGGTGTAGTAAGGAGAGCTTCTCAAAAGTTGGAAATATTATTTCGAACCAGAAAGTTTTACACTCCGCAACAACAGTTAATTCTCTACAAAGTTCAAATTCGACCAACTATGGAATATTGCTCCCATGTTTGGGGTTCCACTCCCAAACACACATTGGATTTATTGGATTTTGTTCAGAGAAGAGCTGTTAGTCTGATTGGAGACCCGATGATCGACGGCCTTGATTCGCTGGAACATCCAAGAATGAGCAGATCATAGCTTCGTTAAAGAGTTTTCTCTTGGGCCGTACCCAGACTGTGAGAATGAATGGTTTGTCATCCAGTATTATTCATGTTACATCGGGCGTTCTCCAGGGTTCGCCCTGCGCTTCTCTACTCTTTATTTTGTTTGTAAATGATCTGTTATCGGCATTGCATCGCTCAACGGGGCTTATGTTTGCAGATGATTTGAAGATCTATCCGCGGGTTGGTAGTGTCGAGGACGTTGTAGCGCTTCAAGATGACCTTATCTGGTTTGGCAGTGTACCCAGTCCAATCATATATTTTTAAATGTAAACAAATGTTTTACCATTAGCTTCTATAGAGGGAAACATAGAGTCCCATCTGCATACTTGGTTGAAGGTGTTCAACTTCCCTACAGGAGTTCAGCAAAGGACCTTGGAGTTGTTTCCGACGAAAATTTACAAGGCATATATTTGTCCTTAGCCATAAAGGGCTAAGCATGCTGGGCTTTGTTTTGAGAAATTGCGGGCAGTTCTCTATGACTGTTTTGAGAGTGTTGTATTGTGCTCTTGTGAGAGCAGACTTGGAATATGCGACGGAAATTTGGTCTCCATTTTATGAGTTGCATAAGGGAACAATCGAAAGAGTGCAAAATAAATTTTTGAGATTTTCCGCACTCAAGTGCAACGGTACACTTGTGAATTATCATAAGACTGTCATGCGGATGACCTTAGGGTTACCTACTTTGGAAATGAGAAGATCCCTTTATGATGCATGTTTTATCTTCAAACTTATTAATGAAATCACTGACTGTCCTCAGCTACTCGCTAAAATAAATTTTAATATACCCAGAGGCAATCTTCGCCATCATGATCTCTTTTGTATCCCCTTCCATCGCACGAATTATGGGAGGCACTCTCCCATTCATAGAGCTTTGAGGACTTGGAATTCATTGGATGGCCGACTCGATATAACAGCTCTATCTCGGAATTTAGGTCCCAGCTGCTGAGGGCTCTGTAGAGGTTCTACTTGATCAGTGTTTACTATTTTTAATACCATTATTATTTTTATATTTCTGTGGTTAGTTCTTTCATTACCTGTATCTATTTTATATATTGTGTTATCGAGTTATATGGAGTGTTTGAAAGATGTAGCCCGCTTAATTCCTCCCAGAGCGGTGCATGTTAGAAATACACGTCGCGTTAATACTTCACATCCGTATGAGGTTCAGCTTGTTACTCCTCGTACAACGCTTTTCAAGAAGTCTTTTATATGGGGAACATCATCGCTTTGGAATAATTTACCAAGGGCTGTGTTTTCCACCGAGTACAATTTACAGCGATTCAAGAACACCGTGAATCGCTTTTTCTGCACACATGCCGCTTCTGGAACGCTTTAGGAACTTCCCTGCAGCACGTGTGCTAGACCTATAAAAAAAAAGAATTGTGATTTTGAAGCTTTATTTGTTGACTCTCTTTGTTGCCTTGTGTATAGTCTTCTATAGAATTGTTCTGCAATTTCTATTCTAGTTTTTCTCTGTTTGTCATTTCATTTTCTTTCTTTTTTTTTTTTATCGGTCTAGCACACGTGCTGCGGGGAAGTCCCTAAAGCGCTCCAGGAGCGGCACGAGTGCGGAAAAAGCGATTCACGTTGTTCTTGAATCGCTGTAAATTGTACTCGGTGGGAAACACAGCGCTGGGCAAATTATTCCAAAGGGATGACGTTCTCCATATAAAAGATTGCTTGAAAAGCGTTGTACGCGGAGTAACAAGCTGAACCTCATACGGATGCGAAGCACCAGCGCGACGTGTATTTCTAACATGCACCGCTTTGGGAGGAATTAAGCGGGCTACATCCTTCGAACACTTTCCATGAAAATACTTGTAGAACAGACTCAAGTCGCCAACCGTTCTTCGATGTTCCAGCGAATCAAGGCCGCCGGTCAATTCCGGGTCCCCAATCAGATGGACCGCTCTTCTCTGAACAGAATCCAACAAATGCAGTGTATGTTTGGGAGCGGAGCCCCAAACGTGGGAGCAGTATTCCATAGTTGGTCGAATTTGGGCTTTGTAAAGAATTAACAGTTGTTGTGGGGTGTAAAGCTTTCTGGTTCTAAATAATATTCCCAACTTTTGAGAAGCTTTAATTATGTGTATTTCTCTTCTTCCATCTGTTAATTTTTTTTTGAGCATTTTCATGTTTTTATTTTCTTTAATTGTTCTGGACAGACTAACATACATGAAATTAAGATATTTAAACAATACTAAATATATAATAAAAGACTGTTTTTAGTCAATTTCCACTGGTTTATTTAAATTGCGATGACGCGTTTCGCTGTCGATGCAGCTTCTTCAGATCTACATTTTACACTGTCAAGTTAGGTTTAATGTTTACAATTTTATATAATTTCCTAATTATAATATTACACCTAATTAAATTACATTGATAGTATTGGAAAACCCACACAGATTTGGAATTAGAAGAATAAATTCAATAATGGTGAATTGTTTAAATCTACCTGGTCGTTGAGTAAAGTACCTGTAGTCCTTAATCGATTTATTTGCATTGTCTCTAAAAGGTTTAGTTTTAAACATCTTTGTTCGGTGTGTAAAATTTTGAAATTCTTGTTAAATGTGTGATTTTCTTATAAAAGATGATTAGCATATGTTGAATTAGACTTTCTATGGATGGAACTTTTTTGGTGTTCTGTAATTCTTTGTATAAATGTACGTCCAGTTTGTCCTATGTATGTTTTCGGACATGACCCACATGTTAATTGATAAACTCCTGATTTATTGTCTTTATTGATTTGGGGTTTGTAGTTTTTGAGATATTTCTCTATAGTATTGTTAGTCTTATAAGCTATGTTGATATTTTTTTGATTTAAAAATTTTCCCAGTTTTTCTGTTGGTTTGCCGAAATAGGTTCAGCATTTAAATGTGGTTTTTCTGTCCTTAACACGTGGGTATATTTCTGAGATTGCCTTGTTTCTAAGTTTTTTCCTGACGATTTTATCGATTAAAGTAACCGAATAACCGTTGTTAACGGCTACTTGTTTTATGTAGTTTAATTCTTTAGTAAAATTGTCCTCTGATAAGGGGATATTAGTTAGTCTATGTATAAAACTATGATAAGCTGCGAGTTTATGATGGTTAGGGTGGTGAAAACTATTGTGAATTGTGGCATCTGCATGACAAGGTTTGTGATATATTGCAAATTCATGTTTTTTCCTGGTTTTACTGATTGTTAAGTCTAGGAAGTTGATTTTCCCTTCGACTTCTTCCATTGTAAAACTGACATTTATATGTAAAGAATTAATGTACTGTAAAAAGTGAGTTAATTGTCTGTCCGTACCTGTAAAGCATACGATTATATCGTCTACGTATCGATACCAGTATAGACAATTATTACTATTGTTATTATGGTTGTTAAATATCATTGTTTCAATACTGTCCATGAAAATTTCGGCAACTAACGGACTTAATGGACTCCCCATAATTAACTCTTCCTTACTATTGTAGAATGTACCAGGTGTACAAATATGAAATGCGGATTTCAGACAACAGATGGTGCACCAATGCGGTTTGTGCTATAAAGATTTGACACTGCGCCATTTTGTTGTGTCATTAGCAAGTGTCAGAAGCGTACGAGTGATAAATTGGAAAAGTGTGTACATAGTGTTGTGTTGTGTTCAATATGTTGAAATTTATACCGAACAAAGATAATTCGCGGACAGCATTAATATTTTGTTTTCATTTGAAGAAAACTGCTGTTAAATCATTCCGATTACTTCGAGAAGCTTATGGTGAACATGCTCCATCGTAAGATACGTGTGAACGATGGTTTCGGCGTTTCAAAAGTGGTGACTTCGATGCTGCAGACAAGAAACGTGGAAAACCGCTAAAAAAATACGAAGATGTAAAATTGCAACCATTGTTGGACGAAGATGAATCGCAAACACAAAAAAAACTCGCCGAGCAATTGGACGTTAGTCAACAAGCTGTTTCCAATCGGCTATGAGAGATGGGAAAGATTCAGAAGACCGTTAGATGGGTACCACATGAGTTGAACGACAGGCAAATGGAAAACCGCAAAAACACGTGTGATAATTTGCTCGCTCGGTACAAAAGGAAGTCGTTTTTGCATCGTATAGTTACAGGGGATGAAAAGTATCCCAAGCGCAAAAAATCGTGGGTAGAGCCAGGCGTACCATTCCCATCGACCGCAAGACCGAATCGCATTGGCAGAAAGGCGATGCGATTCGCATTATGCTATTATGAGCTGTTAGAACTTGGGGGAAAACGGTTAATGCTAAACGTTACCAACAACAATTGACCGATTTGAACCGTTCGCTGCTTGAAAAAAAGGCCAGAATACCGAAAGAGGCAACACAAAGTCATTTTTCTTCATGACAGTGCTCCATCACATACGGCAAAACCAGTTCGCGACACGTTGGAAGTACTCAGCTGGGAAGTTCTACCCCATGCGGCCTACTCACCAGACTTGGCTCCTTCCGATTACCACTTGTTTGCATCGATGGGTGCCGCACTTGCTGAGCACAAGGGGAAGATTTTTACTGACGTGGTATTCACAAATTGCCCGAAAGATGGGAAAATGTATAACAAGCGATGGAGCATACTTTGAATAAAGTATCTTTTATCATTCTTCTTCCGAATTTAACATGTTTTTTTTAGAAAAAAATCCGCATTTCATACTTGTACATCTGATATTGTTAAATGAAAAATAATTTTGTCTTAGGTAACACAAGTCTGCAAAAAAAATAATTGAGAACTGTTTTGGTTTTTTTTTTGCGTAACTCTTATGTTTTTTGGGTGTACTGAATCCGAAAATGACTTTCATTTTGTCATAGAACGTCACGTTTTCTGACAATGTAGGTATCTATGTTAAACAAGTTATCATCTTAAAATAAAAGACTAAAAAATTTTTTTTTAATTTATAATTGCGTAATAAAACTTATTTTTTTATCTAAAATACATTCATTAGTAAGCACTAAACACATTTCTTTTCCCAGTGAGACTCCTTTTGGTACATATTCGCTTGTAGGAAGCATCTGGAAGGTCCCTCTGAAGCGTCCAACAGTAGTCTGCCATCATTGAGACGCTCCATCTTCCCTGGTATCTTTTTTCCATCTCCTTAATATCTTGGTGAAATCGTTCACCTTGCTCTTCACTCAGATCTCCTAAATTTTCTGGAAAGTAGTCGAGGTGGGAATGAAGAAAATGTACTTTTAAACTCATTAGGCAACCTAAAGCTTGAAATGCTTTTAACATTCTTTTGACGATTTGTTTGTAGTTAGGGTCTTTGTTATTGCCTAAAAATTTCTCTATGACCTCTTTAAAGGCAATCCACCCTTCTCTTTGAGGATCCGTTATGGTTGTGATGAATTGTGGATCAGCCATAAGCCGTCTAATATCTGGTTCAACGAAAACACCTTCCTTCAACTTTGCCTCCGAGAGCACTGGAAACTTTGATATTAAGTATTTGAAGCAATTTCCATCTCTTGGAAGTGACTTTACAAATTGCTTCATCAATCCCAGCTTTATGTGAAGCGGTGGTAGAAGAACTTTATGAGGAGGCACCAAAGTTTCATGCAGGACGTTCTTTTCGTCAACTTTAAGCTCCCTCGGAGGCCAACACTTTTTGGTCCAGTGATTTGCTCGGTCTCTACTATCCCATAGACACAAAAAGCAAGGGAATTTGGTAAACCCAGATTGTTGTCCGAGCAACATGCCCAAGATTTTTAAATCACCGCACACTTGTCAACCGTGGTCTTTATATTTTAATTTGCAAAGAACCAATTCCAAGTTCTTGTAGGTTTCCTTGAGGTGTACGGAATGGCCGACAGGAATGGAAGCATAAAAACCTCCATTGTGAAGCAGAACTGCTTTAAGGCTTCTTTTTGAAGAATATATGAAAATACGCCACTGTGCTGGGTCGTATGAGATCTTAAATGTATCCATCAAACCTTCAATATTGGTACAATAAACCAACTCGTCCTCTTGGGCAAAGTAGGAAGTGAACTGCTTCGCACGATATCTAAACCAGGAGGAAGACACTCCCGCCAAAAGTAAGACACTCCCGCCAAAAGTAAGTTCCTGCTTTTGAGCCTTGATCCAAGCAACTCAGCAGCGTTTTTGGGAAGATTCAAGTCTCTTACCAAATCATTTAGCTCGCCCTGGGAAAACAATTTCGGACTGCTGTCATCTTCAAATTGAAAACTTGACTTAGTCATCGGGTTCAGGTACACACCATCTTCGTCAGAACTTGGAATCTCTTCCAAGGTAGCAGAGGCCTTGGGCACTGGTATTTCGGTCCCATGAGGGATGGGACTAATAGCTGATTGCAGATTGGGGTATGAAATGGACTGCTTCCATTTTGAATTATACCCTTTCACATTACACGAACAAAAGTAACGATCATCACTATGGTTCTTTTGCTCGCGCCATACCATAGGAATCGCATATCGGAAAGCTTTTTTCTTGCCCTTAAACCAATTTCGAAGGTCTTCAATACATCGTTTGCAGACTTTATGAGGTGCCCAAACTTTATCCTGATCTCCAAGTTTTAAGCTAAAATACGTGAAGTATACTTTTTTTACAAAGTCCGTAATATTAAGTTGTTGTTTTAATACCATATATTCGCCACAAATATAACAAAAACTGTCAGACGAATTCACACACTTCCGCACAGATGACATTGCACTGTATTGAACCAAGATCTATAAAACAATGACGAGTTAACACGTAATTGTACCGCGCCACTTTCTACACTATCGGAGCACGCACGTTCTGGTTACAACGTTTATGTTTGTTAATTTAACTCACACAGGGCGTTCTTTATTTAGAAAGTAATGATAGTTACGGCCTGTATACATTTAAAAACAGTGATCAAAATAAAATTGTACCTATTTATTTATGACTTCAAGTTAGCCCAAAAAAACCCTTTTTTATAATAAAATTTTGCGTTTTGCAAAATAACCTGACGTTCTGGAATTTTTTGAGTATTTTTTTAGTTTTCAGAACACCTAAATACATAGAAATCAGTTGAAAACATCTACACAGCATTTTTGTTGCAGACCTGTGTAACCTAAACAATACTATATACATACGTATTGAATTGAGAACTTTCTTTTTTTTAAGAACTTATTAAAAACTTTGTATTTCGTCCCTTTGTATTTTTCCTAACATTTATATGGAAAATCCCAGAAATTGAAAGAAAAATATTTTACATTAAACAAGACTCTGTAGTCTATTTTCTCTAAAACCAACAATGTGCGATCGTTAATTTTAATTATTCATATAAAATATTATGCTCTAAAATCCAGCTCTAAAAGCTACACAACTAATTTAAGCCTTAAAGGGTTTCTCTGCGTGATAACGCGCCCTTTTTGTAGAGTTTACGTATACCACACACATAGGATTAAATGTGTTTTTCTTGTTTATATTCTGTTGTTTTAAAATTTATATTTAGAAAAATTCCATTTTAATAATGATTTATTTTCATTTTCATTTGTGCTTGTGCAGCGAAATGAAATATGAAAAGTTTCATTCGTGGTTCTTGGTTTTCGGAGAGATTGTTTCCTCTCTTTGCAAATTAGTGCAATAAAAAAGCATTTGAAATTGCACAGTCTAGATAGAGCAATATTATGATTTCTATCCTCTTTGGGGTATCTTCACGAGCACTGACCAGGGTTTTGGACCTAAAGGGTATCCCAAAATTCACGCAAGATTTGAATTTGGCGCCATTTGTATGGTAAAGTGTTGCTAACAAAACAAAAACACAGCGTGACAGCTAACAGTTCAGGGTTATTAAAAATGGAGTGCTACACGAAAGAACAGCGTGTTTTAATTGTTGAGCAATATTTTAAAAATAATGAAAGTTTGGCAGCTACAGTTCGGAATTTTCGTACAAAATATGGCCGGAATAGTGATTTAACCTCATCAACTGTGAAGAGATTAATTGAAAAATTCAGGGAGACTGGATCAATTAGTGATCTTAAACGCTTTGGCCGTCCTTCAACAAGTCGTTCGACACAAAACATTGAAGCAGTTCGTGAGAGTGTTGCTGAGACTTCAGACATCAATTCGGCACCATGGTCAAGAATTGGACATTTCGAGAAGCTCGCTACAGCGTATTTTCACGAACAATTTGCATCTTCATGCTTACGAAGTTCAATTGACTCAGGAACTGAAGCCTACTGATCACGCACAACGAAGAGAGTTCGTTGAATAGATTTTGGAACAACAACAAGTGGATACTGATTTTTCGAAGAAAATCATCTTCAGCGATGAGGCTCATTTCCATCTTGATGGCTTCGTTAATCGACAAGATTGCCGCATTTGGGGTTCAGACAATCCACACGTGACTGTGCGAAACAAATGCATCCACAACGTGTCATTGTTTGGTGCGGATTTTGGGCTGGAGGCATCATCGGACCGTTCTTCTTCGAAAATGCGGTTGGCCAGGCAATAACGATTAATGGTGATCGTTATCGCGATATGATAATCCAGTTTTTTGTGTCTAAATTGCAAGATACGGATGTGGACGACATGTGGTTTCGACAAGACGGTGTCACATGCCATACAGTCCGAGAAACAATTCAATTACTGCATGAGTCATTTCCTGGTCGTGTAATATCCCGTTTTGGTGATCAGAATTGGCCGCCTAGATTATGCGATTTAACGCCGTTGGACTTTTTTCTTTGGGCTTTTTTAAAGTCCAAAATTTATGCTAATAAGCCCACGACCACCTACGAATTGAAGGAGGAAATTAAGCGCTGTATCAACGAAATTCATTCATTTATGCAAAACGGTCACGGAAAATTTCGACAAAAGAGTACGTATGTGCCAGCAAAGCCGTGGAGGCCATTTACCCGATATGTTATTCCATTCATAACTCTACTGTATACTTATGAATCAATAAAAAAATACAATTTTTAATTAAAAACCTGTGTTTTCTATCAAAATTACTTCTTGCGTGAATTTTGGGACATCCGTTAGAAAAACTTGTGCTCTTTTGTTTATAAACAATTTAAGTTTTCAAAACGAGTTTTTTGAACTTAAAATGTGATTGTGGGTTGAGACAAAAAAAATCAAACTCTTTGTAATAAAATTTCTAAAAAATCCTTGTTTTAGGTCGACCAAGTGCGTACATAACCTACAAAATTAAAAAAACAGTCAAAAACCTGTCTTTTTTTCATTTTATTGTACAGGTCGACTAACTGAACCGAACGACTTTTAACTTTCAGGAAATATGCCTTTTGTTATAGCAAACGTACCCTGGTATTTTGGTACAAAAATATTGAACCTAGTGGGCACAATTGAATTTGTTATTTAAAATTTGAATTGCCAGCTACTTTATGCCATTTGGTCCAAAATGGCTCTTTTCCTTTCAAAATTTAGGTCTCAACGTCAGCTTTCCGATCCGATAAAAAAGAAATTTTTTGGAGTCATTTTAACCGTTTTTTTTACCATATATTTGTTTATTAATGCAGTAACAACCTATGCGTTTTTTTGGTCATTTAAAAAAAAAATTGAAATATTTTTATCACATCTGGTAGAGAATCGCGAGACTTTTATTAACTTCCTCCTCTGGTTAAAATTTTGACCGAAAACGCATTTGTCGTTATTTGATTAATAAACAAATGTAAAAAAAAACGGTTAAAATGACTTAAAAAAAAAAAAAAATTAAAAAAGCCTCGGAAAGCTAGCGTCGAGGCCTAAATTTTGAAAAAAAAAATCATTTTGGACCAAATGGCATAAAATGGCGGGCAATTCAAATTTTAAGTAACAAATTCAATTGTGCCCTCTGGGTTCAATATTTTTGTACTAAAATTTCAGGATATTTTTGCTATAATAAAAGGCATATTTCCTGAAAGTTTTAAGACGATTGGTTCGCTTAGTCGACCTGTACAATAAAATGAAAAAAAAAACAATGACAAAATAGATGCTTATACTGCACTGTGTCGGTGACTTATTTAAAGTCCCCCAAAGTGTTCTTTGAATTTGCCGGACCATCCCAAGACTTTTGAAGTGTGGATCTTTCGATTCGTTTTTAGTTGCTTCACTAACGCCATCTATGCCTTCGAGCGGGAAGCTCGGGAAAGTACACTTCTGCAATTAAGTGTCAGCCATATTGACCGCTTTATTTAAGTTAGCTTCGAGCAGCAGCAGCAGCAAGATCACAGTATTGAGTGGCAGCAGCAGCAAGAGCACTTAAAAATGTCAAATGAGATTTTGGCGAGACGTCGTACAAATTCTTTCTTAGAAGAACGGATTGAAACCCGGAATTTTAATGTATTATATATATATGTATATATATATATGTATATATATATATATATATATATATATATATATATATATATATATATATATATATATATATATATATACAGGGTTACAGGGAAAGTCGTCCTAGATAATTAAAGACGCTATAGTTTAGGTCGTTTCTGACCGATTTGACTCTATGACATGATGTCCTAAACTTAACCGTTTTTGAGATATTGAAGTTTAAAGATTTTCTAAAAAAAACATGTTTTTTTTTTGCTTTTATATCGATTTTTTTTTTATTAGAGGTTCTCGAGTGCGATTTTTTGGTTATTTTTAGTTAGTCTGTATGTCAAGTATCAAAAATCATCAAAAAAATTTGAACTAGTTAATAACAGTTTCAAATGGCGGCTTGTTAATGTTTCTAAATTACGAATTTTTACCAAGTGTTTCCTACTTTAAATCAATAAAGAGAAAAAAAATGTATGGAAGTTATTCTGCAAATTATTTTAAAAACTTTTACGTCTTTTTAGCTATCAAAAAAGGTATAATACTAGGAGTTTAATAGGAAAACTATACACAGAATGACACCTAAAGCGGGCTCGGGTAGCAAAAGGTAAATTTTTAATTCTAGGTGAAAATACGAAAAATACACAAATAAAACAAAAAACCTCGCAATTTAATATTTTTTATTAATTATAATTCATGTTCTATATGATCGCCCCTATTTCTAACACAAATTCTCATTCTTTTTCTTAAATTACTTTCCACAACGCTGGTTGTGAGGTGCCGCCTCATTTCGTCAGCCGCATCAATTATTTTTTATCTTAGGACACCCACGTTTTCGATAGGAGTCATCTGGTCGCATACGAGACTTTTCATGTGACCCCACACATAAAAATCTATCAGTGTTAGGTCTGGGCTTCTCGCCGGCCAAGGTATGGGTCCGCCTCTTCCAATCCATTTGTTGGGATAATTGTCATTGAGCCATGCACGAACACTTCCTCTGTAGTGAGCTGGGCAGCCATCGTGTTGAAAGTACATGTTTTGTCTCAAACCAATAGGTAGGTCTTCTATCAAATTAGGTAAATCGTTTAGCAAAAAATTGTCGTATTCCTCGCCATTCAAATTATCTGGCAGGCAGAATGGCCCAACCAAATAATTAGAAATTATACCCATCCACACATTTAAGCTGAATCTTGTTTGTGATCCTTTCGTCCTTTTTTTGTTTGGGTGGCCTTCCTCTTTAGAAGCCCAATAGTGGGCATTGTGGTAGTTTGTAAGACCGTCTTTGTCGAATTTCGACTCGTCAGTCCATAGTATTTCCTTAAAAAAAGATGCATCTTCGACATCGGTATTGAGCATAAATCTGCAGAATTCTAATCGTCGCAACGGATCCCCTACTTCAATGACTTGCACGGGCGTATAGTGGTAAGGGTGTTGCCCAGCAGTATGCATTACAAACCATACCTTCCACTGCGAAATACCAAGCTGTTGTGCGACAACATTTGTAGATGTGGTTGGGTCCACCTCAAAGAGACGTCGTATTTCGTTTTCTTCATCTTCGTCAAAGATACGTGGTCGTCCCATGTCAGTCCGCCGTCTTTGTACGGAACCAGTTTCTCGTAGTCTTCGATAAGTTCCATCAAATACGCTAACATCAGGTACACGACGAGTAGGATATCGCAGTATGTATTCATCACGTGCACGCGACGACACTCCTTCGCAAAATCCGTAACACATTAGGATGTTAGCATATTCCTCGTTGGTATACGTTGCCATATTCACAAGCAGAGATCAAAATCCAGTTACAAGCCAATTCACACAGTCAGAAGATGAAACGCAGATATTTTTGAAAAGCACGGTATAGCACATCTACCACGGACGAATCGCATGAGCAGACTAAAAATCATTCAATAATGTTTAGTGAACAGAAAATGTCACTCGCACAGAGAGTACCCCGACCGAAAAAAATGCTTACCCAACCCTTTTTATTGTTTGAAGGTGCAGGTAGTAAACCGGTAATTGGTAGTATCTAAATTCTATTATTATGTTACTCTACATTTGGGCCTATTGAAATCTCATTTTCTTAGAATTTTCAATAGATCCAGTAGATATTATATCGTTTTAGATAGCTAAAAAGACGTAAAAGTTTTTAAAATAATTTGCAGAATAACTTCCATACATTTTTTTTTCTCTTTATTAATTTAAAGTAGGAAACACTTCGTAAAAATTCGTAATTTAGAAACATTAACAAGCCGCCATTTGAAACTGTTAGTAACTAGTTCAAATTTTTTTGATGATTTTTGATACTTGACATACAGACTAACTAAAAATAACCAAAAAATCGCACTCGAGAACCTCTAATAAAAAAAAATCGATATAAAAGCAAAAAAACATGTTTTTTTTTTAGAAAATCTTTAAACTTCAATATCTCGAAAACGGTTAAGTTTAGGACATCATGTCATATAATCAAATCGGTCAGAAATGACCTAAACTATAACGTCCTTAATTATCTAGGACGACTTTCCCTGTAACCCTGTATATATATATATATATATATATATATATATATATATATATATATATATATATATATATATATATATATATATATATTTATATATATATATATATATATATATATATATATATATATATATATATATATATATATATATATATATATATATATATATATATATATATATATATATATATATATATATATATATATATATAGATATAGATATAGATATAGATATAGATATAGATATAGATATATATAGTGTCCCACTCTGCAACTCAAAATTTCGGCTGCCTTTCCATTTTAAAGATATTGCATTATTATTTTTTCTAAATACTTGTCAGATTTAGGACTTCAACACGTACCTGCAACTTTTTTTTACCTTTTTGTAATTTTGGCTCTATTTTTTAAACAATACTCTTTTGGATGATGAACTTTCTACTGTGTACATTGAAATCTCGATAATTTATTAATGGCAATAAATGTTTCTGAGGTCGCTAATTACTCTAAAAATAGTCATTTTAGTGAAAATTTTGAGGATTTTAAGATATTGGCCAACTTCATTTAGCACTAGCTTTTTTTAAGTTTTTTTTTAAATTTAATAATTCGCAACAAAAATTAGCAAAAATCTGACAATAGTTAAAAAGTGTACGACTATTAGCTAATCTGCATTGCCTGAAATCGAAAACTTTATGATCATAAATACCCACTTGAAGAATGCAATTTATTTTGCACATTTTAATATAAATTTATAAAAAAAATGAAACAAAATGGCCCGAAAATGGTCAATTACAAACAAACAAAATTTATTTCGAACAAAATAATATTATTAATTTATATATACCTCACACAAGTAGATTATTATCTTTAAATAATTCCAGCTTGATAAATTTCAATTAAAAACAAAGAAATAAAATTTTTAAATAAACTGAAAATTGGCCATTTATTGAAAACTAGATTAACTTTTGCCAAAATTATTATAGTATCCATTATTAAGTACCTCAAAATAATATTGTTGAACCAGAAATTCCCCGTTTTATTTTTATTGACTGAAAAAAAAAAACTACAGAAAACAGCGGAAAATAACTGAAATTGCCAATAACTTAAAATCCTCAAAATTGTTGATAAAATGACTATTTTTATAGGAATCAGCAACCTCAGAAACATATATTACCGCAATTATCGAGATTTAAATGTACACAGCAAAAGTTCATTGCCCAAAAGAGACCTTCTTCATCTTTCAACCAAATTTACAAAAAAAAAATTAACAAAAAAGTTACAGTTACAAGTTCAAGTACTATGTCTGTCAAGTATTTTAAAAAAATTTAATCCAATATCTTAAAAATTGAAAGGCAGCTGGAATTTTGGGTTGTACAGTGGGACTTCGTCCCAGTGTGCACCAGTGACACATAACCAAGCCCAGCGAATTTAGCACCGTGGTTATGGTTCTCTGCTCTGTTTTCGTCCACCATACTGAAGCCAATATGTAATTAGGGGTTTAACGACCGTGACATATAGCCAAAACACCATCTTTGTTTGAAGGTCCCAGGTTTTCCTAAAGAAACTACTGCATCTCATGAGACATATTTTTGCTTTATTAAAGTTTCTTGTTATTTGTTTGTTTCACGTAAGTTTCGAGTCTAGTGTCAAGCCCAGATATTTGTATCTATTAATAGTTTTTTTTCCGTTTTCCGAAGATACTCGGGTTGTTGTAATTGCCTTGGATTCTTCTTGTTGTGGACAATATAACAGCAGTCTCTGTAGCGTTGACTTTTAGGTTTACTCGCTCACACTATCGCTGGACACTGTTCAGTGCTTCTTGAGTGAGCCGTGTCACAGTGGCGGTGTGTTTCCCCTAGATCAGTATAACTATATCATGAACACATCCTTGGGCGTAAAAGCCCTATGAGTTTAGCCCACTCAACAGCTCATCCAGAGACTAGTAAGTAAGGTATTGTACAATTAACACCTTGGTTCATGCCAGAAATAAAGGAGCTGGCAAAGAAGGAGGCTTATATACATTACATACACAATAAAACCCAGGACAACTGGAACGCATATATCGCAGAAAAAAAACTTAATGAATAGAAGAAGAAAGCAAATTAAAGGAGAATATTGGGAGATAATTACTAAAGAGATGGAAAGTGATCTGTATGGCGCTCAAAGAAAAGTCTGGAATATGATAAGACGGAACAAACTTAATATAAAAGACACGGTATAAACTAATAAAATGACAATTCAAGAATGGCAAACAGACTTTGAGAAATTACGAGGCTGGTTTGAAAAGTCCGTGCAAAGTCCGAGAGATGGCACCACCGGCGCGTATCGAGGTCATGTTTAGTTAGTAGCATCTCTTGAATGAACGCACACCAAGTTTCAGCCATATTGGTCTATTTCTTTGTGTTTGGCATTCGTGTGAATCAAGGAAGTCGAGTGATTTTCAAGAAATGGACGAAAAAGAATTTCGTGTGGTGATTAAACATTACTTTATGAAAGGCAAAACGCCTCAGGAGACTAAAGAGAAGCCTCATAAACATTATGGTGACTCTGCACCTTCGATTAGAACAGTTTATAAGTGGTTTCAAATTTTCGGACTGGCCATATGGGCACAAGTGACGCTGAACGTTCTGGACGGCCTGTGGAGGTTACGACTCCAGAAATCATTGATCAAATCCATGATATGGTGATGGATGACAGAAGAGTTAAGGTGCGTGAGATTGCTAGTGCTGTGGGCATCTCGACTGAACGGGTACATAATATTTTGCATAAACATTTGGACATGAGAAAGCTATCCGCAAGATGGGTGCCGCGATTGCTCACGCTTGACCAAAAACGGAATCGTGTGAAGTGTTACAAGGATGGTTTGCAGCTGTTCCAGAAGAATCCGGAGGACTTCAAGCGTCGTTTCGTCACTGTGGATGAAACATGGATACATTACTATACTCCTGGGTTACCAAGGGGGAATCTGCACCAAAAAAGGCGAAGACCGTTCTTTCGGCCGAAAAGGTTATGGCGACTGTCTTTTGGGATTCGCAAGGGATAATCCTCATCGACTATCTGGAAAAGGGTAAAACTATTACAGGTGAATATTATTCATCGTTATTGGACAGTTTGAAAACCGAGCTGCAAGAAAAACGCCCGCGATTGGCCCACAAGAAAGTCCTTTTCCATCACGACAACACACCAGCACACACCTCAGCAGTTGTGGTCGCAAAATTAATGGAAATGGGATTCCAACTCGTTTCCCATCCCCCCTGTTCTCCAGACTTGGCTCCCTCGGACTACTATTTGTTACTCAATTTGAAGAAATGGCTGGCGGGACAAAGATTTTATTCAAACGAGGAGGTGATTGCAGACACTAATGGATATTTTGCAGACTTGGACAAATCCTATTATTCGGAAGGGATCAACAAACTAGAACATCGTTGGACGAAGTGTATAAGCCTAAAAGGAGACTATGTCGAAAAATAAAAAAGCTTTACCCCAAACACATAAGTAGTTTTTTATTTTTGCACGGACTTTTCAAACCAGCCTCGTATATAAAGAAGAAGAAAATAATGAAACCATACTTGAAGAAGTGGAAGACCAAAATCTAGAAGTAACTTTAGAACAGACAGAAACAATTATAGGAAGTCTTAAAAATAGAAAAGCCTCAGGACCAGACGACATTACAAATGAGATGTTAAAATATGGAGGAGAAAACCTATATCAACAATTAGCACCGCTCTTTGCAAACATCGTAAAACATGGACAAATACCTACAGATTGGAAAACTAGCATAACAATCCCAATATTCAAAAAAAGACAAAAGACGTCACCTGAAAACTACCGTCGGATAACGCTCCTAAATACTACCTTAAAAGTATTAACAAAAATCACACTGGAAGAAATCAGCAAGGATATTCAAATAAGAGAGGAGCAACAATAGATGTCGTATTTATAATGAGGCAGATAATGGAAAAAGCTAAAGAATTTAACAAACGTGCACATATGTGTTACATCGACATGACTCAAGCCTTCGATAGAGTGCAACTAACAGATATTATAAAATTATTACAGAAAAAGCAGACAAACCAGAAGCTAATAAAAATCATACATGACATTAACACAGAATGTAGAACAAATATAAAACTGGGAAACTACTGAACAAGGAAGTAAAAATAAATGCTGGAATAAGACAAGGCAATTCACTTAGACCCTTTATCTTCTACCTCGTCATGGACAGTCCTCATCTTCTGAGGACAACCTTCAGAAGATCTTTCATGCCTTCAATTTGGAAGCGAGAAAACTAAACATGATTATTGACACAACAAAGACAAACTCTATGGTAGCTTCAAAAGTATTATTAAGATGCAAGCTGGGAATCCAAGGAAGTATTATTGAACAGGTTAATAAATTTAAATATCTGAAAACAATGATAATAAGCTACGGAGCCTTAAATAGGGACGTAAAACAACAGTCTATGAAGACATCGATGCTCACATATGCTGTAGAAACAAGACCTGACACATGTAAAACAGCACAAACGATGAGGACAACAGAAATAAAGGTGATTAAGGACATATATGGAAAAACAATCCACGACAGAATCCGCAACAAAGATTTACAAGAACTAAGTAAGATCCAAGAAATATCCAAATGGACCAGAACTAGAAGAAAACAATAGAATAAACACGTAGATCGAATGGACGACAACAGACTAGTAAAAAGGGTCAAGTTCAATAAACCCAGCGGTAGAAGAATTAGGGGCAGACCTTCGAAAAGGTCAAAGGAATGCTGGACGTCCACATCGGAAGAGGCCTAATGGGGGCAAAATAGGCAGTATGCCTACTTATATGACACACCATATAAGGAAGAAGAAAAAGAACAGCTCATCCACCACTCCACTCCAGAGGAGTGGCGGTAGCGCGCCTCCCTGTAAGCATCCTTGGCTCATGTCTGCTTCTGAGAAGTCTCCATGTAGCTTGGACAGTCTACACTGATACAGTTAGTCCAAGTTCTTTTATTTATTCCAAAAAAAAAAATCCATTGTTTGCAGCTTAAAAACCGATGCCACAGGGGCTTTTACCGCAATAACTGAGGAGAACTTTTGGCCCCTGAAGTCTTTCTTCAGATATTTAAACATAGAGAAGTTGCAGAGAGATAAATCAGAGCTGCAAGGTGGATGTTGTAACTCGGTGAATCCACAGCTTTTGGTAATAGCTTGAACTGTCCCGATCTTGTTAAACCCACAGTTATCGTACATGGTTCTCCATAAATTCGGGAGTTTTTCTTTCATCCCTCAAAACCTGATCCCTTAACTCAAAATTTACCTTTTAAATCTACATGGCTGTGGTTAGGTCATCAATTTCTATATTTGTGACAAATTGCAACTGTCTATATCAAATAGTTGCGGAGAAAATCTTCGTGTTCCGTTTCTCAATTTTGGTACGGAACACTAAAAATACTTTTGTAGCATTT
Source organism: Pachyrhynchus sulphureomaculatus (assembly GCA_019049505.1). Lineage (NCBI taxonomy): Eukaryota > Metazoa > Arthropoda > Insecta > Coleoptera > Curculionidae > Pachyrhynchus > Pachyrhynchus sulphureomaculatus. The sequence goes on from CM032448.1 coordinate 10,300,479, forward strand.
CATATCCTCGGAAATAGATGTATTCGATTGGATATTCGAATTAGTTATTTATTTAAATTTAACAAGGTAAAATCCTACCCCATTATAAAATCCAACAATTTTGTGTACAAGCTCCAAATGTTTTGGATTTTAATTTAATTTCTGTATTACATTCCAACAAACTGAATTAGTAAAATACTCTGACATGTAAAACGTTATTTTACTAACGGCGTGCTATCCCTTTCTCTCTCTCTCTCTGCAGTTCCTGCAGCGGAAAATTTTACTAGTTTTATTTTTATAATAAATATAATTTTATTTAATTTATATTTAGCACGCTATTTTGCACTCGGCGGTGCCGCATAAAACAAAATAAAATTAAATTATATACTGTAGTATGGGGTTTCGACGTAATAACGGGTGTTTTTTTCGAGTTGGGACGTTATGGATTTTTTGTTGCTGATACAAGGCTGTATTTTTCAGGTTATCTACCCACCTCTAACGGAAAATTCGCAAAGAATAAAAAAATTGTTGTAGACCTACTGTTTTTGATGTAGAAAAACATTCCATCACATATCTGATACGTTTTGCTTCTCGTAAAAGCTAACTAAACAAGCCACTTAGTTGGTAGATGCGCAGAGCCCACCAGGCATCGTCAGGCGACAGTTTTTTCTAAAAAATTAACATTGCTGAGCCCGATGTATGAAGCGTATTTTTTTAGTAAGTACCGTTTTGAAATATTGTCGCTGAAGAATTGCGATCGCCGTGCCAAGCATGAACATATATCTTGGAATGAACATATTGTACGAATGGCAAAGAGAGGGTAAAGCTGAGAACATTATTTCGAACTCTAAAGTTTTACACTCCACAACAGCTGTTAATTCTGCACGTGTGCTATGCCCATAAAAAAAAAACAAAATAACTTCTTGGTAACATCGTTGTGATCGATTAGAAACTTCAATAAGTACGGTAAGAATAAGTAGAAAACATTGGATAGAACTGCAACCCCGTATTATGCAAAAAAATTACCAGACTACAGCTAAAAAACTGAATAATCACAAGTCGTTTGGTAGCAACACCAGCAGTGGATACGAACTCAACAATAAGAGTATACCCGAACTAGGGCGACTATACCGTTTCGATTTGGTTGAATATAAATGTGGTCAGATTTCTAAAATTTAAAATACTTAATTGCTTCGTAATGTTACTAAAATTCTAATCTAATGAAATGAAATTATCGTATCATCATCATTAGCTTATGTCATCTATAGTCGGATATAACCCTCACCAAGTTGTCTCCCACTGAGCTCTGTTGTTTGCCTTTTGCATCCAGTCGTGTCCCTCTTATCTTTTTATGTCGTCCGTTCATCTTGTCTGTGATCTAGCTCTGCATCTTTTATGTTCTCTAGGTCTCCATTCAACCATACGGCGTGTCTATCTATTGTCATTTATCCTTGCCATATGCCTAGTCCAATTCCAACTTGATATTTCGGTTTTTTTCCTAATTATATGAATGTTTATACGTTTCCTATTCTTTCACCTTCTGTTGACAGTACCTGTCTGTTATTTTCAGTTTCGTTATTGAAATATTTGGTTTCGGTAAAGTTTAGTTTTAGATTTATTTCTCTAGAGTTATTTAATTTTATCAGCTTTTTTGTATTGACAGTCATAATGACATCATCTGTGAACGTGATTTAATCGTTCATCGTCTATTAGTATGTCTTTATTTTCCCACTTTAGCGATTTGAACAAGTTTTCTAGAGTAAACGTAAACAGTTTTGGGGATATTGAGTTGCTTTGTCTAATTTCTCTTTTCATTTTTGATTTTATTAGTTTTTTCTTGAAGCATTATTTGTGATGTGGCATATTTATATATGTGTTTAAGAGATGCGTATCTTTCGTCGATTCTGCTACTACTTAAGGCGTTAAGGACTGCCTATATCTCTATCGAATCGAATACTTTTTTGTAGTCAACCATTGCTATCCACAAGGTGACCTTATATTCATTTGCTTTTTCCACTAGTATCTAGTTGATTGAAGACGGTCCAAAGTGCTGTATCTTCCACTGCTTGTTCACGTGGTTGATAACAGTCTGATTTGTTTGTTAATCTATATGTTATGATTCTAGTGAGGATTTGTGTAGTACAGATAACAGGCTGATGGGTCTGTTATTCTCCAATTTTGTTCCCCTTTTTCAAATTATCATGTGTAGTTTTAGGTAATAGAGGAAAGTAAATTAAATTATATTTATCGCGGAGAGCTAAATATACATTTTTTTAAAAAATTGCAACCAGCTATTAAAATTAACTAATATGAGTGACATCACTGGTACTCATTCTTAGCTTACAGAAAGAAGTCTTTTATATGGAGAATCTTATCCCTTTACAGTGGACTACTCAAAACCGAGTACAAATTGTTTCTTCGCCCTACGCGTGCTCTTATAGGAATTTAAGAATTTATTTGCAGCGAGTCTCCTATGCTCACGAAAGACAGGAATAAGTCAAGTCAAATCCGCTATTTTTTTACGAGTACATTTATAAGGGAAGTACCGTATAAATAATTTCCATATTTTGGACTTATGTTGCTATTTGGTCAGCCAAAAATTTCCGCTTTCCAAGCATGAAGTTTGCACCGACAAAAAACAATTTCATACACTGTATATTTTTGGGCACACCCTAATGGATTAATTACAAATAATTTTTCAAAAAGTTTTTGATTAGCCAGTTTAACTTTTAAATCAGTTTAATTAACATCCACCCCACAACATTGTTTAAATTCATTATCAATGTTTTTTGAAACGCAGAAATTCCAATGCTGGCCCATTTTGATTAAAGTTAGCTTTTTACGGTCTGATTCTCTAATATAATGAGTTTTTGTTTTTAATTTCCGGCGCCAGTGACTTTTCATTATCACTATTAAAAAGTTTACTAGGTAAAACTTGGATTCCTAAACTTTTGAATTTAGAAGTAAATGTACAGGGTTATTGATTATAAGTGGATTACCTCTCTAATCTGCTTATTTGAAAAGTTAGACAAAAAGGAAAATACGTGGTTTATGGCATCTCTCAATCCTTTCACCCCAATAGGAGTATCGGTGATATTATGGAGTTGCTACCTCAACAGTCATTCTCCGGGCATCTTTGTTCTGAGCGACCTGACTTGACTCGTGCATACCCATACCAAGAAGTGATCTTACTTGGTTGGACCATCTTGTTGGAGACCGTCCGTTTGATCTTCTACCTTCTACTTTCCCCGTTACTATAAGCTTTTCTGAGGCATCCACTTTCCTCATAATGAGACCAAAATATTTCAGGTACTGTCTATTAATTCTGTTTGAAAGTCGGGCATTTCTCTTCAAGAATAGATACATTAGTACGGTGTTTGATATATGACACTGACGATTCTTCGATATGCCCACATCTCAAACGCATCGATTTGTATTTTGTCAGGTTGTTTAACGGTCTATGTTTCAGATGCGTAAGTTGCTATGGGGAATATAGGGCTGGTTAGCAACCTTAACTTTCTGTTTTTTGTGACAGCTGGATCGTTCCAGACCGTAGTGAGTTTGATCGTCGTGTTTCTAGCCATAGCCAAACGTCTTCTTACTTCCGCTTCATAGCCACCATTGTTAGTTATCCCAAATAGTTAAAATGGTCTACAACAGTGAAACCAGCAGTTTCATTTATGTGTGACAGATCGTCATTACGGCTAACAGTCATCACTTTATTTTTCGTCCTATCAATTGTCGATCCATAGTTTTTGCTGGTTATTTCTAGGCGTTCCATAATTGATTCTAGGTCTTGTATTGACGTTACAAGAATAACAGTATCATCCGCATATCTAAGGTTTCTCAGCTTCTTTCCACCGATAGTCACACCCTCATTTCAGCTATCCAAAACAGATCTCATCATATGTTAACTATATATATTAAAAAGTAAGGGTGACAGAATACAGCCCTGTCTGATGTCGGCTTCTACGTTAATTCTGGCATTTGTGTTCTCATACATGGATCGGATAAAGTTTACAAGAGAGGGTGTTCCAATCCTGATTAGAAACAATCAGAGTTTGTCCGATTGTATGCAGTTGAAAGCTTTAGAGTAGTCTATCGAACAGATAGAGGTTGTTATTTAGAATTCCCTGACTCTTTCTGTTATCTGGCGTATGTTGAGAATTTGTTCTCTAGTCCCTCTTCCTGGAATGAAGCCTGTTTGTTTGGTAGATATTTGCGGCAGCAGAAAAGTTTTCAATTATTCGTTTAGGATCCAGAAAAACACCTTAGCAGCGCGTGATACTAGAGCGATTGTGTTTGTTGAGTTCATGAGGGGTAGTCAGAGGTTTATTAGAAAGACTTTTTGGTGTTTTTTTTTTTAATCATCATGTGTATTTTTTTAAAATAGTTTATGAAGTAATTACATGATTTTCGAAGGATAGTTTGAGAAAATTTCGTTAAAAATTATTATATCTGGACAGAGTTGTTCACAGTGTTGTAGAATGCCTTCTTTAAATAATGCTTTATGTTGACCATTGGCACTCTTAAGTGGTTCAACTTAAATCAACGAAACAAAACATTTTTTCAGCAGAAAAGTCTAGCATTGCCGAACATGCCCTTGAAGCTGATCATATTGTAACATTAGATAATCTAAGATTAATTAAACATGTATCTTATAGGAGATTGTTGAACGTATACGAAAGTATGGACATTATAAAATGTAAAAGTAGTTTAAATAAAGACAGAGGGCCTATTCCTTATAATCTCCTCTACTGGTTACTTGATCGGAACTGATGGCCTTGCCTAGGCCATTAGTTCCGCCTGAGTCAATCACCGCTCCTGATGAAGCTAACATGGTTACAGAAACGCGCGTCGAGTGCAAAAATAAAGTGTTTGGTGTAGTCGTGATATATACTGAGTAGCTTCAAGATATTACCGAGAAACGGGGGGCGTACAGCAAACTTTAGTAAACTTTTTTTACGCCCAAAAAACTACTTGTGTGCCAAAATGCAGTCTGTTAACATTTAATTAGAGCTCAAAATCCCCGGCCACTGGGCTATCAGGCTTTATAATAACATTTTTTTAAATTAAATCATGGAAATGGTACATGAAGAATGAACAATAATTCAGACATTTTAATTAACTAATAAATAAGCAAAATTACACAAACTAACAAAATTAATTATCTGTATTAATAATTAAGCGAAAGGAGAAGAATTACCTCTGGGCGCTCGAAGCGCAACATTCTAAAAATGGATTAATTAGTTTTACTTCATTTAATTTTAATTATTTTATTTATGCGTCCTGATGGGATTATTTATTAATAAATATGGTAAGCAGGCGGGCTGTTTCCGTTTTAATGAGTTTGAAACAAAGGGTTTTCCAATTTACTGTGTATACTGCCCAGCTTGTCAAAACTTACTATGTTTAGTTAATGTTGTCGATAGTAAACTAGTCTGGAAAAAATTTAAGAAGACTTAAGGAGAGGTACTGGTCTCAGCTTTTGATGTTATATGGCTTGTTATTGTTATGTGCGTTCTTGCCGGTGTCTCGTTTCATCTGTCCTTCGATAGGATTTCATGTACAGGGTGAGTCAACAATAGAGTAAAGTTCATTATCACATTTGTTTCGGTAATGATGAAAAAATGTTAAATACAATAGTTTTAGGGAATGTTAAGTGCAGTTTAAAATTATTTTTGAGCATACAGGGTACTTCAAAAAAGTGTGGCCGATATAACATATGTTTTTTTTTAAACGGAGCATTCTAGTAGTGTATTTGTGGGAATGCAGGGAGGAGGCGGAGGATGAGGCAAAATTTTGCCTCTTGGGAGGCAAATTTTTGCCTCCCGGAGGCACAAATTTTACCTCCTCCTCCGCCTCCTCCCTGCATTCCCACAAATACACTACTCATCCTATTTTCTAATTTATTTATAAATTCTGCGTAAAATTTTATAACTTTTTCATTAATAATATTATATACCTAAATCTAGTAGTTTTTCTAATATTTCATTTTTTTTTTTAAATACTAGTTTTCAGTTTTGTAAGAAATAGAGATGAAAAAAAAAGACATATGTGGAGAAATTTGAGTTAGATGCTACAGGGTGTTAAAAATAAATTTATACATTTCGACTATTTTAAATTGAACAATCTCAATTTTTTTAAATGGAATACCCTATATATTATTATTTTTTCTGATAGATTTTACAAAAACCCACCAACTTTTATGAAGTATGTCATATACCTATTTCTAATAGTTTTCGATACATTTCGAATTTTTCAATTTTTATTACCCTTATTTTTAATACACTTACGCTATAACATCATAGTTGCCAAGAAAAAACAAAATTGTAAGCATTGTCAAATTTTGACATGTCTACTAAGCAAATAAAAATAGTTTAATTTGTTGTAGTAAGTGACGTATAAAGGTATTACTTATGGATTTTCCTAAAAATGAATTATTGATATGATTTATATACTGGCCGAGGCGGGAATAAAATGTCTTTTGGCATTAAGGCTTTACGGAGCGAAGTACCCTAATAGACGTATACCATCTAGAAAATCTTTTTAGTGCTTAATGGAACGGTTTGATGGTAGTGGTAATGTTGAGTGTTGAAATGGATCGGTAGGGATGGATTTATTCAGTTGCCCCCTCGATCATGTTACTTAACACCTTTAGACCTCTTTTTGTGGCGCTACATTAAAGATTGTATTTATGTGAATCCCCCTAGACACAGTAGATATGGAAAATAGGATACGGGATGCGTGCAGCACAATAATGCCTTTTATGCTAAGGAAAGTGAAGGAAATTCAAATAGACATTAGATAAGTTAAACTATATTAAAATTATTATTATATTCACAATAGCGTAAGTGTATTAAAAACAAGGGTAAAAATTGAAAAATTCAAAGTAAATTGAAAACTATTAGAAATAGGTATACTTAATAAAAGTTGAAGGGTTTTATAAAATCTATCTGAAACAATTATAATATACAAGGTGTGATATTTGAGATTTTTCAATTTAAAATAGTCGAAATGCATAAATTTATTTTGAACACCCTGTACCATCTAACTCAAATTTCTGTACATATATCTTTTTTTTCATCTCTATAGAACACTCGTACCAATTATGAGTATTCCACCTTCAGAAACAATGGCGCTACTGGCAATTTTTTACAAAACTGAAAACTAGTATTTTTTTTTTAATGGAAATATTAGAAAAACTAGGTTTAGGTATATAACATTATTAATAAGAAAGTTATAAAATTTTACGCAGAATTTAAAAATAAATCAGAAAATAGGATGTTCCATTTAAAAAAACATATGTTATGTCGGCCACCCTTTTTTGAAGTACCCTGTATACTAAAAAATAATTTTGAACTGTGCACCTTAACATTTCCTAAAACTATTGTATTTAACATTTTTTCGTCATTCCCGAAACAAATGAGATAATGAACTTTACTTTATCGTTGACTCACCCTGTACAGATTTGATTAGATTTTGTACTTCTTCTGTCCCAGAGGGATCGTGCCTTAATTCATCAAATTTTCCTGTTGCTTCTTCTAGCAATCACTTATATCAATTTTTGCTTCCTTCATATACTGTGATTCCTGGTCCGTAGGGCAGTTATGAAAATTGGTAACCCACATCGTTTCCTTCAGAGTCAGCTCGTTGAGTATCTTGTCCATTAGGCGCAGGAAGGCCTCTACCACCGATGCCTTCTCATGATCTTGTTACCTGACTAATGGGATGAGCATAACCTTAAAATACCGTATTGAATGCGCAGTCATTCGACAAGCAGCACTGGTGACACTGCTTTTTAAATGTAAAAACGCTTCTAACGCTGCGTAAAAGAAGGTGTTGTAACGCACAAACACGTGCAAAATAGAATACCAACTGTCTCAAAGTGGTGACTTTGATATTTCGGATGGTGTACGTTTTCTAAATCAGGATATGGTTTTTAAGACTCTTGCTGAATGCCGTATAGATTCGAGTTATATCGGAATCCTAAGACATATCTACTGTTGGGCAACATCAACTGTTAAATTATATAGGGAAAGAAACAAATTCCAAGTCGAAAGAGGAATGCGTCAGGGTGACACTATTTCCCCAAAATTGTTTATCACCCTTCTGGAACACATGTTTAAAAATCTGAATTTTAACAACATGGGCATAAATATAAATGGACAAATGCTGAATAACTTGAGATTCGCCGATGACATAGTCCTGTTAACAGATCGCGCAGATCTTGCGAATGTCTTGCTTAACACCCAATAGAACAGTCTCATAAAATTGGCTTAAAGATAACTTTTTTGTAAACCCAGTTTATGACAAATCTAGTTTTTATCAAGCCATTATTATTAAACGGTGTAAACATCGAGCAAGTCATTACATATAAATATTTGGGACTTGAAATTAAGTTGGGCAGAGATAATTAGACTCATGAACTACAACGGAGGGTCACTCTGGCTTGGACCGCATTTGGCAAACTACGAGAAACGCGCTTAAACGAAAAATCTTTAACCAATGTGGGTTACCTGTGCTTACTTATGGAGCAGAAACTCTAACTTTGACATAGAAGACAATAAATGGGATAAGGGTAACTCAAGCGGCAATGGAGCGGTCGATGTTGGGTTTATCTCTTCGAGATAAAGTCCCAAATAAAGAAATTAGGAACCGAGCGAGAGTGATAGATGCAGTTGAGAAAGTTTTCCGCACTCGTGCCGCTCCTGGAGCGCTTTAGGGACTTCCCTGCAGCACGTGTGCTAGACCAATAAAAAAAAAAAAAAAAAAAAAATATATCTTTGAAATGGAATTGGACCGGTCATCTAGCCAGAACGCAAGATAACAGATTGACTAAAAAGGTTTTGGAATGGCAACCTAGACAAGAAGCGTATAGGAATAGAGGAAGACCTCCCACCAGATGGAAGATGATCTGAAAAGAGTAGCGGGAAACTGGATCCAAAAAGCCCAAGGCCGGTTTAACTGGAAAAGATTAAGGGCAGCGTATGTCCAGCAGTGGACGGTACGGGCTGATATATGATGATGATGATGATGATAAGGTTTTGAATAATGTCAGACCATACAGGAAAAAAACGACTCAAGATTGTTTGTGATGTATTCTTCGGATATAGCTCCCTCTGATTACTGTTTGTTTCGGTCGCCTATATCCACTTCATTTCACCGGAAAACGTCCAAAGAAAAACCATGCGAATTTATCCACAGGAAACCATCTTCTTTTTTAGAGAGGAATCCGCCAGCTGCTTAAAAAGTCAGCGAAATGTGTGGTAGATGATGGGTTATTTTTCTTAATCAAGTTCTGTTCGCAGATATAATAAATAATAAAATTTCGTAAACGCAAAAAAGGTAGCGAATCAATTTGTACACCTAACAATTTGAGATAATATGCATAAAGCTTATTAAACAACTGGTGTAATAAATTTAGGGACAAAATTTATCACCTGCGCAGTTTAAACAAATTATTATAATCTATGTTTTACCGAATCTGCTTACAGTGTATATATTGTATTTTGCTGATTAATTCTATTGTATCAGAGAGATTGAATTATTGCTTGCAATAGGTAAAATAATTATTAATTATGGGTTATGAGGGGCCGAGATAATGCCGTATAGTGAATATATTATCCAAACCTCCTAATATAAACAATAACGAGATTTGTCGGAACCTAAATAAATAGGACATGTATTGTTGTATTAGCAAATAATATTTGTATATATATATATATATATATATATATATATATATATATATATATATATATATATATATATATGTATATATATATATATATATATATATATATATATATATATATATATATATATATATATATATATATATATATATATATATATATATATATATATATGGCAGATATATTTAGACCAAATCTGGCCATGACTGGAAGGTGAAAGTCAATGTCATAAAGGGTCTTTACAAAAGAGTAAGAATTATAGCTCACCCAGATTATCTACTTCAAGCACAGACATTGCTCACAGGTCTCTTCATGGAGAATGGATATAATAAGAAGCTCCCACTCAAGACTAAGGACAAAGTTAACAAGCTCTTCCATACCAATCATATATTACCAGAACCTCCTCCCCCATCCGCACCCCTTCACCACCCCCTACACTTACATCCCCTGCTAGTCATACTGAAACAAATTTCTCGTTACTTTCTTTGCTTTTTATTCCTGGACTCACTAGTAAACTGGTTCACATTTTACGTATCATTCCTAATGTTAAAATTGCTAAGTACTATTTCTTCAAGGCCAGACGTATTCTCAGCAATTTAAAAGCCTCTTTACCCGGTCTCTCAATGTCAGATTCCCTGTAGTAATTGTCCTTCAGTCATTATCGGGCAGACTTCACAATCTCTTAATCGTCGTATTGCCCTGCATAAAAGTGACACCAGATGCTATCCACAGAGGTATGCATTGGCAAGCCACTCCGTTGATAATGGACATTCTTTTAATTTCAATGAACCAAAGGTTCTCCACTTCTGAAAACATCTTTCTAAAAGAGAATTTCTTGAAATGTGTTACATTAACGAAAATCTCAACAACATTAATAAAAGAACGGACCTTGATGGCTTGAGCAACATATATAGTTTTTTCCTTTCATGTGATTTGTCACCTCAACATGATACCTCTGGGCTGTCACTTGTTTCATAATAATTTTTCCTTTGTGCATCTCTTTTTAATCTCTATCTGTCATTAATTAATGGTCCCTTTCCGTCGCTTTACTGATTACCGGTTTACCTGTTTTGATCCCCACAGTTTCAGGATTTTTTCACACCATTCTCTCCATTTCTCTTGGTCTGGGTCTCTCTTTTTGGCCTAAATTTGTTCTTTACATTTCAACGTCTGTAATGTTTTATCCTTCCTATAGTCCTCCCCCAATTTACTTTTTCTATTCAAAATTACAGTTCAATATACCATCCGAATATTCATACCGGATTTAAGCGTGTTCTATTTGTACGTTTCCACCTTACCAATTTTTTCAATTTGATGATATATATTTATATTTTGTACTAAACCGGTTCTGTCCTGGTTGTTTTAATGGTCTTTGGCCCTGTAGGTTGAATGATCCCTTGCTTCTGTCAGGTGGCTGTCTTCTGTCAGCGTTGAGTCAAATATGTCATACAAGTTGCCGGTTACAGGTGGTTAATTACAGATGAATTAATTTAAATTGATTTTGGCTTCCAAAGTTTTTAATGGCATCCTTTTTGTAAATGCCATTTTACTGAATTAATATGTTAGTGTGTAGTGAAAGATTTGCTTAATTGTTAGTCGCATTTATGTCATTGGTGTTTATTGCCATTTTTGTTACATTAATATCACACCCCTCATGTGAGTGATTTTTCAATTCTATTATTATATATATTTTTCTACGACATTTTATTAAAAGAAAATAACTAATACTCTTTTTCGATGCCCAAACTACCTCAATTGGTGTTTCGTTCTCTTTTTCAGTTTGTGCCCTGTTGAAGGTCCCAACCTAGGACCGAAATATTGGCTAAATGAACATTGTGTGAACATCCGCTGTGCCCATTGCCAAGTTCCCCAATTAATTTCATATTTAAAATTTTTTTTAGACACGGCCACTTTTGCTTTCTTTCTTTATTTATTTATTTATTTATATTTATATACATATATATATATATATATATATATATATATATATATATATATATATATATATATATACATATATATATATATATATATATATATATATATATATATATATATATAATATATATATATATATATATATATATATATAATATATATATATATATATATGGGTCATTCCCTGTCAACCGGACCCCTCCGTTGTCCATTTTTGGTTTCGATATAAAATGAATATTTTCGGCTCAAAATTTTCGTTGGAATGTCTGCTTTTAAATGCCGTGTGTCCCCTTAAACAATTCAAAATGACGGCTAATCGAAAACATGGCTCCAAAAATTTTTTCAGTGTGAAGATAAATTACTTAAATAATGAGATATTTGAACGAAACTCGTTATTAAATGGTTTTTTTGAGATGCTGGACACGAATTTGAAGTCAGAAAATGATTACTTTTTATTCCAAGATGGCGGATCCAAGATGGTTATCGTAAATTCAAATAATTAGATATCCATGCCAAGCTGGGTACAGATATTAATTTCAAAAAAGCTTTAGTGCTCCTGTGTAATGAAAGACTTTGTCAAATTTCCACTTTATTTAGTTTCACTGAAACTGTATGACGCGTTTCGCTATACTATAGCTTCGTCTGATACAAAATGATATTTGAATGTTAGTGTTGTTACATTTATACATACATTTGTATAAATGTAACAACACTAATATATCATTTTGTATCAGACGAAGTTATAGTATAGCGAAACGCGTCGTACAGTTTCAGTGAAACTAAATAAAGTGGAAATTTGACAAAATCAGTCTTTCATTACATTCGTTATGAATTTTCATCAAGTAACAGCCACAACAATTTAAAGGTTAGTGGTCCTTTTTGCAATTTAAAAAACTTTGAGGTTATGTTTTGCAAATCGACTTCTTTACGTTTGTCCGGAATTCAAAAAAATCGACCGAAGGCATGGAAAATCCATATACAACAACGTAACAGGAGACGAAACTTGGATATTTAGATGAGCCGAATCCAACAAAAATGGTTCGTTCGCGACGCACTTCCAAGAAAATGGTCGCTTGTTTCTTTGGTTATACGGGATATGTTGCAACAATTGCTTTAGAAGATTGAAGAACAGTTAATGCTGAATGGTATACAATGATGATATCAGGAAAAAACAACTGAAAACGTCGCATCATTCCTTATCACCCCAATGCCAGCTCACACACAGCACGCCAAACAATTGATTATTTGATGGAGAATAACATCGAATTAATATCTCATTGCCCGTATTCACCTGATTTATCGCCTAACGACTTCTTTTTGTTCCCAATTGTCAAAAAAAAATGCGTGCACAGCGATTTTCATCACCTCAAGTATCTGTTGAATCCTTCTAAAACCATGTTTTTGAGGTATCAACTTGAGAGTAGAAAAAACGTTTCGAGAATTTGTTCGAAGGCATGCAAAAGTGTATAAATCTTAAAGGCGAATATTTTGAGAAACAGTAAAACGATTTGTCTCAAAAAAAATTGTTTCTTTTATTGTTTTTCTAAAAACTTCAAAGGTAACCCTCGTATTGGGTAAATCAGTCAATTTTATCTATTTTAATTTAACCATTATTGTGTTGACTGTACACCGTGTAGCATTTATTTTATACAGTTTTAGTGATCCGATAACGCATTGTGTTTTGAATAATGTGCGAAAGCTTTTAGTAAAATCACGACAAAACATGAATTAGTGGGTATAAATAGCCTTATTTTCTTAAAAGTAATCGCTTGTAATATCTATACACTTTTGCATGCGATTGAACCAATTGTAATTCCACTTAGAAGATGATATCTAAGAAATGTGCTGGTAAATGCGTCAAGTGCCTCTTCAGGTATTAAAAAACACTTTCCCCGCTTCTTAGGTTTGAAAATTGAGAACAAAAGGAAACCACAAAGGTAAAAATGAGAACTAAGCAAATAAGATATTAGTTTTACGTTTTTCAACTGTAAACATTCTACTATTTGAACGGCGTACGGTGGGAAAAAATAGAAGAAATTCGAGCCACTCCGCAAATCTAATCCAATGGCGGTAATCTTTTTTTAATCTTCTTGGTATAATGTATATTATATTCTGGAAGTGCTAAAAATGTGAAATCTTTCTTCTGAGTTTTCCTTTACAAGAGACCAAACGTTTTCAATAGGGTTGGAGTCTGGCTCATGGGACGCATTCAGATCCGATTTTCTTAATTTTGCCGCTCCTTGGCGCAGCGCCAATTACGGGTCCCGAACAATAAAGACAAGATAAGCTTCTCGACTTTCAGAGTGACTTTGCCCACCGAGCCACGTTTTGGCAAGTCGTTGACATTTTCGTCCCGTTAAAACGATGTACCCACTTCTTCGCAAACGACACCGACTTCCTAATATATTTAACGGCCACGATATGTGACATTTTAGACCCCTTTGAATGGGAACAAAGAAAGGCTGCCTCAAACCCAAACGCAGACATTTTGGATTTTATGTGATTTTGACGAAAGTTCGGAATCGACTGATACTTTTAGTAAAATGCGTCGTAGACAAAGGTTCCCTCTACCGATTTTTTGTTGAATCGCTAGAAACGCATCTACCAGAAATGAATTATCGTGGATTCGTTTTTACTTGGCAGGCTGTAGTTGGTTTCTTTGTGATCCGTCAACGCTGGTTAAACTAAAACAATGTTAAGAAATTTAATGAAAATCATAATATTACTATCAACTTTCAGCTACGCCATCTAGTACTGGTTTGTGAAACACTTTTACAGTAACCCACGTATTAAGTTGAAATAATAAACAAATAAAAAAATCCTCAATTGGGTTACAAAAACCCCTTCATATTTAATTAAACGCATGAACATATATTTTTTCTATCTAAACGTCAAATCTACTACATGTTATTGTTTGGAATATTAACCTTTTTAACCATTATATTGCTGGAGATATGCACAATTACAGAGATAGGTAATAAAGATTAAAATTATTAACCATTACAAGTCATTAGTGGAACCGAAAAAAATGAAAAAAGTGGAAATATATACGGAAAACTAACAGAATTGTTAAAATGCTTTATTAGTGTAAGTATTGTGGTTTATAAAGAGGTACTGTCCGTCAAGTAAGAACGTGTCCACGATTATTCATTTTTGGTAGATGCGACGGAAAAACGCATTTTACGATGTTGATCGGTGACTTCAATGCCAAAATTGGAAGCAGAGAGGCCGAAGAGGAAACTGCAATAGGTCATCGTGGGCTAGGAGATCAAAACGAAAGAGGGAGGACACTAATAGATTTTCTACATCAAAATAATTTCTATATAATGAACACCTTCTTCAAAAAGAACCAAAACAGAAAATGGACACTAGATGGTAAAACAAAAAATACAGTAGGTTTCATAATCAGTAACGGGAAAGAGATTGTTCAAGATGTAAGTGTCCTAAATATATGTTCAGTTGGGAGTGACCATCGCATTGTGAGACCAAAAGTATTTATTAACGTTAAACAGGAAAGAAACACCATGATTCTTTAAGAAAACCATAAGAAATGGACAACCCTAAAGATGTGGAATCCTATAGGAGAGAGTGCAAGCTCCTTGGAACACAATAAAGATACAACAGTTGATGACATATTTGAAAACATCGAAAATAGTATAGGAAATGTCATTGACAAACCTTGCCGAAAACAACAAGAAGAACAGAAATTAAATCGAAGAGTAAAACAGCTAATGAAGCAAAGGAGAGAAATGGTAGAAATGGCAGATAAGACTACAGATGAGCACAGAACTATAAAAAACGAGATGTCGAGGGAAATTAGAAAAGACACAAGACGAAAAAGGCAGAGGAAATTAAAAACTTTGTAGAACATAATAAAAGCTTAAAAGTCTGGAGAAGGGAGAACACAATGGGAAGGAAAGACATATACAAGATTAGGGACATGCATGGTAATGTAATAACAAACAAAAGAGATACTTTACGGATCATGGAATTATTTTATCGACAATTATATAGCTTACAAGATAAAAGAACATAAATCAACATACCAAAAGTCCTAAATTAGGGGTCGGAGGATATTCCAGACATCAAAAAAAGAAGAAATCACATCAGCTTTAAAGGACATGAAGAATAACAAAGCCCCTGGTGAAGATAATATTGTAGTAGAGGCAATTAAACAAGGAGGACAACAAATTAGCAAATCACTTTAAATGTTACTCAATAAATACCTCCTGGAAGGAACTATTGCCATTATGCATAAAAAAGGAGATACTTCAGACCTTACAAAACTATCTTGAACCATGTATACAAGTTGTTCAGGAAAATACTTACCGACCAGCAAATAAATTCGAGTTTTTCCTTTCAAAAGAACAGGCAGGTTTCTGCCCGGGGAATGGAACAAACGATCATCTGCTTACAGTTAAAATCCTTATTAAAAAATATATAGACTATAATAAGCCTCTTGTGTTCATATTTGTGGACTTCAAAAAGGCTTTT
Source organism: Pachyrhynchus sulphureomaculatus (assembly GCA_019049505.1). Lineage (NCBI taxonomy): Eukaryota > Metazoa > Arthropoda > Insecta > Coleoptera > Curculionidae > Pachyrhynchus > Pachyrhynchus sulphureomaculatus. Next base: position 10,316,588 of record CM032448.1, read on the forward strand.
GATTCTGTAAGTCAGCAGAGAATTTTGGAAGCGAAAGCGACGTGTCGTATTGATCATCGATATTCCATTGTAATTAAATATGTGTATGAAAATGCTACCTCTCATGTTAAAATACGAAATTTTCGAGAGGGATATTGTGGTTGCTCAAGAATAAACTGACCTCCGGTTCCGACGGCATTCCCAGTTTTGTTGTCAAGGATTGTGTGTCTGCTTTATTAGGTCCGTTACTCCATATCTTTAATCTAGTGTTGACTACTCACACATTTCCTGCTACTTGGAAGGTGGCCAAAGTCCGACCTATCTTGAGGTCTTGGGATCCAGGTGTGGCTGATAATTATCGAGCCATATATATTTTATGTAATTTCTCTAAAGTTCTTGAAATTATTCTGCATAAATTTATTTTCTCAAAAGTGAGAAATACCCTTTCTACTGACCAACACGGTTTTATACCTGGCAGATCCACCACCACAAATCTTGCCTCATTTTCGCAGTTTGTGTGCGACGGTATCAATGATGGAAGCCAGATTGACGTGGTCTATACGGATTTTCGCAAAGCCTTTGATCGACTTGATCACTACTTACTGTCGGATAAGGTCGGATCTCGTTTCGGGCTCTCAAATAACCTGATTGATCTTTTAAATTCATACCTCCTGGATCGCAGATTCTTTGTAGAAATCAATGGGTTTATATCGCTTTTCCATATTCCCACTTCAGGTGTTCCCCAGGGTTCCAATCTGCGACCTCTTCTTTTCAATATGTTTGTTGACGACTTGCTGAGTGAAATAGGTTGCCGGAAGTATGCTTATGCCGATGACCTTAAGATTTTTAAACGCATCTCTCTCTCGGTTTTTGATTGCCACGAATTACAGAGTAGCATTAATGCTCTCACCAGCTGGTGCTCTACTAACAGGCTCACCTTAAACGTTTCCAAATGTAATGTCGTCCGATATTCCTATTGTAACAACCCTATATTTTTCAATTATTCCGTAGGTAATACTGTTCTACAGAATCTTCGTTCGGTTAGAGATTTGGGTATCATCTTTGACGAGAAATTCTCTTTTGCTGACCATATTGAACAAATGGTTGCAGGTGTTTCAGTTAAAACAGTGGATTTTCTTTCGCGTCTACTATGCGTCGTTTGATTCCGCGGTGGAGTCTTTGGAAGAGGTAAGCTTAGACCGAAGGTAAAAAATATTTTTGCAAACCTGAGCAATTTGGAGTTGGTTATTTGCAGTTTCAATGTCACGTATAATTTTAGAAGTGATTATATCAAGTTCGGGAACGGATTGTAATAATTCTGGATTTTCAAGGTCCAACGTTAAATTTTTCTGTCTTTTTAATAGATGCTGGATAACATATTACAATGTGCCCGAAGATATTGTTACAACAAGCCCCGTACCATAATTTTCTATATTTAACAAAAAATTCATAAAATTATGTCCCTAAACGTAAAACTTTTTAAAGAATATTAAAACTAAGTACATTTTAGAACTACATGCAAAATTAAAAGTTTTAAATTAATTAATTATAAACACGAAAATCCAAATTTTACGTTACCTGGCCAAAATGAAGCATGACTTAAGAATTAAATTGAGCAAAACATATGGGTTTACAGAGCTCAGATTACCAGTAAAAATTGCGTGTTACTACTTACCCCTGTTATATCAAGCCCCTAGCTCCCGTACTTTTCGAGATAGGGGCGGGGAACAGAGATTTTTTTTAAATAATGCAAAGAAAAATGTGTCCAAGTATTACATCATATATATATTTTTGAACTCTTGTTTTTACAAATTTTCATTTGACACCCCCACTTGTTGACATGGTAAAAGATTTTTTTTTCATTTTCGATTTCATCCTCCCTATACCAGATATATTATCAAACATAATGCACTTGCGATAACGTTCGCTCAATCTACAGTGTATGGAGAATATTCCAGAGTTTTTTCAAAATTTTTTGGTCAGTATTTTTCGAGATAGGGGGACAAACATTTTTTTTAAATAAGACAAAAAAGTGTGCGCAAGTTTTACATCATATATATTTTTATATATACATATTTTTGATAACTTTAGAATTTTTTTTCACTTACCTCTACAAGCAAACTCCTACAAAACTACTCAGTATATATCACCACTACACCAAACACTTTAGTTTTGCACTCGACGCGCGTTTCGCTAACCATGTTAGCTTCATCAGGAGCGATGATTGACTAAAGCTAAACTACCAAATCTACCCTATTTATACTTAGCCTAACCCTTGAATTACTCAAGCGGAACTAATGACATAGGCAAGGCTATCAGTTCCGGTCAAGTAACCAGTAGAGGGGACTATAAGGAATAGGCCCTCTGTCTTTGTTTAAACTACTTTTACATTTTATGATTTCCATACTTTCGTATGCGTTCAACAATCTCCTATCAGATACATTTTTTATTAATCTTAGATTATCTAATGTTACAGTATGATCAGCTTCAAGAGCATGTTCGGCAATGCTAGACTTTTCTGTTCTGTTGTATTTTAAGTGTGCTAAATGTTCTTTAAATCGTGTTCTAATTGACCTTTTAGTTTGCCCAACATACTTTTTGTCACAATCATTACAACTAATTTCATAAATTCCACTTTTCTCACAATTAGGAATCTTATCTTTGGGATTTCCTAAGATATTCCTTAGATTGTCTGATGACTTATAGACTAAGGTGAGGCCTACCTTATTAAATACCTTATTGAGTCCCTTGCTATATTTCGGATTATATGGTATGGAGACATACTTGGTGTTATTTTCTTCGCGTGTAAAAAAAGGTGGAATTCTGAATATTAAACCTAAACTTATGCCTATTTATTAGCTTATTTACTAAGTCATCGTCATAACCATTAACTCTAGTTATATTTCTAATACGATTCCTTTCTTTATTAAAGTTTATTCTATTCAGAGGGAAAGTGACCAAACGATGAACTAAAAAATGTAATGAGGCTAATTTATGTTGTTTGCAATGAAATGAATCATTAGGAATATATCTATCTGTTACTGTGTCCTTCCTATAGATATCAAATTCTAATCTATTATTATTTTTAATAATTAAAATATCTAGAAAAGGCAATTGTCCTTTGTTCTCAACTTCGTAAGTGAATTTAATGGAATCATACCGGCTATTTAATTTGGAAACAAAATCATCAATATTTGCTTTCTTTGTATCAAAAATCGCGAAAATATCATCCACATACCTATACCATACCCTTGGGAAATATTCAAATCTTTGACTGGCTTCGATTTCAAACTTACCCATGAATAAATTGGCTATGAAAGGTGACAAGCAACTACCCATAGCTGTTCCTTCTTTCTGAACATAAAATTGATTGTTATATTGGAAATAATTTTGTTCCATACAGTTTGGCTTTAGTCAATCATCGCTCCTGATGAAGCTAACATGGTTAGCGAAACGCGCGTCGAGTGCAAAAATAAAGTGTTTGGTGTAGTGGTGATATATACTGAGTAGTATCATTGTGCCAAAGATTCCACATTCCCAACTTAGTCCTACAAAACTAACTATATGGCTCTAATTGGGACATTAAATCCTATATTTGTGCCAAATTTCAACTGTTTATGTCAAATTGTTTCGGAGAAAATCGGGTGTGACAACCGGACACCCAAGGGATCTCAGAAGTGTTTCGTACGTACCACTAAAAATGGTTCCTTAATACATTAGTATATGGAGAACTTCGCCTTTTTAGAACAAACAGTTTTTCCACAGAATACAAATAGTCAAGACCAGTAGAAGTCTCAACTTCCACATACTATATACAGTCTGTCAAGTAAGAACGTGTCCGCGATAATTCATTTTTGGTAGATTCGATTCTAACGATTCAATAAAAACTCGGTAGAGGGAAGCTTCGTCTACGACGCATTTTCGTAAAAGTATCAGTTGATTCCGAACTTTCGTCGAAATCACGTGAAATTTAAAATGAGTCACACAAAGGAGCCTAAAATGATACATTCCGCGGCCGCTAAATATATTAAAAAGTCAATGTCGTTTGTAAAGAAGTTGACTCGATGACTTGTCAAAACGTGACTCGAAATTGACGCTGCGTCAAGGAAAATCGGGTTTCAGTGTGTCCAATGAGACCATTCGACAACATCTTCGTGCTCATAATGTCAAATTCCGAAGCACGTTGAAAAAACATTTGCTGGGCGAAAATCACATGGCGAAGCGGCTCGCTTGGGCCGACGATAAGATACTACAGTGGCGCTCACAATCGTCGGACGCTAACCCCACTGTAAACGTTTGGTCCCTTGTAAAGAGAAAGCTCAGAGGAAAGATTCTGTGGACTTTGACTCAGTTGTCTCGCGAGATTAGAAAAATTTGGAGATCATTGCAGAAAATCTCGTCGACAGTATGTCTCGAAGATGCCAGACGATTACTGATGCAGGAGGTGATTGGACAACTTACTTAGGTAATTGTACCATTGTTAGCACACCAAAGAATGTTCTCGACACACATTTTCTTAAGAATACGAGCAGTCACGTTCTTACTTGACAGACTGTAGAGGGTGAGTCAACGATAGACTAAAGTTCATTATTTCATTTGTTTCGGGAATGACGAAAAAATGTTAAATACAATAGTTTTAGAGAATGTTAAGATGCACAGTTTAAAATGATGTTTGAGTGCACAGGGTACATCAAAAAAGTGTGGCTGATATAGCTTATATTTTTTAAATGCTAATCCTATTTTCTAATTTATTTTTAAATTCTGCGTAAAATTTTATAACTTTTTTATTGATAATGGTATATACCTAAACCTATTAGTTTTTCTAATATTTCATTTTTTTTTTAAAAATACTAGTTTTCAGTTTTGTAAAAAATTGCCAGTAGTGCCATTGTTTCTAAAGGTCGAATACTCATAATTGGTACAAGCGTTCTGTAGACATGAAAAAAAGGTATATGTAAAGAAATTTGAGTTAGGTGCTACAAGGTGTTCAAAATAAATTTATGCATTTCGACTATTTTAAATCGAAAAATTTTAAATTTTTTAAATAGCACACCCTGTGTGTGTGTGTGGCTTGACTCAGCTTATTGATGAACCAACACGGATCCCTGATCGAGACGGAGAGTTCGCCAGTCTTCTTGATCTGTTTTTAACCACCAATCCGGAGATTTACACGGTCAGCGTAAATCCGCCGTTAGGTTCTTCCGACCATAAACTACTTTCGACATCGAGTATTCTACCAATCAGTGACAGAGAGGCGCCCAAACCGCGCAAGATTTGGCACTACAAATCTGCTAAATGGGAAGATCTCACGGAATATTTTCGAACTTTCCCTTGGTTGGACGTTTGTTTTCGATCCGACGACCCATCTGACTGCGCCAGGGAGGTTTCCGATGTTATTTTGGCCGGTATGGAGGCTTATATCCCTTTTTCGAAGAAATGCCCTTCCAACAGCAAGCCTTGGTTTGACCTAAAATGCAAAGAAGCTGTTGCTTCTAAACATCTTGCATACCGACAGTGGCGTGAAGATCCTAACACCATAAATCGTAACATCTTTGTTCGTGCCAGGAACAGATGCAAAGAAATTATCGATGAAACCAAGGAGGTACACAATCAACGGATTAGAAACAAACTTCTCGCTTGTCCCGGCAATTCCAGGTCCTTTTGGTCAGTCGCTAAGGCAGTTAGTCAAAATTTCAACAAATCCACCATACCACCACTCACACGGCCAGATAATTCTATTGCAACGACACCTGTTGAGAAGGCGAACTTTGGCTGAACTCTTCGCTTCACATTCTACTGTCGATTTCCAAGGAAAAACACCACCTACTATTCCCATAGTGCAGTCAAGGATGCCCTATATTGTCTTCAGACAGCGTATCATAAAACGTATTTTGATGAAGCTAGACACCAAAAAGGCTTCTGGCGCTGACGGAATACCTGCCATAGTTCTCAAGAACTGTGCGAGGGAACTAACACCAGTTTTCTGTAGACTTTTCAACCTATCCTACAGAAAGGGAATATTTCCTTCCTGCTGGAAATGTGCCACAGTTCAGCCGATACCTAAAAAAGGCAAGAAGACCTTGCCAAATAACTACCGACCAATCGCACTACTCTCAATAATATCGAAAGTCATGGAAAAGGCTATCAATCAGCATCTTTTAAAATATCTTGAAGGATTCAACATTATTAGTGATCACCAATATGGCTTTCGTAAAAATAGATCAACAGGAGATCTTCTGACTTATGTAACACATGTTTGGAACAACGCAATTGAACACTTTGGAGAATCTCGAGCGGTTGCTCTTGACATATCCAAGGCATTTGACCGTGTTTGGCACGATGGGCTGTTGGCTAAGCTACGTTCTTATGGTATGTCTGAAAAGTTCTGTTTGTGGCTCTCATGTTTTCTCAGAGAGCGTTCTTTACGAGTGGCAGTCGACGGATTTCTTTTTAATACCTTCACTATCAACGCCGGTGTGCCCCAAGGTTCCATACTGTCTCCTACTCTCTTCCTCATTTATATTAACGATCTGCTGGAAAAGACCGAGAATCCAATCTACAGCTTTGCAGATGACAGTACACTTATCTCTTCATTCACTTTGAACGCTCGGACATCGACTACTCAGACGAATATCCGCAGACAGCAGGAAGTCATTCAACTTAACAAAGACCTGGAAGAAATTCTATCTTGGGGTGACAGTAACCAACTGGAATTTAAGGCTACAAAAACCCAGGCTGCAGTTTTTTTTAAAAAAGTTAACGTTGCAGAACCCGACATAGTTATGCGGGGCACTCCATCCCTCTAACATCGTCACTCAATCTGTTAGGCGTTAATTTGGGAGCAAATTTGTCCTGGCATGAACATGTTGCAGGCATAGCAAGGAGAGCTTCTCAAAAGTTGGGAATATTGTTTCGAACCAGAAAGCTTTACACTCCACAACAACTGTTAATTCTTTATAAAGCTCAAATTCGACCAACTATGGAATACTGCTCCCATGTTTGGAGCTCCGCTCCCAAACATACACTGCATTTATTGGATTCTATCCAGAGAAGAGCTGTTCGTCTGATTGGAAACCCGGAACTGACCGACGGCCTTGATTCGCTGGAACATCGAAGAACGGTTGGCGACTTGAGCCTATTCTACAAGTACTTTCATGGAAAGTGTTCGAAGGATGTGGCCCGCTTAATTCCTCCCAAAGCGGTGCATGTTAGAAGTACACGTCGCGCTAATACTTCACATCCGTATGAGGTTCAGCTTGTTACTTCTCGTACAACGCTTTTCAAGCAGTCTTTTATATGGAAAACATCATACCTTTGGAATAGTTTGCCCAGGACTGTGTTTCCCATCGAGTACAATCTACAGCGATTCAAGAACAACGTGAATCGCTTTCTCCGCACGCGTGTCGCTCCTGTAGCGCTTTAGGGACTTCCCTGTAGCACGTGTGCTAGACCCATAAAAAAAAAACCCTGTATATTATTATTTTTCTGATAGATTTTACAAAACCCTCCAACTTTTATTAAGTATGTCATATACCTATTTCTAATAGTTTTCGATATATTTTGAATTTTTCAATTTTATCCTTGTTTTTAATACACCTACGCTATTGTGAAAGCATAAACAAATATTTAATAATAGTTTTAATATAGTTTAACTTATCTAATGATTAATTATTATGATGTAATAAATGCTCAAAAATATGCCCATCTACTTGAATATACATGTTTAGTCGTTTTACTATATTTTCCTACACTTTTCTTAACATAAAGGACGTTATTGTCCTGCATGTATACCGTATCCTATTTTCCATATCTACTGGTGTTGTAGGGGAATTCACATAAACACGATCTTTAATGTAGCCCCACAAAAAGAAGTCTAAAAGTGTTAAGTCACATGATCGAGGGGACCACTGAATGAATCTATCCCTACCGATCCATTTTTGTGAGTAACGATCATTTAAAAATTCCCGAACTTCCCGGTGGTAATGAGCAGGAGCTTCGTCTTGTTGAATCCATATTTGTTCCCTTTCAAAGTTTTCAACTTCTTCAAGAAGCTGGGGTAATTCGTTTTGAAAAAAAATTAGATATCTAGGCTCGTTAAGCGGTTCGCGGAAAAAATATGGACTAATAATTCGAAAATTTAATATTCCACACCATACATTAAACGACCAATGGTCTTGGTTTTGAACTTCCCGGTCCCAAAATGGATTAACTGTTGAATAATAATGTATGTTATGGCTGTTAATTGCCCCATTACTGCGAAAAGTAGCTTCATCAGAGAGCATTATTTTGGATAAAAAATTTGGATCGGCCTCTGTTGCTCCATTCATAGTGTTACAAAAGTTTACTCGACGTTCAAAATCACGGTCTATTTATATTTTCTCGTGGTGCGATTAGACCGAAACAAATAAGATAATAAACTTTACTCTATCGTTGACTCACCCTGTATAATGCTGAAGCGACGAATTATGATTTCCTTATAGCATTTGGGCCATGTGGACAAATAGAATATGAATCGCTGCATTCAGATGGAACATTTTGCAAGAAAACCAGCTTTGAATTTACTTAGCCTGAAGGACCCAATTCTCCTAACCCAAATAAAACTGGATGACTTCCTACAAAAACGTTTCCTTAATACAACAAAGTATTTAAGTGTAAACGATATAGCTTAAATAAAAGTCACTAATAGTTTCCGTTTAACAAGTCGATAACGTCGAAAACAGTTTAGATATTGTGCACGAAATGTTCAGAGATAGTGTCGACAGTTTTGTGTTTGGATTTGGTTTCCTGCGGAATGAAGATTAGTATAAAGATTATAGCGTTGTTTTATTATCTTTTTTTGTTTGGCGCCATTGAAAATCGAAGCAATCTGCTTTGAATAAAAACATTTAGATATATTGTATACCACTTATACGAGGGTTATTCAAAAAGTTCTGTGCCTAACAAGGAAATAGTTTATTTTCCAGTCGCGAGGTGATAATTTTGATAAATAATTTTTATAATTGATTCAGAAGGCTAATTGCTCGGTAGTTATCGAGGTCTGTCTTATCTTCCTCCTTATGTAACAGAACAGTTACGGCGTTGTTCCATTTAGTTGGTGTTGAGGCATTATGTAAGCATAAATAAAGAGGGTTTTGATTGTATTAAGAAGTGCATAACCACCATATTTTCGCCTCGATCACTATACTATCTTGTCCGTATATTGTTTTCTTTCATTTTCTTTAATGCATGTCTTATTTCACTAGATGATATTGTAAGGTGTGAACTTACCCGCTTTTTGAGGCGTCATTTTTAATTGCGCCCCACTTTAATTTCTGATAATGAATCGAGTGAACCCTGATTTTAAAAGAACTAAAGAAATTAAACACACACTAGCTCAGTTTTCTTTGGTAGAGAGATATGGGTAAGAGATAATTTTTGTACGTCTTTTTGGATTTATTTTCTATTTTTAAAAAGCTTTAGCTGTACGATTTCTTTTTGGGCACCATTCATTTTAAAATAGAAAGGATCTAACTTCAGCTAAAAAAATGAAAAAATACTGAAGGGTTTTATGGTTATTAAATAAAAAGTTAGTTTAGTACAGCCGTCCTTATCCTGAAAAGAAAGATAGGTATTCAGTGAGACACTAGCTTTAATCAACAAAAAGAAAATTTATTCATGTTTTTTAAAAAAATAAAAAGTTCTAACCTTTGCAGTTCTACAAAAAGATTCTAGCCTAACTAGTAGTTATTACATTTAAATTCTGAACTATGACAACCCCCGAAGACGAAAAATAGTGCTTTTCACTTCACTTTTTAGTCAGTTTTAAATTACTGTTAAGGCACTACTCAGGGACTGGTCTATTGAAGTATGCTTTGGTAACTTACTGTTCTTATTCCTGCTTTGATGGAATACGACCGATTTCACACTTTTCTAGCAAACACTTAGAGAGCCCACTACGGCTTTTCGTTAAGAAACTGGTCTTTACTTAGCTCGCATGATGGTTGTTATGAGCTTTTTTTTTTTTGTAGCTCAGTCGAAGGAAGCCTACTCGGCGGCTGGATGGAAATTCGCCCTACTCGGCGGCTGGATGGAAATTAGCCAAGACCGTCGTTTCTCGGACCCTTAAATAAACCATGCAAACTCTGCCGGTAATATGGCGCCGCCGGAACCAAAACTGCGGATACACACATTTCACCAATCGCGGCGCGTAGCGGTAGATTCGGTCAGGAACCCGCACTGCACAGTATATACCGAACGTCTTGGAATCTCTGTTTAATATACCGTTCGATACAAAAATGAAAATAAGTACAATTTGAAGTGAAAAATCAGGAACATTACATGGTCTTAAAATCTAGGAAAAAATGAATGTTACAATATATCTGGAATTTCTTCCGACCCTTGATTGATTACTTCTTGGTGTTTCCTTCTGTTTTCACGATTTCTGTACAATTCCGCAAAGAACTCTTTCACTATCCTTAAAAACTCGCTTCTGTTTGTAATAATGTCTTCGTTTTTAGTGTTCCGTACGGAACACTTATAAGATGACTTCGGTGTCTGTCTGTCTGCCCGTCTGACTGTCTGTCACACCCGATTTTCTCCGAAACTATTTGTCATAGAAAGTTGAAATTTGGTAATAATATAGGAATTGATGGCCTCATCAAAACCGTGTAGTTTTGAAAGCCAAATTTTGACTTAAGGGGTTAGTTTTGGGGGGTGAAATCGGAAGTGAAAAAATTTTTTTTAGTAGGTCATCGGTGTCAAATGAAAGCTTGTGAAAACACGAACAAAAAATATATATAATGTAATACTTGCGTACACTTTTCTTTGTATTATTTTTAAAAAATCTCGAAAAGTACTGATCAAAAAATTTTGAAAAAAATCTGGAATATTCTCCATAAGGTGTAGATTGAACGAAAATTATCACAAGTGCATTTAGTAATTTCTCTGGTATCTAAAAAAACACAAATTTCAAGGTCATCAATTTTCAGTAAAGATTGGAAACAAACTTTGTTGAAAACTCATTTGGGGTGTGTTTTGTGAAGTCACTGTTCATTTTATACCACAGTAACAACACTTTTTATTTTAAAAGCAAACAACGTACGGAACACTAATTGTGCAAGTTCAACTTGCACTTGACCGGTTATTATTCTTGAGTTAATTAAATTCACACCTCTTGTTGTTTACTCTTGGTTTCAACACCTTTAAGTTCGTGTTAGTTTCTATTGTTTTTTTGATGGCTTCGGTTTTAAACTTTCGGCTATCCTTTCTAATGTCTTTTGATATTTCTCTGTTTAGGTTTTTCAAACTTTGTATTGCGTTATTATCATTTTTGCTTATGATTTGTCACCTTTTTGCCAGAAGAGTATGTGAATGAGGACTGAATCTTGCATCTCTTGAATCGCTGTTGTTATTTCTTCGCTAAGATCGTCTATGTTTTGATTGTCTGGATTTGTTTTTATTAGATTCAAGGACGAAACATACTTGAATAATATATGTGAGGAGCTAGAACAACATGCTACGAACAATCGACCACAAGAACTTTTTGAATAGGTAAAATACCTACCTAAAACACAAATAATCAAAGATAAGGAAGATAGAACAGTCACTGACATGCCTGCAATCATTGACGTCTGGAGGGATTACTGTTAAGAACTTTTTGTGGCTCAATTCGTGGGTGACAGCAGTGTCGACAAAGAAGCCGCAGATGAACAAGAGCCATGTATGCTTAAGTCTGAAGTCAGGAAGACTATTTAAAGGTTAAATAATAGAAAAGCAGCAGGTACTGACGAAATCACTGCGGAAATAATAAAGATGATGGGAGAAACCGCCATGACTATGCTACATCAACTGTGTAATGAAGTATGGAAGACTGGAAGATGGCCGAAAGACTGGTGCGAAGTTGTATTTATATCCTTGCATAAGAAAGGATCCCCTTTGGATTGCAGCAACTATAGAACAATGGTTCTAGTGTCACACGCTGCTAAGGTGTTTCTCTGGATTCTAGATGAAAGACTCACAACTTTTCTGCTGCCGCAAATATCTACTAAACAAACAGGCTCCATTCCAATTTCAATTAATCAATACAATTTAAATTTAAAATTGGGTTCATTAAAAATACAACGCACATGTCGTTGCTAACGTAATTTTATATATTTTAATTAAATTGCTGCATTAGACGTGTTACATTGCAATAAATTGGTTGCATATTCTGACATGTAGCGTTACGAGTGCATTTTTATGCATTCTATTTGCGCTTAAATTTTGAATATAGGATGCTGACGTAAAATATAAAAAATTAAAGACACGTAATGGGTTTTTGTTGCAAACATTTTTAAAAATTCGTGAACTCCAATATAGGTTACATAACTCTCTAAAATGCTGTTACGTATTCTCTAGAGAAACGAAATATGCTAAAGTAATGTGGTAGACATTGGTGAAAATAAAGCTTAAAAAGCGATATTCTTGATCACTAATACTATTAAATCCCGCTAGATATTTTAAAAGATGCTGATTGATAGCCTTTTCCGTAACTTTTGATATTATTGAAGGAGGCCTTCTTTCCTTTTTTGGTTACTAATATATTTTTTCTTTTCCAGGTACGTCCATTCCTATGCATCAAATATTTCCTCAATGTAGTAATCAAACAATATTTTGGTAAGTTAGCCCACTATTTTTTCAATAGAACAGGGGTGCTCAACCTTGCACTGCTGGCGATCTACCTCAATATTGTTAGACTACGATCGATCGACTCTGAGAGGCTGCAAGTAAGTGTGATGCAGGATTGTCGTCTAGGTAGGGTGTATCGTGGCACAGTGTAACATGGGAAACTGTCCTCAGTTTGAGGCATCGTTTTTTTTTTTTGTACCCTGTGAGAAGTTGTTTGTCCCACGCTTGAGCGCAATTTTGTACCGTTTGAATATTGGATGCCCCAAGCTTGAGCGCAATTTTCTTGCAGCCCCGCTTTAATTTCTGATAATGAATTGAGTGACTAATGATTTTAAAAGAACTAAAGAAATTAAAGAAACACTAGCTCAGTTTTCCTTGGTAGAGAGATATGGGTAAGAGATAATTTTTGTACGTCTTTTTGGAATTTTTTTCTATTTTTTTAAAAAGCTTTAGCTGTACAAATTTTTGGGCACCATTCATTTTAAAATAGAAAGGATCTAACTTCAGCTAAAAAAATGAAAAAATACTGAAGGGTTTTATGGTCATTACTAAAAAGAATCAGTCTAGTACAACTTATCCTGAAAAGAAAAATAGGTATTCAGTGAGACACTAGCTTTAATCAACAAAAAGAAAATTTATTCATGTTTTTAAAAATAAAAAGTTCTAACCTTTGCAGTTCTACAAAAAAATTCTAGCCTAACTAGTAGTTATTACATTTAAATTTTGAACTATGACTACCCCCGAAGACGAAAAATAGTGCTTTTCACTTCACTTTTTTAGTCTGTTTAAATTGCTGTTAAAGCACTACTCAGGGATAGGTCTATTGAAGGATGTTTTGGTAACTTACTGTTCTTATTCCGGCTTCGATGGAATACGACCGATTTCACACTTTTCTAGCAAACACTTAGAGAGCCCACTACGGCTTTTCGTTAAGAAACTGGCGCTTTACTTAGCTCGCATGATGGTTGTTATGAGCTTTTTCTCTAGCTCAGTCGAAGGAAGCCTACTTCGCGGCTCCGATGCAATTAGCGTCGCCTACTCGGCTTGATGGTACACAGCCCACTTGGCGGTTCGGTGGAAATGACCTCGATTTTCGTTCACCGGACTCTTAAATAAACCGTGCGAACTCTGCCTGTAATATGGCGACGCCGGAACCAAAACCGGATACAAATTTTTCACCAATCCCGGCGTACCACAAATTCGATGGATTCGGTCGGCAACCCGCACTGCACAGTATATACCGAACGTCTTGGAATCTCTGTTTAATATACCGTTCGATACAAAAATGAAAATAAGTACAATTTGAAGTGAAAAATCAGTAACATTACATGGTCTTAAAATCTAGGAAAAAAATGAATGTTACAACAGATATTAGTTTTCCGCACAATATGCATTTTTTTAGTCAAGGTAAGTGTAGGTCTGCTCTAAAATGTCAATGAAAAACTCATAATTATTCAAAATGGCGAGTTTATTGGTTCTTACAAAACAAACGAGTTCTAGTGTCTAAACTTAACTAAAGAGTGACTTTGGATGTTGAAGCGTGGCACTGCATATCCTCAGCATACTTTTCATAAGATGGTACGTAATTACCGAGTGCTAATAGCAAGCATGATGACATATGTTCATCAGTTAGTCGATTGCGATATTTTGACTTAATTATCTTCATTTCAGAAAATGCAGACTCGCACAAGTAAGTTGACCCAAACATTGCCGTCAGTTGAAGGGCGATTTGCCTTAGATTCGGATATTTATCTTCAGATAAAAAACACCAGAATTTTGTATCAGATGCTGTGGCTTTGAGATGTATATAATCTGCACTAACTCATTTTCAACAGAACATGAGTCCATGTTAAACTGACTTGCTATTTCAGTAGCTAATTCCTCAATGTTTTTACACGAAAAAGGATAACTCATAAATGATGCGATATTTGCCAACTTACTGAAATCATAAAAACGTATTTCGAATTGGCCCAAAATATTTGATAATTCTGCCTCATAAATATCATAATTCAACTGAAGAATTCTTGCTTTCAAAGACGGAAAAATTTTCAGATCCTTTCTTTTCAGTTGATCTATCATAAGTTGCAAATTACTTTTGAATGCGTTTATTGCGCTAATCATCTCAATAATAATTTTTCCTTTACCTTGAAGCTCCAAATTAATGGTGTTTAAATGCATTGTGATGTCTGTCAAAAATGCCAAATCAGTCAGCCATTTTCCGTTTTTCAGCATCTGAGTGTCATCACCTCTTTCGTCCAGAAAAGCTGTTATTTCGGGCAATATTTCTTGAAACCTTTCTAGGAATTTTCCGCGACTCAACCACCTGACGTCCGTGTGAAGAACTAAATCAGTGTGTTCAGCTGACTCACTATCTTCCAACTGCAATTTAAAGAGCCGTCGTTGCAAGCTACATGCACGGATAGAATTCACAATTTTTATTGCAATGTCCATAATCTCCTCCATGTTTAGAACTTTTGAACACAAAACTTGTTGATGTATATTGCAATGGAAGGAGAAAAATGAAGGGAAATCATCATTAGCTCGACACAATGCCACAAAACCGTTTTCGTTTCCAGTCATTGTTGGTGCTCCATCGGTTGTAATACACACTAGTTTATATATTGGTAGCTTATAGTTTGTTACAAAATTGAAGAATGCGTCATATATATCTTCGCCACGGGTCTTTCCTTTCAGGGGAATCATTGTCAAAAACTCTTCCTTAGCCGACATGTCATTGAATACCATTCGAATAAAAATACACAGCTGGGCAGTGTCTGTCATATATGTGGATTCGTCGAACTGTAAAGAAAAGTATATACATTCCATGATATCATGTTTTAGTTTATCTGCCATGTCCTGACTCATGACTTCAACACGCCTTGTGACAGCCGGATGAGATAGCTGAAGTTCTCTAATAGCAGACATAATCTCCGTTTTATTTTTAAAATCTCCAAATAAAGTCTCACCCGCTTCAATAAATGCTTCCTTCACAACCAATCCATCATCAAATGGTTTCTTGTGTTTCGCCAATATATGAGATATTTTAAATGACGTGAACGTTGCAGCTTTTGATTGTTTGGCTGGTCTTGTGAACATGGTTTGTTCTTTTTTCAAACAAGTTATCAAATCACGTACTTTTCGTTTTCTTAATTCACTCGGTGGCGGAAAATCATTTTCATAGTCTTTACGAATCGTTTTATGATGCCTCTTTATGTTCCCACCCTTAGGTATTGCAACTGACGCATGGCAAATGAGACAAATGCACTTATCCTTTACCATACAAAAGAAAAATTCTTCCTCCCAATCGTTATTACAATCATAAGTTTTACTTTCCTTCGCCGCACTCATTTTGGACTATTTATTAATAAACTTTGTATCGATGTATCGCCTTCAAGTTACAACTCAGACTAACTCCTATTCCTGCAGGCGCAACATTTATATCGGCGCGAACGAAGTCTCGAATGTTCCCGTCAAACACGCCGCCCGAAGTTTCTAGAAAAATCGGCAGGAACGCGGCTTTTCTTTGACCAGTACCGCGCGTTCCTTTGATAAAGCCGCCTTTTGCCGCTAGCAAGGGGTTATTACGATAAAAGGAAGTGATGAGGGGGTTATTCTGGCCTAATTGTGGATCGAATAAATTTTTTAGTCGTTTATTCATTACATTTTGTTTTAGTTACCTAAAACAAAATCTGTGAATAGTTCTATATCGACATTTTTTTCTCGAGATCGACTCAAAAAGCACTCGCGATCGACTTGTCGATCGCGATTGACCGTTTGAGCACCCCTGCAATAGAGTAATGGATGAAATAATAAAATTATAATACAAGTTTTCCACTGGGGAGTGATAAAATGGAAGATAATGAAACAAAAATATCGTATTATGCTGATGATAACGATTGACACCCGATAATAAAGGCAATTTTCAAAAATTAATTTACAATTGTTACAAAGGAGCAAAAAGTTTATAACACCATCTAAAACATCATTAAAATTTAAGCTCGTTATCGATGAAAAAGTTACACAACAAGAAATTAATAATATAAATATCTCCGTTTGTATAAAACAAATTTTTATGATACTGAGTAAAGTCATAATTGATTGAGAAAGTTTCAGCTTCATCGCCTTGTTCGTCCATGATATTTGAGTACATAGTTAATGTGGTGGACATCAAAGTCGTCCAGAATGATAATTTAGGCACTTAGATAATAATTAATTTGTACATTATCGATAGTGTATGTAAACATTGTGGTTAGTCGAGATGCTTCTTGAACGACAAACCATTAGAGTTTCGGTACTGTAGAGCCTGCTTTCTTGGCAACAAGATCGTTCTACTCAGTATATATCACCACTACACCAAACACTTTATTTTTGCACTCGACGCGCGTTTCGCTAACCATGTTAGCTTCATCAGGAGCGATGATTGACTAAAGCTAAACTACAAATCTACCCTATTTATACTTAGCCTAACCCTTGAATTACTCAAGCGGAACTAATGACATAGGCAAGGCCATCAGTTCCGGTCAAGTAACCAGTAGAGAGGACTATGAGGAATAGGCCCTCTGTCTTTATTTAAACTACTTTTACATTTTATGATTTCCATACTTTCGTATGCGTTTAACAATCTCCTATCAGATACATTTTTTATTAATCTTAGATTATCTAATGTTACAGTATGATCAGCTTCAAGGGCATGTTCGGCAATGCTAGACTTTTCTGTTCTATTCTATTTTAAGTGTGCTAAGTGTTCTTTAAATCTTGTTTTAATTGACCTTTTAGTTTGCCCAACATACTTTTTGTCACAATCATTACAACTAATTTCATAAATTCCACTTTTCTCACAATTAGGAATCTTATCTTTGGGATTTCCTAAGATATTCCTCAGATTGTCTGATGATTTATAGACTAAGGTGAGGCCTACCTTATTAAATACCTTATTGAGACCCTTGCTATATTTCGGATTACATGGTATGGAGACATACTTGATGTTATTTTCTTCGCGTGTAAAAAAGGTGGAATTCTGAATATTAAACCTAAACTTATGTCTATTTATTAGCTTATTTACTAAGTCATCGTCATAACCATTAACTCTAGTTATATTTCCAATACGATTCCTATCTTTATTAAAAGTTTACTTTATTCAGAGGGAAAGTAACCAAACGATGAACTAAAAAATGTAATGAGGCTAATTTATGTTGTTTGCAATAAAATGAATCATTAGGAATATATCTATCTGTTACTGTGTCCTTCCTATAGATATCAAATTCTAATATATTATTATTTTTAATAATTAAAATATCTAGAAAAGACAATTGTCCTTTGTTCTCAACTTCGTAAGTGAATTTAATGAAATCATACTGGCTATTTAATTTAGAAACAAAATCATCAATATTTGCTTTCTTTGTATCAAAAATTACGAAAATATCATCCACATACCTATACCATACCTTTGGGAAATATTCGAATTCTTGACTGGCTTCGATTTCAAACTTACTCATGAATAAGTTGGCTATGAAAGGTGATAAGCAATTACCAATAGCTGTTCCTTCTTTCTGAATATAAAATTGATTGTTATATTGGAAATAATTTTGTTCCATACAAAGTTTAGATAATGTTAAGTATTCACGAATAATTTCGTCTTCAGTCATTCATTCGAGATATTGTAACGTTTGTGGAATTGGCACACTTGGGAACAAAGAACTAACATCAAAAGAAATTAAGGCTTCACCTTCATTAAGAACTAGATTTTTTGTTTTATTATTGAATTCTAACGAATTCTTCACTGCGGACGTATTTAACGGTAACTTCTCAAGTTCTTTTGATAACCATTTGGATATTAAATATGTGGATGATCCGACCGATGAAACAATGGGTCGCATTGCTTTCCCAGGTTTGTGAATTTTGGGTAAGCAATACAATTTTGGTATAGTCGGATTACTCACATTCCCAACTTAGTTGAGATGGTTTCACGGTCAACGAAATTAAACCTTTATCGTAAGTACAGTAGTAAGATTATATTAGTAGGTGCAGATATTTGGTTTTTAAAGTCTTGCAAGAAATTTAAAGTTTTTCCTAATTTTATTAAGGTTAATTTACCAAAATCAAACATTTCAGAAAAAGTTTCATTCTTTGCTAAACAAAAATGGCTTTACTTAGAAATCAAGAATTTGTACACAAAACGTAGTATGTTAGAAGTAGAATCATACAGCATATTCAAAAAACTTACTTCAGGATTAAACAATATTGAATATGAAGTATGGAGCGAGTTCCAGAGGAAAATGTTTTTAGTTATTGATATTGAATATAAAAAGAAATTCTCTATTCTAAGTAAAAAATTAAAAAAGCTCTTACCGAAGAAAAATAGTCCTCAGGAACATTTTTGTTTAGCAAAGAATGAAACTTTTTCTGAAATGTTTGATTTTGGTAAATTAACCTTAATAAAATTAGGATAAACTTTAAATTTCCTGCAAGACTTTAAAAACCAAATATCTGCACCTATTAATCTAATCTTACTACTGTACTTACGATAAAGGTTTAATTCCGTTGACCGTGAAGCCATCTCAACTAAGTTGGGAATGTGAGTAATCCGACTATACCAAAATTGTATTGCGTACCCAAAATTCACAAACTTGCAAAAGCAATGCGACCCATTGTTTCATCGGTCGGATCACCCACATATTTAATATCCAAATGGTTATCAAAAGAACTTGAGAAGTTACCGTTTAAATACATTCGCAGTGAAGAATTCGTTAGAATTTATTAATAAAACAAAAAATCTAGTTTTTAATGATGTTAGTTCTTTGTTCCCAAGTGTGCCAATTCCACAAACTTTACAATATCTCGAAGAATTACTTAGAATGAATGACTGAAGACGAAATTATTCGTGAATACTTAACATTATCTAAACTTTGTATGGAACAAAATTATTTCCAATATAACAATCAATTTTATATTCAGAAAGAAGGAACAGTTATGGGTAATTGCTTATCACCTTTCATAGCCAATTTATTCATCAGTAAGTTTGAAATCGAAGCCAGTCAAGAATTCGAATATTTCCCAAGGGTATGGTATAGGTATGTGGATGATATTTTCGCAATTTTTGATACAAAGAAAGCAATTATTGATGATTGTGTTTCTAAATTAAATAGCCGGTATGATTCCATTAAATTCACTTACGAAGTTGAGAACAAAGGACAATTGTCTTTTCTAGATATTTTAATTATTAAAAATAATAATAGATTAGAATTTGAAATCTATAGGAAGGACACAGTAACAGATAGATATATTCCTAATGATTCATTTCATTGCAAACAACATAAATTAGCCTCATTACATTTTTTAGTTCATCTTTGGTTACTTTCCCTCTGAATAGAGTAAACTTTAATAAAGAAAGGAATCGTATTAGAAATATAACTAGAGTTAATGGTTCTGACGATGACTTAGTAAATAAGCTAATAAATAGGCATAAGTTTAGGTTTAATATTCAGAATTCCACCTTTTTTACACGCGAAGAAAATAACATCAAGTATGTCTCCATACCATGTAATCCGAAATATAGCAAGGGACTCAATAAGGTATTTAATAAGGTAGGCCTCACCTTAATCTATAAATCATCAGACAATCTGAGGAATATCTTAGGAAATCCCAAAGATAAGATTCCTAATTGTGAGAAAAGTGGAATTTATGAAATTAGTTGTAATGATTGTGACAAAAAGTATGTTGGGCAAACTAAAAGGTCAATTAAAACAAGATTTAAAGAACACTTAGCACACTTAAAATACAATAGAGCAGAAAAGTCTAGCATTGCCGAACATGCCCTTGAAGCTGATCATACTGTAACATTAGATAATCTAAGATTAATAAAAAATGTATCTGATAGGAGATTGTTAAACGCATACGAAAGTATGGAAATCATAAAATGTAAAAGTAGTTTAAATAAAGACAGAGGGCCTATTCCTTATAGTCCCTTCTACTGGTTACTTGACCGGAACAGACGGCCTTGCCTATGTCATTAGTTCCGCTTGAGTAATTCATGGGTTAGGTTAAGTAGGGTAGATTTGTAGTTTAGCTTTAGTCAATCATCGCTCCTGATGAAGCTAACATGGTTAGCGAAACGCGCGTCAAATGCAAAAATAAAGTGTTTGGTGTAGTGGTGATATATACTGAGTAGTATCATTGTGCCAAAGATTCCACATTCCCAACTTAGTTAAGATCGTTTGTTACATAAGGACAGATTCCAAAGTTACTCCTAAATCGAAAAACAGCTAAAATGGGACATAAAGCCTTAAATATAAAACGAAGACATCGAAAATGAAAATAGTGCTCCTATCAGCGAGAAAGACCACCTTGGTCGGATAAAAAAGGGGCAATATTAGAAAAAAAACGAAACGAGTAATATTGGTGTTAAACATAAAGATAGAATAAAACCGCCATACAGAATAAGTCGAGGAAAGAATAGCTAAAACCATAAGAGACAAGTCTTCGCTGGGAAAAAGAAACACGGCTACATATCAGAAACATTGGAGAGACAATCTCTATAGGAATTGAGAATTATAATTCTGAGTTACTTAGAGTTAACTATTATAGCTGTATCGTCAGTTACAGAGGTCACGGAAATTTAGTTACGGTTTCTTTTTATTACACTTTGCCTAATTAAACCATATTATTGATATTTTCTTATATGCGATATATTTAATCCATGTCTCTAATGAAATGTTTAATTGCGGAGGAGAAACCATCCTGTGAAGCATACGAAAGTTGAAATATGTACGTTCATTCAGTCAATTCAATGTAAGCCGCAGAATTAGTGACTATGATTTTGAATTAAAAGATTTAAGTCAGTTTTACGTGTTACTATCGAAGGGCACTATTTACAAGTATTTTCTGTAGTGGGTTTCATTACGGAGATATATAACAGTTTTAGTATATTAAGCGACTTTTATAACGCCGTCTAGATATGTAATAAAATAAATTACATATATCATCATCATCATCATTATCATTATCAACAGTTTATACTGTCCACTGCTGGAGGAAAGCCTCCCTCAAGCCTTGCCACTTTTTTCTGTTCTGGGCTCCTTGTACCCAGTTTCTAACCCCTCTTCTCAGATTATCAGTCCACAAACTTGGTGGTCTATCCCTACTCCGATAGGCTTCGGGTCTTGGTCGCCCCTCTATGATTTTCTTTGTCCATCATCCAACCTTAAACCTAGCAAGATGCCCAGCCAAGTTTCATTTAAGATGTAGAATAAATTTGACTGCGTCTTGTACACCCGTTCTCTTCCTGATAATGTGATTTAGGATGTGAACTCTACAAGTAACGCTTAACATTGACTCCTTCATCTTTCGTTGCATGGCACATATTTTATTGATGTTTTTCTTCGTCATTGTGAGAGGATCGGCTCCATGTAAGAACGGGGAGTATACATCTATCAAATATTTTTCTTTTTAAACACTTAGGAAGGTTTGATTTAAATCCCCAGGCCAGTTTGCCATATGCGGCCCAGGGGAGATCTGTTCGCATTTATCTAGTACTTCTCTTGAACATACAATTTGAAAAGGCAATTTCTTTTTTTTCAAGGTCTTTCTACCTTAGCCAGCGTTTCTCAACCTGTGGGGCGCGCCCCACTAGGGAGGCATGATTACACTACTGGGAGGGCGCGAGCGTATCGAAAAGAAATTATTATTAAAAACATTCATTAAAAACACTTAACATAATTTATTGAAGGGAAAGCAAAAAAAAATACATTCTGACATAATAAAAAATAAACTACACATTTATACTGATACTAACCGGGCCCGCGTGGACTTGATTCACTACTATCGTCACTGCTTATTCCTTATGTTACTTAACGTAATAAAATATCTCCCATTATTTCCCCTTATCTCTCAATATTTCTCCTTATCTCCCATTATGTCTACATCATTTCCATTATCTAGGCTTATCTCCGCTCATCTCCCATTATTTCTCCTTATCTCCCATTATTTCACCTTATCTCCCATTATCTAGGCTTATCTCGACTTATTTAGGCTTATCTCGCAGTATTTCTCCTTATCTCCCATTATTTCTCCTTATCTCCCATTATCTCGCCATAACTCCCATTATCTCGACTTATCTCTACTCATCTCCCATTATTTCGCCTTATCTCCCATTATTTATACTTATCTCCAATTATCTCACCTTATCTCCCATTATCGAGGCCTGTCTCGACTTATCTCCCATTATTTCTCCTTATCTCCCATTATCTCATCTTATCTCTCATTATCTAGGCTTATATTGAATTATATAGAACATATATATAAATTTATAAAAACACGCAAATCGGATAAGTGGTTCTCAAGTGATAAGCTCACTAACGGACAGACAGACAGGCAGAGAGACAGGCAGATAGATAGACAAAGAGATGTTGCATTTTATATATATTCTAGATTGGAGATTATAGATAACCTGGCCAGAACAAATGTATGAATTAAAAAAAAAAACCGGTCAAGTGCAAGTTGAACTTGCGCAATTAGTGTTCCGTACGTTGATTGTTTTTGAAATAAAAAATTTTGTTAGGGTGGTATAAAATGATCAGTGACTTCACAAAACAAACCCCAAATGAGTTTTCAACAAAGTTTGTTTCCAATCTTTATTGAAAACTGGTGACCTTGAAATTTTGGTTTTTTTATATACCAGATAGATTATTAAAGGTAATGATAATTTGTTCAATCTATACCCCGTGGAGAATATTCCAGGGTTTTTTCAAAATTTTTTGATCAGTACTTTTCGAGATAAAGTAGGAGACAGCGATTTTTTCACGATTTTTTAAAAGTAATACGAAGAAAAGTGTGCGCAAGTATTACATTATATATATATTTTTTTCTAGTCGTGTTTTTACAAGCTTTCATTTGACACCACACTCGATGACCTAGTAAAAAATTTTTTTTTTCACTTCCGATTTCACCCCTCAAAACGAATCCCTTAAGTCAAAATTTATGTTACGGTGATATAAAATAATCAGTGACTTCACAAAACACACCCCAAATAAGTTTTCAACAAGGTTTATTTCCAATCTTTACTGAAAATTGATGACCTTGAAATTTCTGTTTTTTTATATACCAGATAAATTATTACAGGTAATGCACTCGTGATAATTTTCGTTCAATCTACACCCCGTGGAGAATAATTCCAGAATTTTTTCAAAATTTTTTGATAAGTACTTTCCGAGATAAGGCGGGTGGACAGCGATTTTTCGCGATTTTTTAAAAATAATACAAAGAAAAGTGCGCGCAAGTATTACATTATATATATATTTTTTACTCGTGTTTTCACAAGCTTTCATTTGACACCACACTCGATTACCTAGTAAATTTTTTTTTTCACTTCCGATTTCACCCCCCAAAACTAACCCCTTATGTCAAAATTTAACTTTCAAAGCTACATGGCTCTGATAAGGCCATCAATTTCTATATTACCACCAAATTTTCAACTTTCTATGACTAATAGTTTCGGAGAAAATCGGGTGTGACAGACGGACAGACACCGAAGTGATCTTATAAGTGTTCCGTACGGAACACTAAAAACACGTAACTCGGATAAATGGTTCTCGAGTGATAAGCGCACTAATGGACAGACAGACAGACAGAGAGACGTTGCATTTTATATATATTATAGATATTCTTTTCTACATGATATACATACATATTTAATGGTTTAGCATGTTTAAAAAAAAAGCACGTAAATCGGATAAGTGGTTCTCCAGTGATAAGCGCACTAACGGACAGACAGACAGAGATACGTTGCATTTTACATATAATATAGATGTAATAAAATATATATCTATAACCTGGTCAGAGAACATATGTATGAATTTAAAAAATCACGTAAATCGGATAAGTGGTTCTCGAAGGATAAGCGCACTAACGGACAGACAGACAGACAGAGAGACATTCCATTTTTATATATTATAGATTATAGATATCCTCTGCTACATAATATTGTTCCATATTTTAATGGTTTAGGCTGTGTATTGCAAGGGAACGCGTTAGCGGCAAACTTTTTTCCGACTTCATTCCCTATTTTACGTCACTGCTCATTCCTTATGCTACCTATCGTAATAAAATATAGCCTATAACCTGGCCAGAGAACATATGTATGTTTTTTAAAAAAAAAGTACGTAAATCGGATAAGTGGTTCTCCAGTGATAAGCGCACTAACGGACAGACAGACAGAGAGACGTTGCATTTTATATATATTATAGATAATACAGCTATAAATAGGATTGTATTAGTACTGCACAACGTATTTACCTAGTAATTAACATATCAATACTAAATTAAAAACAAGTTTAATAATTATTAATAACTCCTTGGGCCTGTTTTACAGAGCAAAGATTTTCGAAGGTTGGTTTAATATTAGAAATAGACACTCTGAGTTCTTTTTCTATATTTAGTTAAAATCTATATTTTGTTTTCAAAGCAGCCACCGCAGAAAATCCGGTTTTGCAAAGGTAGGATGTTGAAAATGGTAATAGTGTACGAAATACTCTTGTTTTCAGTGCAGAAAACTCATCATTCACCCTTGCCCAAAATTCAAAGAGTGATTTATTATTAAATTGTCTTTTGATATCGCCACTTGTCGTGAAGTCTATGAAGATTTCTTCTTCGGAAGTTGAGAGCCCTTCGGGAGTATTTTGAAATGGATCCATAACCCACTCGTAACTTGCTACCAAGTTGTCGTCGGTAAGAAAATACTTTTTAAAATTCTTTGTCGACATGGCTAGACGATTTTCAGTGGTTACTAAACCAACTTTTATATGTTTTTCTTCAGTCTTGTATGTTTTAACACATTCACCCACATTTGCAAACGTTCTACTTTGCTTTACATTTCTGCTCCACAATTCCAATTTTCTACAAAAAGTATTAATTTTATCACTTGTATCGAATATATGTGTATTTGTTCCTTGGAGTTGAAGATTTGAGGGATTTAGTTGAAGATTTAGGTATATATCGACCAAGTAGTTCAATTTCATTACAAATAAACTATCTCGAAACTTCTCGACTTCCGGTCGGTTCTCCTCTGCTAGAAAAATGGCGATTTCATTTCTTAATTCATAAACACGTGATAACTATCTTGCCTCGCAATAAAATAGTAATGGTGAATGTTCGGCACCCATGACTCTACAAAGTGCAGAAAAAATTCTAGATTTCAGGGGTCTAATTTTAATATAATTTACTACGCTTACAACAGTAGTGAGCACAATATTCAGAGCAGGACTTATTTCTTTGGAAGCCAGAGTTTTCTCTGTGGATCATACCATGTGTCCACAAACACAGTGGAGATTTTTGTTTCATAAGTGCTTTTACACTTTGAAATCTTCCAGACATTAAATGAGCACCATCGGTACATATTCCGACGCAATGTTTCCACTCCATATTTGCCTCGTTTATAAAATCATTTAAGATAGCAAATAATGCGAGTGATGTTGCTTTGAGTTCTATTGGTTTGCAGAAAAATAGTTCTTCTACTGCTGACATAGCATCACAAAATCGAACTTAGGCAATGAAATCAGCATCTTTATTGCTATCTCTTGCCTCATCAAGCTGAACTGAAAACAATTTGTCACGCAACTTCTCGAAAAGCCGATGCTGTACATCTTCCGCTATATCACCAATTCAACGGGCAACAGTATCATTTGATATAGGTATGGATAGCAAACATAGTTTCTACAATCTCAATTGCTGCTGGCAAAACAAGCTCTTCACCAATGGTGGCTTTTTACATCTGGCTAAAAATAGCCAGATGGAGAAAGCCACCATTGGTGTAGAGCTTGTTTTGCCAGCAGCAGTTGAGATACATATAAAAATATGAAACTTTGTAAGAGGCAAGTAAAGCTTTTTCATTCACAGATAAAATTTTTTTAAAAAATAATTTCTGCTTTACATATGATTTTAATTTTAATTAGAAGAATTCTCGGGGTTTGTTAAAGTACTCACTATGAAGCGTTTCCAAATGTCGTTTAAGTTTATTTAGTTTCATGCTGTGTGCTGCCAAGATTTTTGAGCAAAGAACACACAGGGGCTTTTTCTTCTTCATTTACTTCAATACTGGTAAACCCTAAATTTAAGTATT
>CM032448.1:10358575-10406075 GCA_019049505.1 Pachyrhynchus sulphureomaculatus
TTTCTATGATTTTGAACTAAATAGGCGCCCCGAAAAAAAACCAAATTAAACGCTCTAAAATTAGAACAGGGGGTTCTAATTTCTGGAAGTTTTTTTTACTTTTTTTTTGTATTTTCACTACAAATTATTTTTTTTTCGCTCATTAAAGTAAATATAAAACGGGGAAATCATCGAGTTATTCGTGGTGTGTACAATTCGGTCATATGCGTGTGAAATTTGATATGCTTGTACAAATTTGGGTCAGTTGATGACTGAAGGTCAAAGTGAAGTGTTCATACGTGTGAATGTTATATCCAGTTTAAATAAATCAAAAAAACAAACAAGTATTACTGATTTTATGTTAAAAAACCAATTAAATACCTAATAATTAAAAAACTTTTTCTATGAATTTAATATGTTCAATTAATTAAATGTTAATAAATAAAAAAACTGTTTTGTGTTAAAATAAAGCTTACATAACTAGTTTTATTATAATTTTATCATTTTCTGTAAAAAAAAAATGTCTAGAAATTCGAACTTTTCAGAAATTCGAACTGCCCGGTGCACAAAGTGGTTCTAATTTGTGAGATTCTACTGTAATAGTAAAATACTGTTAATTGATTGCTCAAATAAGTATGGGTTTGTGGCGCAGCTAAGTTGGAGCCAGCCTGTGGATGTAGAAATATGGCCCTTTTAGATACAGGGTCTTTTTTATTTAGGGATGCTTTTAAAGTTCCATTGTATACCAGGTTATATTTGTAAAAGTTTTTTCTGTTGAGTTCTGTCGCTGACTCGTGGAAATCCCATACTGTAAAACTTATATGTATTTGGATCGAAAGGGCGTCGTAAGGTTGTACAAGGTGAATCAACGATAGACTAAAGTTCATTATCTCATTTGTTTCGGGAATGACGAAAAAAATGGTAAATACAATAGTTTTAGGGAATGTTAAGGTGCACAGTTTAAAATTATTTTTGAGTATACAAGGTACTTCATTTATATTTTATATAATTTTTTTATTAATAATGTTATATACCTAAACCCAGTAGTTTTTCTAATATTTCAATTTTTTTTTTTTTTATATAAATATTAGTTTTCAGTTTTGTAAAAAATTGCCAGTAGCGCCATTGTTTCTGTAGGTGGAATACTCATAATTGGTACGAGCGTTCTATAGAGATGAAAAAAGGATATAGTGAAAAAATTTGAGTTAGATTGAGTTAGGGTGTTCAAATAAATTTATACATTGGGACTATTTTAAATTGAAAAATCTAAAATTTTTTAATGGCACAGCCTGTATATTATTATTTTTTCTGATAGATTTTACAAAACCCTCCAACTTTTATTAAGTATGTCATATACCTATTTCTAATAGTTTTTCGATTTATTTTGAATTTTTCAATTTTTACCCTTGTTTTTAATACACTTACGCTACTGTGAAAACATAGAGTTAATAATAATTTTAATATAGTTTAACTTATCTAATGATTAATTATTATGACGTAATAAATGCTCAAAAATATGCTCGTCTACGTGAATACACATGTTTAGTCATTTTACTATATTTTCCTTCACTTTCCTTAGAATAAAGGGCGTTATTGTCCTGCACGCATCCCATATCCTATTTTCCATATCTACTGGTGTTGTAAGGGGATTCACATAAACACGATCTTTAATGTAGCTCCACAAAAAGGAGTATAAAGATGTTAAGTCACATAATCGAGGGGGCCACTGAATGAATCCATGCCTATCGATTCGTTTTGAACTTCCCGGACCCAAAATGGATTAACTGTTGAATAATAATGCATATTATGGCTGTTAACTGCTCCATTACTGCGAAAAGTAGCTTCATCAGAGAACATTATTTTGGATAAAAAATTTGGATCGGCCTCTGTTGCTCCATTCGTGGTGGTACAAAAGTTTACTCGCGGTTCAAAATCACGGTCTTGAAGTTCTTGGTGTAGTTCCATATGAAAGGTATGATACTTGTATTTTCTCGTGGTGCGATTAGCCGTAGATTGGAATATGTCAAATAAGTCAGCTAGTTGACGGCTGCTGACATGGGGATTATCTTCAACATGAAGAAAAATCTCCCTTTCTTTTTCCTCATTGGTAGCATTCTGGTTTAGTACTTTCCGTTTCGTATACTGAACACTACCACTACCATCCAACCGTTCCATTATGCACAACAAACAAATGAGATAATGAACATTACTCTATCGCCCTGTACACTCAACGTATGGTCCTTTTTTTTTTCAAAAATTCTAAAAGTAAAATAATCTCACTATTTTTTTTATAAACGAATGGGTTATATTGGGTAGTTTTAGAGCAGAGCGAAGGCCTTTTTTGTATTGGTTCGTTCTGGGAAATATATTGGGTGAGATGCAAAAGTTCCTGCCCGACTTTCATAGATGGCAGATGCATGTACTTTTGACTGTGCTGATGTTTCTTTTATAGTCATATTATTCACTGACAGTTATCTGTATGCGTCGTGAGTTAACATAATCTTAAAAAAAGTTTATTTATATTAATTTGTGTGCAAGGTTAATATTCAAAATGGAAAATAAAAATGCTGCAACAAAAAAAATTCAAGACGTTTATTTAGATCGTGCTCCTGCTCCTAGGATAGTTAAAAAGTGGTTCGGTCGATTTCGAAATGATAACTGGCGATCTGCCGGCATTGATAATGACTGTATTCATGATTCAGGGAATAATAATCCAGGGATTACCATTGAAGATACACACAAGCTTTCATTTGACACCACACTCGATGACCTAGTTAAAAAAATTTTTTTCATTTCCGATTTCACCCCCCAAAACTAACCCCTTAAGTCCAGATTTAACTTTCAAAACTACATGGCTCTAATGAGGCCATCAATTCCTATATTATTACCAAATTTCGACTTTCTATGACAAATAGTTTCAGAGAAAATCGAGTGTGACAGACAGACGGACCGACAGACGGACAAACGGACAGACGCCGAAGTCATCTTATAAGTGTGTGAAAAATCGCTGTCCCCCCACCTTATCTCGAAAAAGTACTGATCAAAATATTTTGAAAAAATTCTGGAATATTCTCCACGGGGTGTAGATTGAACGAAAATTATCACGAGTGCATTACCTTTAATAATTTATCTGGTATATACAAAAAAAACAAAAATTTCAAGGTCATCAGTCTTCAGTAAAGATTGGAAACAAACTCTGTTGAAAACTCATTTGGGCTGTGTTTTGTGAAATCACTGATAATTTTATACCTCCGTAATAATTTTTTTTATTTTGGAAGCAATCAACGTACCGAACACTAATTGTACAAGTTCAACTTGCACTTTACCGGTTATTTAATATCCGTAAAAGAAATAACTGAAACAAACTACTGCTGTATTTGTGAAACGTCTTTTCTAGATTTTATGAAAATATTCATTTATTATTCTAAAATAATATTAGCTTTCTTTTTAAATTACCATTACGTTATCAAAACTCTCGTACTCGATTTAAATTTTCCACCCTCCTACACACGAGAAAAAAATATCCCAAGCGTTTCTTTTATTTTGCATTCTATTGAGCCCCCCGTTTTTGTACTGTTTTCTTTCAAAACCTGAATCCGAAACACTTCCTGTCTTTATATACCTGAGTCTGAATAGTATAGAATTCAAAATGTTGAATAAATGTTCGGAAAATATTTTTCCGCACGATTAGGTTTAATGTTTGTTTAAGACTGGGTCACATTTACATTAGGGTGAATCTCTTGAAATAATACACTCCAAAATATGCCTAATGGAGTATTTATTTTGTTCAGTTTCATGTTACTCAGCACATTGTGGTTATTTATTTATTTTAGAATCCAATTTGTTTATTTGTTATGTTTCATTAATTGGGAATATCAAACAGTTCTTTTTAAATTTATCGAAATGTTTCGAAATTTACAATTTCTTCCTTAAGGGGTAAGGCTACTCCAGGTCCCATTTATTTGAAGTACTCTATGAAAGAAATATTTAAGGGTACAAAAAAGTATTTTTTTATTTTTTTAACTTCAAATGGCCGTCTCAGAATCCAAGACGACAAGGCACCTTTTATGGGAGATCTGAAACGATTTCAACTTAAAACAAAAAACGAAAAAAATGTCATTAATATATGTCAAAAACTAGTGGATAACGAAGAAACTATATTTTTAAATTTTCGTACGTTTTCCACTAGCTTTTAATATACACTCCTAGACAAAATTAACGTAATATATTAAATCATACAGATCTCTATAATGAATTAATTTTAATAATTTTTTATGAACATTGGTTACACTAAAAGTTAGAAAAAATTTATTCGAATACTTTAAAAGTAAATTAGCTACCAAATTTCTCTATAAGATTCGAATTAAAATTATTCTTAAGACCTAATAACAAAATCGTTGAAATTATGTTATAATGAAAAAAATAAACTGGGACACTAGTAGCAAAATTAATGGTGTAACTGGGACACTAGTAGCGTGTGTTGCCTCCTCTACTTCGGATGACAGCGTTTATGCGCCTAGACATGCTTCTAATTAAATTTTGGATAAAAATCTTGAGGAATTTGCTCCCATTATGTGATGAACTAGATAACTGCATTTTCAAGTTCCCTCAGGTTTTTAGGTGCAGGTCTATGACGTTTCACATTTTTCTTAAGGTGATCCCATACATGTTCTATCGGATTCAGATCCGGGCTTTTTGGTGGTGGCGGTATATCAACTTGATTAAGATAATCGAGTACCTCACTAGCCACGTGAGGTCGAGCGTTTTGTCTTGCATAAACAGGAAATTGGGCCCCACAAAATGACTGAAAGGCATCACATGTTCTATTACAATATTCTCAAGATAGTAGTCAGCATTCATGGATCTCGTACGGACAGGAACTAACTCTGTGCGAGCATCAAAGCAGATGCCACCCCAGAACATAACAGAGCCACCGCCGAATGGAATCCTTGCAGAGATATTGCAAGGAGCAAACCTCTCTCCTGGTCTTCGCCATACTCGCTCACGACCATCTGGATGTTTTAGACTAACCCTAGTTTCATCTGTGAAGAAAACTTGTTTCCAATCATCCACAGACCAGTTCTCGTGATTTCGAGCAAAACGTAACCTGGCAACTCTGTTCTCTCTAGTAAGCAAGGGCGCAGTGGCTGGTCTCCTACTGTTTAATCCAGCTTCATTTAACCGTCTTCTAACTGTTTTAGAAGATATTGTGACATTGCGAACGGCTTTGAGTTCGTTTCTTATTATAGAACTAGTGACAGTCCTGTTTCTTAAAGCATATTGTCTTATAAAACGTTCATCTAGGTCGCTAGTGCATCGTTTTCGCCCTTGCCCTAGCCTTCTAGAATAAGTTCCTACTTCATTCAAGCGTCTTACCATACGACTTATTATGGAACGATGTTTGCCTAACAAATTGGCAACATTACTCTGACAATATCCCTCGTCCAATAAAACTGAGGCTCGCACTACCTCGTGTTCAGTTAAATTCCTTGTTCGATTCATTTTTCTAATTCTTCGGGGTCAAAAATAAAACAGTCTACCACAAAAAATGTATTACTTGGAAAAAGGGAACAATTTATAAGCTTACTTTTAAAGAAAATCTATCGCATTATTACAGAAAATTGTCTATCTTCTAACAAATTCTTTAAAACTGTAAATCTAAACGAATTGTTCTGATTTCTGTCATGAACAACGAAACAAAATATGCATAGCCTATTATTCAAATACTCGATAAACTTTAAAACTGACATAAGAAAAAGATAAATTAATTTTCAGAATGTTGCGTTAATTTTGTCCAGAAGTTCATATTAATGAAATTTTTGTGGTTTTTTGTTCTAGATTGAAATGTGCAGGTTTCGCCAGTTTCAGGTCTCGCATAAAAGGTATCTTGCTCCCTGGGATTCTGAAGCGGTCATTTGGAATTAAAAAATAAAAAAATATATATTTTAGTATACTTAAATATTTGTTTAATAAAGTACTTGAAATAAATTTTCGACTGCTTTTATTATATTTTTGAAAAAATTTCCCGAAGGTTAATACCTTTTTTTCCTGTGACCTTGAGTGTCCATACCCATTAGAATATCACAAACACACACACATTCGTGTTTTTCCATCTTCGCAGGTTATCCTATGTAGATATTCATTGAAATTTCCAGGTCCATTTACCCACCATCTCATACAAATGACCAAAGCTTACTGATCGTTAGTTAGAGTAAATGATTTCGGTGTTGTCCAACAGGCAGTTGGTTGCTGATCCATTTGTATTTTGTGCTATTGTTTCATTTTATGTAACTGAAACATGAAGGGCATATTTCTTTTGTTTAAGGTGCTATTTTTTACAATTTCGACGGTTTTTCGAATCATTATGATTTTGTAATGCTAAAAGGTAACTATTTGATTGCAAATATTTAAACCAATTTTGTGGCCTATCGCTAGATGGTGGTGAGAGAGAAGAGTTTTCTTTCTTCGATCCGTGAACTATATTCCAGTTGGTTCGGCTATGTAGGCCTTCTGACAAGAGCCACATAGCAAGCTGTCGATGCCCTTTATTTTATATTTTAGATCTCTGAATGATAGTGCTATTATTGTATGTGGTTCCTTAAACTGTGCACCTTAACATTCCCTAAAACCATTCTATTTATCATTTTTTCGTCATTCCCGAAACAAATGAGATAATGAACTTTACACTATCGTTGACTCACCCTGTTCAGGGTGATCCAAATTGGACACTTTTAAAGGTGAACTCCTTTATCTAAAGGACTGATGTCAGTGTCTGAGGCTCAATTTTTATGATAAACTCAATGGTGAAAACTGCATATCGATATCTATTATCTTTTCAGATATACAGGGTGTTTTTCAAAAATCTACATTTTGGAAAAATGTAATTCTCTTCCTATTGAAAATTTTTGATTTCTGTAAAAACATTCTCAAAGCACTTTTTCACGTGGAGTTCAACGGTGTATGTTACATTTTTTTATAGCTAATATTTTAATAGTTATTAACGCAAAAATATATTTTTTAAGTGGGATACCCTATATATTTTTCCTTACCCTAATAGAGCTTTAAATTAGCATTCTAAAAATATAGCACACTTTATATTTTGCTTAAATCTACTTCAAAACATTAAGGTTTTCAGTTTTTACGCGAGTTTTAAATGCACATTTTGTGAAGTAGGCTTTGGACGGAGCGACAATATCAATTGTTTACTGATAGCAGTTAAATCGTAAAAAAAAATCCCTGAAGTAACTCTAAGATTCATAACTACAATAAAATTTACTAAATGCTATAGTACTTTAAACTATGTAGAAAATAAAACAAAACAACAATAAAACAATTTATTCCGAGTAGAGCAAAGTAAAACAAAACAATTTTCTATAAGAGATGTTCGAAATGTCAACCAATTTCATTTACATATAGGCGGCACCTTTTCTGGACACTTCTTACCGAGTTGATTAGTTTAAGAGGAGTGAGAGCTGCAAAACTTTGTATCACTGCGACTTTTAACTCTTGCCTGCCTGCCCCTCAGACACTGACATCAGTTTTCGTCTATCTCCGTTAGATAAATGGGTTTACCTTTAAAATTGTCCAATTTGGACCATCCTGTACAGTATAATCAGAG
Source organism: Pachyrhynchus sulphureomaculatus (assembly GCA_019049505.1). Lineage (NCBI taxonomy): Eukaryota > Metazoa > Arthropoda > Insecta > Coleoptera > Curculionidae > Pachyrhynchus > Pachyrhynchus sulphureomaculatus. The sequence continues at coordinate 10,366,173 of CM032448.1, forward strand.
AAACAAGTAATCATTTTCTTGGAAGTGCATCGTGAACGAACCAAACAGTTGATTGTTGCGTAGTTTCCGGCTCGTACGAATATGTCCAAGTTTCGTCTCCTGTTACGATGTTGTATACGGATTTTTCATGTCCTCGGTCGAACATTTCATTGCACAAATTGACACGAGCCTGATTTTGAGTTTCGGTCAAACTATGCGGAATCCATCTGGAATAGATCTTTTTCACAGCTAAATGTTTGTGCAAAATCGAATGTACCGCAGCCTTTGATGTGCCTAAGGATGCTTCTATCTGACGGTAAGTTACATGCCGATCCTCTTCAATCATGTGGCGCACATCATCGATGTTTTTTGGAACAACAACCGATTTTGGTCGACCTTCACGCAATTCATCGGTAACTGAAGCACGACCATGACGAAATTCTGGACACCAATTCTAAATAGTCTTTTCTGATTGTGATTTATTACCAAAAGTTAAACGAAGCGATTCGAGGCATTGTTGTTGAGTTAGGCCTTTACTAAAATCGTAAAAAATCATCCAATGAAAACCTTCACGTAAAATTTTCATTTGTTCACAAAACTGTTTTGTTTTTAAACGCTCACTGTTTTAACAATAGCAAATGTCAAATTTTACAACAGTGTTAATGTCATATCTCAATAGCGCCATCTAGTGGTCGTTTGTAAAGATTTAAAAGGCGACCCTAGTAGTTTAAAACCGAACCTCGCAATTTTTGCCGCTTCTCACCTTCGCGTCAACTAGATAATCTATAATATATATAAAATGCAACGTCTCTCTGTCTGTCTGTCCGTTAGTGCGCTTATCACTGGAGAACCACTTATCCTATTTACGTACTTTTTTTTTAAGACATACATATGTTCTCTGGCCAGGTTAGAGGCTATATTTTATTACGATAGGTAGCATAAGGAACGAAGTCGGAAAAAAGTTTGCCGCTAGCGCGTCCCCTTGCAATACACAGCCTAAACCATTACATATAGAACAATATTATGTAGCAGCGAATATCTATAATCTATAATACATATAAAATGCAATGTCCCTCTGTCTGTCTGTCTGTCCATTAGTGCGTTTATCACACGAGAACCACTTATCCGATTTACTTGTTTTTTTTTTTTAAATTCTTACATATATTCTTTGGTCAAGTTATATAATAATAATAATAACTATATCTATAATACATATAAAATGCAACGTCTCTCTGTCTGTCTATCTGCCCGTTAGTGCGCTTGTCCCTCGAGAACCACTTATCCGATTTACGTGATTTTTTTAAATTCATACATATGTTCTCTGACCAGGTTATAGATATATATTTTATTACATCTATAATACATATATATATATATATATATATATATATATATATATATATATATATATATATATAAAATGCAACGTCTCTTTGTCTGTTTGTCCGTTTGTGCGCTTATCACTGGAGAACCACTTATCCGATTTACGTACTTTTTTTTAAACATGCTAAACCATTAAATATGGAACAATATCTTGTAGCAAAGAATATAATATATCTAAAATGCAACGTCTCTCTGTCTGTCCGTTAGTGCGCTTATCACTCGAGAACCACTTCTCCGATTTACGTGTTTTTTTTTTAATTCATACATTTCTTCTTTGGCCAGGTTATCTATAATCTTCTTTCTATATTATATATAAAATGTAACGTCTCTCTATCTGTCTGTCTGCCTGTCTCTCTGTGTGTCTTTCTGTTTGTCCGTCTGTGCTCTTATCACTGGAGAACCAAACAGAACCGATTTACGTGCTTTTTTTTAAAACATACATACTCGTATGTTCTCTGGCCAGGTTATCTATCTATAATATATATATATATATATATATATATATATATATATATATATATATATAAAAAAATGCAACGTCTCTCTGTCTGTCTGTCCGTTAGTGCGCTTATCACTTGAGAACCACTTATCCGATTTACGTGTTTTTAAAAATTTATACATATGTTCTATATAATTCGATATAAGCATAGGTAATAGGAGATAAGGTGAGATAATGGGAGATAAGTATAAATAATGGGAGATAAGGAGAAATAATGGGAGATAAGGAGAAATATTGCGAGATAAGTCGAGATAAGCCTAGATAATGGGAGATAAGGTGAGATAATGGGAGATAAGGAGAAATAATGGGAGATAAGCAGAGATAAGTCCAGATAATGGGAGTTATGGTGAGATATTGGGAGATAAGGAGAAATAATGGGAGATAAGGAGAAATAATGGGAGATAAGGGGAAATAATGGCAGATATTTTATTACGTTAGGTAACATAAGGAATAAGCAGTGACGATATTAGTGAATCAAGTCCACGCGAGCGGAGCCGCGGGCACGGCTAGTTAAATATAATATAAAATAATTCTTGTCATCGAAATTAGTGAGAATTCCATTTTTATGCAGTTCTTGTACGTCATAACACAGTTTATAAACTGCATGTAATTACTATTAAATCCTTATCGCTTGCGTTTATACCTTACACGCTATGACAGCTGTAGTAGCAAAATAAAACAAAACTCTTTTAAATGCTCACACGAGAGTGGTATTGTGGTTAAATTTTCATTAAATGCAGCTTTTTATAGTTTTGAGGCATTAATATAATGAATTTTTATGTTAAAGTATGCAGTAGTTTTTTTTTATTATCGCTGTTTGTTTGACAATATTTATTAACGTATATAATTATTTTTATTTTCCAAAGGTATTATAAAAAGGTGAAGTTGCTATAGGGGAGGTAAAATTGAAAATATTGAAAATGTAGAATATTTATTACAAAAGGCTTTCCAACTTTAAAATACTTCATCCATCAGCCCTTTTTATTCACTGCTGGATATAGGCATCCTTTAAGGATGTCCATTGCTTTTTGTCCTAAGCGGTGTTAGCCCAATTTCCTGCCACTCTTTTGACATCACCGCTCCATTTACCTTTACTTCTTTTGTCTTCTCTAGGTCTCCATTCTATTAATCTTTTTCACTGTTGATTACACAGGTCAACATTTGATCTAAAAAAAAAACACTCGGAGCGGTATGGTCCTTATGGGGTTTTTGGGGTTGCTGATTACGATGAGCGGGTTGGTTAACCTTCATCACATCAGATTCAAGGTCATTTAAAGGTCAAATAGAGAAAGAACCGTAGGAAAAATCTGAAAAATTTCATGCTTATGTTTTTGAGGTCCTTGAGTCCGAATCCGTAGTTTGTTTGACCTTACGCCTTTTCCCAGAGGTCGTTTGAAGGTCAAATAGAGAAAAAAATCGTGGAAAAAATCTGAAAAAATTCATGCGTATGTTTTTGAGGTCCTTGAGTCCGAACCCGTAGTTTGTTTGACTCAAGCCGCCTTTCAAAGGTCATTATAGGTCATTTCATCATCAATTTATGTTTATTTGAAAAATATGTATGGTCATTTTGCGTTGTTAAATTTAATTTTGTTTTTATCGTACACTTTCGAAGCATACAGAGGTTAATTTACGGTACATTTTTATTGATTATATCTTATACATATCATTTTACATTTACGTTAATATATCACAATCAAAAATGTCTTTTATGCTGCTCGGTCATTACAAGGGAATTAATATGTGAAATATAAGCTAAATAATGGCAGGTAGACTGATGCAAGCAAATGTTTTAATACTGTTTAAAGGTACTTATTAGTAAAACTTAAAATATTGTTCATATCAAAAATAGACTATACAAATATTTTGACTAGTTTTGTGACTGTGAAATAGACTTTTAAAATCTAAAAAAAAATTTGACCTAATTTTTGTACTCTCAATGTTCGTTCCATATATCTAGTAAATTTAAAGTCCAGCCCGACTGTGTTTCTTGAGGTATAAATAAAACATTGTGCGCTATGTTATGTTAAAATTTCGTTTTATAACTCAATTCCCAATATATTTCAAATTAATAATTCTAATGTCGAACAACCTCGTTATCAAGTAACCCTTAATCTGTATACTTCAATACTTAATCCTTGTCGACAAAGAAACTCTAATACCCAATACCTTTGAACCCAATAACTTACTTGTATAGTAATCCTTATATCTACTTATCCTCTCATATTGTCTTATATAATACCTCAATGCGTAAGTTAACTACTAAAAATGATTCGGCTCATACTTCGTAAAGAGTCTCGAGTGTCCAAGTAGATTTTCGAAATCGCGCAGTCAGTATTTAATATGAATTAAGCATAAGAGTTTGCTTCTTTTAGTATTTATCAAAGCATGTTTGAAGTACTACTCTAAACGAGAACGCTTTCGTTTCTCGTGAAATGATCTTCGACTTGCTTTTCTTTTATGAGATTTATTTGATTCTCGCTTCAGGCTCCAGCAATAATCTGCCAACATGTTTATCTCCCAAACACCTTGATACCTTTTTTCAAATTCACTCAAGTCTTGGTGCATCCTTTCTCCATGTTCTTCGCTAAAATATCCGAGATTTTCAGGGAACCAATCAAGGTGTGAATGGAGAAAATGCAGTTTCAGACTCATTAAACACCCCATTTGTATATAATTTTGTACTAAATTTCCAACAATATTTTTGTAATTAGGGTCTTTATGATTTCCAAGAAATTTAGTCGTCACCTCTCTAAAACTTTGCCATGCTGCTTTTTCTTTGGCATTCATTTTCCTCTCAAATTCATCATTTTTTAGGAGGTCTCTTATTTGTGGTCCAGTAAATATGCCCTCTTTTATTTTAGCTTCAGAAAGATTAGGTAGCACTTTAAAAATATGCATGAAAGCAGGACTTTCGTTTCGGCTCATGGCCGTTAGGCGTAACTTTGGAATCTGTCTTTTTGCCAGGAGCGACCTCTCTTGTCAACGAAAAGAAGATCTGGAGCCCCCAAACTTTGATGTTATGTGGTTAAAAATAACGACTCAACAAACCACAAGGTTTATCTGTATCCTGTATCGACCACCAAGTGATACCAATTTTCGAACACTTTTCGCTTCTCTTGCAGGCACCATCGATCATTTACAAAGTAACTATCCAAGTGCCGAAATTGCCATCCTGGGCGACTTTAATGTCCACAATATCAACTGGCTCAAATATTCAAATACTACCGACGAACAAGGTCGTGAAGCTGAATCATTCTCAATCAGTTATGGCTTAACTCAGCTTATTGACGAACCAACACGGATCCCTGATCGAGACGGAGAGTTCGCCAGTCTTCTTGATCTGTTTTTAACCACCAATCCGGAGATTTACACGGTCACCGTAAATCCGCCGTTAGGTTCTTCCGACCATAAACTGCTTTCGACATCGAGTTTCCTGCCAATCAGTGACAGAGAGGCGCCTAGGCCGCGCAAGATTTGGCACTACAAATCTGCTAAATGGGAAGATCTCATGGAATACTTTCGAACTTTCCCTTGGATGGACGTTTGTTTTCGATTCGATAACCCATCTGACTGCGCCAGGGAGGTCTCCGATGTTATTTTGGCTGGTATGGAATCTTACATCCCTTTTTCGAAGAAATGCTCCTCCAACGGCAAGCCTTGGTTTGACCGAAAATGCAAAAAAGCTGTTGCTTCTAAACATATTGCCTACCGACAACACCGTAAATCGAAACATCTTTGTTCATGCCCGGAACAGATGCAAGGGAATTATCGATGAAACCAAGGAGGCACACAATCAACGAATTAGAAACAAACTTCTCGCTTGTCCCAACAATTCCAGGTCCTTTTGGACAGCCGCTAAGGCAGTTAGTCAAAATTTTACCAAGTCCACCATACCACCACTCACACGGCCAGATAATTCCATTGCAACCACACCTGTTGAGAGAGCGAACTTGTTGGCTGAACTTTTTGCTTCACATTCTACTGTCGATTTCCAAGGAAAAACACCACCTACTATTCCCATATTGCAGTCAAGGATGCCCGATGTTGTCTTCAGACAGCGCATCATAAAGCGTATTTTAATGAAGCTAGACACCAAGAAGGCTTCTGGCGCTGACGGAATACCTGCCATAGTTCTCAAAAATTGTGCAAGGGAACTAACACCAGATTTCTGTAGACTTCTTAACCTATCCTACAGAAAGGGAATATTTCCGTCCTGCTGGAAATGTGCCACGGTTCAGCCGATACCTAAAAAAGGTAAGAAGACCTTGCCAAATAACTACCGACCAGTTGCACTGCTTTCAATAATATCGAAAGTCATGGAAAAGGTTATCAATGAGCATCTTCTAAAATATCTTGAACGATTCAATATTATTAGTGATCACCAATATGGTTTTCGTAAACATAGATCAACAGGAGATCTTCTGACTTATGTAACACATGTTTGGAACAACGCAATTGAACACTTTGGAGAATCTCGAGCGGTTGCTCTTGACATATCCAAGGCATTCGACCGTGTTTGGCACGATGGACTGTTGGCTAAGTTGCGCTCTTATGGTATGTCTGAAAGGTTCTGTTTGTGGCTTTCATGTTTCCTCAGAGAGCGTTCTTTACGAGTGGCGGTCGACGGATTTCTTTCTAACACCCTCACTATCAACGCCGGTGTGCCCCAGGGCTCCATACTGTCTCCTACTCTCTTTCTCATTTACATTAACGATCTGCTGGAAAAGACCGGGAATCCAATCTATAGCTTTGCAGATGACAGTACGCTTGTCTCTTCATTCACCCTGAACGCTCGGACATCGGCTGCTCAGGCGAATATCCGCAGACAGCAGGAGGTCGTTCAACTCAACAAAGACCTGGAAGAAATTCTATCTTGGGGTGACAGTAACCAAGTGGAATTTAACGCTACAAAAACCCAAGCGGCAGTTTTTTCTAAAAAAGTTAACGTTGCTGAACCCGACATAATTATGTCGGGGCACTCCATTCCCCTAGCATCGTCGCTCAATTTGTTGGGCGTTAGTTTGGGAGCAAATATGTCTTGGCATGAACATGTTGCAGGCATAGCAAGGAGAGCTTCTCAAAGGTTGGGAATATTATTTAGAACCAGAAAGCTTTACACCCCACAACAACTGTTAATTCTTTACAAAGCCCAAATTCGACCAACTATGGAATACTGCTCCCACGTTTGGGGCTCCGCTCCCAAACATACATTGCATTTGTTGGATTCTGTTCAGAGAAGAGCGGTCCGTCTGATTGGGGACCCGGAATTGACCGGCGACCTTGATTCGCTGGAACATCGAAGAACGGTTGGCGACTTGAGTCTGTTCTACAAGTATTTTCATGGAAAGTGTTCGACGGATGTAGCCCGCTTAATTCCTCCCAAAGCGGTGCATGTTAGAAATACACGTCGCGCTGGTGCTTCGCATCCGTATGAGGTTCAGCTTGTTACTCCGCGTACAACGCTTTTCAAGCAATCTTTTATATGGAGAACGTCATCCCTTTGGAATAAATTGCCCAGCGCTGTGTTTCCCACCGAGTACAATTTACAGCGATTCAAGAACAACGTGAATCGCTTTTTCCGCACTCGTGCCGTTCCTGGAGCGCTTTAGGGACTTCCCTGCAGCACGTGTGCTAGACCAATAAAAAAAAAAAAAAAAAAAAAAAAAAAAAATGGCCTTGACAAGTTGCTTTGCAATACCTAGTTTGATATGCAAAGGTGGAAGTAGGACCTTATTGGTTGATATCAAACTTGGACCTATGATGTTTTTTTCACCTGGAATTAATTCTTGTCCCAACGGCCAGTCTTTCCTCACATAATACTCATCTCGAGCCCGACTATTCCACTCACAAATAAAGCACGGATAAGAAGTGTTTCCAGATTGCTGTCCCAGTAATATTGTAAATATCTTTAAGTCCCCACAAAGTTCCCACTGGTTTTGATCGTAATTCAATTTTTGCAATAGCAACTCAAAATTATGGTATTCTTCATCTAATACAACAGAATGAGCGACTGGTAAAGGGGCCTAAATATTTCCATTATGTAACAAGATAGCTTTTAAGCTTCTTTTTGAAGAATCTATGAACAGTCGCCAATCTTTTGCTGTGTATTCTATACCGTATTCTTGCACTAACCCTTCAATATTATGGCAATAGACTAGATTATTCATTTTAGTAAAATATTTTCTGAATGGACGTTCTCTTGAACGATAGACAGAAATTTTTGTTCCTGTGGACAGACAATTTTTTTCTTTTAACCTAGATGCTAAAAGCTCTGATCTATCTTTCGAGAGTCCCAAGTCTCTGCACAGATCACTTAATTCGTTTTGATTAAATGTTTCGGCTTCCGATATATAATTTTCCTCAACATCTGATTCTTCTGTGCTGAGATTTTCTCTTTCTTCGTGTCCAAATGTTTCATCTGGCATATCTTCATCAGTTATCACTTCTTGTCCCAATTCATTAATTTCCATGATATGATCAGAATTTGTTTCAATAAGAACTGGTAAAGTCACAGATGTTACACGTGCATATGAAATAGAATCCTTATTCTTTCGGTTGTACTCTTTCAAGTTTGTTAAGGAGAAGTAACAGTCGCTGGTATGGTCTGTTGGGGGTCATATCATTGGCCGAGAAAATACCTGGTTGTTAATTCTATATAGAACATTGCGGCATTTATGACATATAGATTTTGGTGTGTAAGAGTTTTCCAATGAGCTTGTATCAATATGATAAATTTGGTGATATTTTACTTTTAACGAATCTGAAAACATGAATTTCTTTTGTGGAATATACTCCCCACAAACAACACAAAAATTGTCAAGTTTAATGGAACATGACGAAATTCTTGTAGCATTTGACTCTACAGAGGCCAAGTTTCCCACCAATGTAGAGCTACGGTCGCATGATGACGACGCCTGCGCTTTCCCACCCTGACCAGCCGCCGATTCTGGGTTTCCGGGAACATGTCTCGTAATTTTTTTAGGAGTAGTTGCCATGACGGCATAAACGCCGTAACCCAGGGACTTCGCCGGATAGTAAGACAACTCCGTTGCCCACCGTCACCACGTGGAGGTGCCCTGGGTGCAACTACACCTTAATACTGGAGTTTAAAGCGAAACTGAGCTAAATTTATAAAAAAGAAGACAATAAATAATTTCGCGAGGAATGAAAAAGCATTTTATTGTCAAAGTAAAACTCCAAATATATATACAAAGATACTTAAAATGACCACCGTATATCTTTTGAGCATAAAATCATGCAGGATTTGAACTGAATGATCTGAAAAAGTAATAGATGAATTTTTTCAGATTTTTTCCACGATTTTTTCTCTATTTGACCTTCAAATGACCTCTGGGAAAAGACGTAAGGTCAAACAAACTACGGATTTGGACTCAGGGACCTCAAAAACATACGCATGAATTTTTTCAGATTTTTCTTACGGTTTTTTCTCTATTTGACCTTCAAATGACTTTCAAATGACCTTCAAATGACCTCTGGGAAAAGGCGTAAGCTCAAAAAAACTACGGATTCAGACTCAGGGACCTCAAAAACATACGCATGAATTTTTTCAGATTTTTCCTACGGTTTTTTCTCTATTTGATCTTCAAATGACCTTGAATCTGATGTGATGAAGGTTAACCAACCCGCTCATCGTAATCAGCGACCCCAAAAACCCCATAAGGACCATACCGCTCCGAGTGTTTTTTTTTAGATCAAATGTTGACCTGTGTTATCATCACTTCGGGCTATATCTCCATTTGGATTGTGTAACACTGGTCGACATGATTTTTTTCACAAGGAAATTGAATAGGGACCTTAGTTCAGTTTTTTATGCTGAATTCAAATATGTTATCAGATTTCTTCTATCAGGCATAGTTTTCTTGTGACAGTCATTTTTGTGTAATATACTGAAGACGGAAAAAGCGAGAGAAGTGACCCTACATTTGAAGCAAGTAGTTCATCAGAACCTCACTTTTTATCTCAAGAAAATCTTAATGATCTTATACGGGATTTAAATTTGTCTAAACAGTCAGCTGAGCTTTTAAGTTCCAGGCTCATAGGTTGGAATCTACTCCAAAAAGATACAAGGATATGCGTTTATCGTAGACGCCATAGTAATTTCAGTGACTACTTCTCTAAAGAAGGCCATGTAGTTTTTTGTAATGTTGTTTGTGCAGTAATGGACGCTCTTGGACATGAAGACCAGAGTGGCGATTGTTCATAGACTCATCGAAAGTCAGTTTGAAGGCTGTACTACTCCATAATGGGAATGAATTACTATCAATACCTGTCGCGCATGCCAGTGATATGAAGGAGACATATGAAAATATGAAATTGCTGTTAGAAAAAATTCAGTATACTAAATATAACTTGAATATCTGTGGTGATTTAAAGTTCATAGCTTTATTGTTAGGTTTGCAACTTGGGATACACGATATTCTGCTGTTTCTTGTGTGAATGGGATAGCAGGGATAAGGAGTCTCACTACATAAGGAAACAATGGCCTCAATGTGAATCTCTTATTCCTGGGCATAAAAATGTATCAAATACCCCATTAGTGGATCCCGAAAAGGTGTATTTACCTCCCCTGTACATAAAACTGGGGCTTATAAAAAATTTGGGAAAAAAACGGATGAAGGTTCTGCTGCATTTATGTATTTGAAATCTAAATTTCCTAAAATAAGTGATGCAAAATTGAAGGAAAGAATTTTTTTAGGGCCCCAAATAAGATTATTAATATCGGATCATGAACATTTTGAGGAACTGTTACGAGGCTGGTTTGAAAAGTCCGTGCAAAAATGAAAACTACTTATGTGTTTGGGGTAAATCTTTTTTATTTTTCGACATAGTTTCTTTTTAGGCTTATACACTTCGTGCAACGATGTTCTAGTTTGTTGATCCCTTCCGAATAATAGGATTTGTCCAAGTCTGCAAAACATCCATTAGTGTCTGCAATCACCTCCTCGTTTGAATAAAATCTTTGTCCCGCCAGCCATTTCTTCAAATTGGGGAACAAATAGTAGTCCGAGGGAGCCAAGTCTGGAGAATAGGGGGGATGTGAAACGAGTTGGAATCCTATTTCCATTAATTTTGCGACCACAACTGCTGAGGTGTGTGCTGGTGCGTTGTCGTGATGGAAAAGGACTTTCTTGTGGGCCAATCGCGGGCGTTTTTCTTGCAGCTCGGTTTTCAAACGGTCCAATAACGATGAATAATATTCACCTGTAATAGTTTTACCCTTTTCCAGATAGTCGATGAGGATTATCCCTTGCGAATCCCAAAAGACAGTCGCCATAACCTTTCCGGCCGAAGGAACGGTCTTCGCCTTTTTTGGTGCAGATTCCCCCTTGGCAACCCAATGTTTAGCTTGTTGTTTGGTCTCAGGAGTATAGTAATGTATCCATGTTTCATCCACAGTGACGAAACGACGCTTAAAGTCCTCCGGATTCTTCTGGAACAGCTGCAAACCATCCTTGCAACACTTCACACGATTCCGTTTTTGGTTAAGCGTGAGCAATCGCGACACCCATCTTGCGGATAGCTTTCTTATGTCCAAATGTTTATGCAAAATATTATGTACCCATTCAGTCGAGATGCCCACAGCACTAGCAATCTCACGCACCGTAACTCTTCTGTCATCCATCACCATATCATGGATTTGATCAATGATTTCTGGAGTCGTAACCTCCACAGGCCGTCCAGAACGTTCAGCGTCACTTGTGCCCATATGGCCAATCCGAAAATTTTGAAGCCACTTATAAACTGTTCTAGTCGAAGGTGCAGAGTCACCATAATATTTATCAAGCTTCTCTTTAGTCTCCTGAGGCTTTTTGTCTTTCATAAAGTAATGTTTAATCACCACACGAAATTCTTTTTCGTCCATTTCTTGAAAATCACTCGACTTCCTTGATTCACACGAATGCCAAACACAAAGAAATAGACCAATATGGCTGAAACTTGGTGTGCGTTCATTCAAGAGATGCTACTAACTAAACATGACCTCGATACGCGCCGGTGGTGCCATCTCTCGGACTTTGCACGGACTTTTCAAACCAGCCTCGTACCTCCACCGGAAAAAGCAGCGTGGAGCTCATTCAAAAATATCTATTGTCGATTTCTTGGCAATAATAAAGAAGAAAACTATAGTGAAATAGTTAGTGATCTTCTGACCTCATACAAAAAAGTGGGCTGCAACATATGCCTAAAAATTCACTTTTTGGGCTCCCACCTAGACTTCTTCCTTGAAAATCTTGATCTGATGAGCATGATGAACTTTTTCATCAGCAGATTTCTACTATGGAAAAGAGGTACCAAGGCAAATGGAGTCCCAGTATGCTGGCCCACTACTGCTGGACCATGAAAAGAGACATCCCGAAGGCAAAATATGACCGAAAATCAACATGTAACACTGTATAGGTTAAACAAAATTAGCCGTGTATTTATTATTCAGTGTTTTGTAAGTACTAATTATTTTAAAACTTTAAACACGTACCACAAAAAAACTCTGCCTGATGGATAAAATCTGAGAACACATTTAAACTCAGCATAGAAAAGATAAATACGAGGCATGTTTTTTAAGTAAGTACCGTTTTGCGATTCCGCCGCCGCAGCGATACGGTCGGCGTTCCGCGCATGCGCGCTGGTAACCTACATCTCATGTCTACGCACTGACGCCATTACAGTCTGATTCTTCATTGTATACGTTGTTTACTGAGTGTTTAAGATGCCTCCGACAATCGTGAGTCCCGCCGATTGTGAAGTACGGGCTGTTATACGATTTCTTAGTGCTAAAGGCGTAAAACCGATCGATATTCATCGTGAGATCTGTGAAGTTTACGGACAAAACATTATGAGTGATGGAATGGTAAGGAAATGGGTGAGAGCATTTAAAGATGGCCGCACAAATGTGCATGATGAAGAACGGTTTAAATGGGAAACTCTAGATCATCGTCCATACAGCCCTGATCTGGCGCCCAGCGACTACCATTTGTTCCTGCACTTGAAGAAGCACCTGGGTGGTCAGCGTCTTCAAGACGATAACGAAGTCAAAACATTTGTGATACAGTGGTTAACAAGTCAGGCGGCAGAATTTTATGAGGAGGGTATTCAAAAACTGGTGCCACGTTATGACAAGTGCCTCAATATTCACGGAAATTATGTAGAAAAGTAGATTAAGGTACAGGCTTTCATGTAAAAATAAAATTATAGCGATATCTTTGCACGTCTTTTTTTAATTCCAAAACGGTACTTACTTAAAAAACATGCCTCGTATATTCCGTTAATTTAGCCCTTGTAAAAGAAAAAAAAATTCTGTATACCATTGTAATTCTTTGGATATTATCTATTACTTTTGTTCGTTGTCTGATGGTTATGTTTGTTATTCTAACCTTCCTTGTGATACCCAACATAGCTCTCTCCATTGCCCGTTGTGGTACTTTTAATTGTTTGTTAATGTGAGTGTCTCGGCGCCATATGTGATTACGGGCAACATTGGTAGTAAACTTTCTTTATTAAGCACATTGACAAATCACCTTGCAGCGTATCTCTCAGCATTCCAAAAGCCGTCCATCCTAAAATCCACACGACGCACAGTGGGGAAAAACGAAAAATCGTGTTTCAAAATTGTCTAGAGCCTTCAATTTTGGTTCGATTTGGACGATTTTTTTTTTTAAATTGAAGCTTATTAAATTCCGAGCAAAGTTATCGGAGCCGATTTTGCAATTAAACTTTTGTTTCAAAATGGCTTGGTTACCATTTCTTATATATAGACAACATTTTATGTAAGAGTAAGTTAAGATTAGACATATTTATTTTCTTATTTTTCTAGTCTATTCCTATAATTCAGTAGTTCTGTATATGTACTAAAGGGTTTTCTCGTTAATAAAGATTATTATTACTCTTACAAAATACACGCAGAGAAATGGTAAAATAGGGACAGTTAAATATTTTGCTGCATTAGCCACTGTTTAGCAACAGCAGCCACTTTTTTGCTACAACAGCAAACAGTGTGGCTAGTGCAGCAAAATATTTAGCTGTCCCTATTTTAACAAAACGTTTTAGCTGTTGTAGCCATTTTCTAGCTGTGTGAGCTGTCCTTTTCTGCGTGTATCGCTGTTTTTTGTATCTGCTAGAAAATTGTCTACGATACTTAAAATTTACAGCAGCAATATTCTAGCAATAACTGCATGAAAATTTAAATCCCGCAACTAAACTTGAATAACTTTAATGATCTGACTGCCACAGTCTAAATGCCACAGAGAAACTTTCTTGCTCGATTCAATTTTGGCATCCGCCATATTTGATTTGTCATTTTAAGTCAATTGTTGAAGCATATTTATAATTAACAACCTTAAAGAAATTATTTATGCAAATGTTATGGATATAAAATAATAATGGTACGTTTATTCATATTTATAATACTTTTATTGTTCATGGCAGCCATTTTGGGTTCATTATTATTAATCTTGTAACTGTGATATTAGATATATTATCTGCGACATAAAAAAACAAACATACACGCATTTTAGCACAACTTGGTTTGAAACTGTAAGCATTTTCTGTGTCTCAGTCGCTATATAATCCAGAAACCAACGTCCGCCATTTTGAAACAAAAGTTTAATTGAAAAATCGGCTCCAACAACTTTGTTCGGAATTTAATAAGCTTCAATTTAAAAAAAAAAATCGTCCAAATCGAACCAAAATTGAAGGCAATTTTGAAACACGATTTTTCGTTTTTCCCCACTGTGCGACGGTGTATCTCATGGGTTTGGTTATCTTTGCCAATTGGTAATTCCTGACAAAAATACTTTCGTGTCACCTTGTCTAATTCTACTTTTCATCCGGTATTTACTTTGAAATATCATCATGTACGTTTACACTTTAGTATTATAGGTAAATTTAAGGTTTAGGCTACATCTTAAATCTTAGAATTAGGTATTTTCTTTTGTTGTCTACAATTTTTGTTCTTCAATAAAATCAAACTTATAAACCATGTTTATTATTTATTAACCGGGACGCAATTTACACATCTATATTAGGTAGCTAAAATTTATGGGAGGCAATTTACCTATTATTTAGGGTCTAGTTTTATCTCGGGGGGCAATTTACATGTACTCTTGGAATGAATTACCCGGGAATATATTTCTCACCCGGTACATTTTGCCTAGATTCACGTCCAATGTGAATCGCATTTTCAGCACACGCGTTGCTCTTGTAGCACGTATGTCCCCACACACACACCCCACAACAACTGTTAATTCTTTACTAAGCTCAAATTCGACCAACTATGGAATAATGCTCCCATGTTTGGGGCTCTGCTCCCAAACATACACTGCATTTGTTGGATTCTGTTTAGAGAAGAGCGGTCCGTCTGATTGGGGACCCGGAATTGACCGGCGGCCTTGATTCGCTGGAACATCGAAGAACGGTTGGCGACTTGAGTCTGTTCTACAAGTATTTTCATGGACAGTGTTCGAAGGATGTAGCCAGCTTAATTCCTCTCAAAGCGGTGCATGTTAGAAATACACGTCGCGCTGGTGCTTCACATCCGTATGAGGTTCAGCTTGTTACTCCGCGTACAACGCTTTTCAAGCAGTCTCTTACATGGAGAACGTCATCCCTTTGGAATAATTTGCCCAGCGCTGTGTTTCCCACCGAGTACAATTTACAGCGATTCAAGAACAACGTGAATCGCTTTTTCCGCACACGTGCCGCTCCTCGAGCGCTTTAGGGACTTCCCTGCAGCACGTGTGCTAGACTCATAAAAAAAAAAAATGTGCCAATAAAAAAAATGTTGTCTTCTGTAATAGAGGCAAAAATAAGCATTTGAAAAGAAATATATATTTTTAACGAGGTTAATTTAAATGACAATAAATAGACAGAAATAAAAACCATCAATTTTTCCATTTTTTATTAATCTCAATAAAAATTCAAATTAAAAACCATGCTCGATCAACAACAATAAAAACACTTTATATATTTAACCATTAATTTTAATTGTGACAGAAAAAAAAATAACGCTTTGTTGCAATTTTTCCAATAAAAATTTCATAAATAAAACAATAGATTTATCACTCTATGTGAAAATATAAAACGTAGAAACTAAAAAAAAATGATTTTAAATGTTTTATTTCTTCATTTAATAAAAATAAAAATGGATTTATCAAAATGTTCATATACTGTATACAAAACGTCAATAAAATGTTTTTTTGTGATGAAAATTATGTTTTTAATGACGCGTTGATGGTGTTTATGCAGCAATTGTAAAATGTAAACGCAAGGCGTGTTTACAGTCCGTGAGGTACTGTACAGAAAAATAGATAGTGGTTAAATGGACAAAGAAACACGATATAATACACTTTTTTTTTGGGCATAGCATTTGTGCCGCAGGGAGATCCCTAAAGCCTTACATGAGCGATACGTGTGAGGAAAAAGCTGTTCATGTTGGTTTTGAATCGCTGTATAGCCAGTCCCAAAATATACGATCCTGATTTTTGCCGTTTTAAGTGGGCAATATAAAATTTCTGGCCTTTTGTTTATGATAGGTTGCAGAGATGGACTTAAGAATTTTGTTCATTAATGCAAATAAATAAAATTATAAGTGTTTTTGGAGATGTTTATTTACAGATGCATGTAAAAACAAATGGATAAGAAGTACAAATATACAGTCTGAATGAATGGGGTTTACAAGAGAAGACATATTGTATAAATAAAAATATATTTTAACTTAAGACTAATTTGGTTTCACTACCACTGTCATCAGCTGAGGTAATTGTCAGTGGTTTTATATTATTTACATAAATATATGAATCTTCAACTTTAACAACGTGCTGAATGGGATTCTTCCAGCTTTCACAAGGTATATATATATATATATATATATATATATATATATATATATATATATATATATATATATATATATATATATATATATATATATATATATATATATATATATATATATATATATATATATATATATATATATATCATTTTTAACTTTTTTTACTAATTTAACCACTGACACGCTTAACGTAGGAGAAACATTTTGTGCCATTATTTTTGATTTAACTTGATGCCAGATATGTTCAATTGGATTAGACACACAATAATAAGGAGGAAGCCGTGTGTCCCATTTTCTCAGTCATACTATCACAAATATATTTCTTTTCATTTTATAGTCTTTCAAGTGATAAATGTTTTCTCTTGCGATAGCCACTATTTCAATGTTCCCACAGACGCCACATAATTAAAATAGAACCGTTACATTGTAAGTTGTAAGTAAAACTAAAAATAAAAATAATAAAAAGTATCTTTCGAATATTAATGGGGAACTGTATTATCAAATTCTTGAACGGCTCCAAACCGGGTTGCCAGTTAGTAAATATATAGGTAAAAATAGATCCTGTATGATTGCAGGTGCAAGTGCAGGTATACAAAACAGGTAAAATAAAAATACGTTTATCGTAATACCTGGCAACTATGCACAAAACTTTAATAGGGTCGTTTATAGCCCCATTGAAAAAGCAAAAAGGCAGGATCTTATATCTTGGGATTTACTATAAATGGTACTTGGTGATAAACTCAGTCCTAGGCAAATCAATCCAAAGGGATGAGGCTCTCTATATAAAAAACTGCTTAAAAAGTACGAGTACGAGGAGTGACAAGCTAAACTTTATATGAATGTGAAGTGTTAGTATGACCTGGATTTCTAGCTTGTAACTCTTTGGAGGGAATTAAGCGGGCTACATCCATAGAACATTTTTCATAAAATACTTGTAGAATAGACTCAAGTCGCCCACTGTTCTTCAACGCTCCAAAGAATCAAGGTTTTGGATCTTAGTTCAGTCAGAATACGGCCAAAACAGGCCAAAAACAAAAATTGTCGAATACTGCTACTTTTTTTAAAAAAAAAAAATACTCGTCTCGACGAGTACATTAAGGAAAAAATATTGCGACCGTTGAAAAGTTCCGGCAACACACTTAAAAATGGGAGAATTGGCCCGCTTTTGGGTTTTTAGCATATTTTTGCAATTTTATCACAAATTTATGAAAGATGAGCTAACAATTCTGAAAAATTTTGATTGTAGGTAAAAAAACGAAAAATTTTATGGGCTACGGATGTCATTTCAACCTTCTGGTCGAGAGAAATTGGCTGTTTTTGTCGTTTTTATTCTTTGATCATTTTTTTTATGATTAAATAGGTATACTTGCAAACTATAAGCCATTTTTTTTCTAGTTAACTCTGGAAATATGTTCCATAGACATTACTTTAATTGATTCAAACATAATTTTAGCTATTTTTTACATATTAGATATATTTTTCACTCCACATAATGTTAATTAATTTTACCGATTCACGTCTTTTTCTTCTGACAACTTTTTTTCGGTGTATCACTACCTTACCTAAAGTATCAGACAATGTCCTTAAATTTTAATTTCATTTAAAAAATTTAAGCTCGAGAAATTGGTCATTTTTTCTCAAATTTAATTTTTTTTTTAATGCAAATTTACGAATTCTTTCTAAAAAATTATTTTTTTCCTGAATTTTATAATATTTTCAGTAATCAAAGTTATTTTTAAGTACTATACACAGGTTACTGTACATGTTGAATGGCTGAGGAAGTCATTTGGTCCATTTAGGTTGAAAAAACTGGCTAGTATGAATCTTATATCATATTGAAACTTTCCCTTACACGTTAACTAAACTTATTATTTTCCTACATTGAACACTTCCAGCCCTTAAGTACAACTCTGCGTATGGCTTCACTTGTACCACATTTTAACTCTAATTTACAAGATTTGAAAACAAACCATTTATCTCTAAAACTCTCTCTCTATTCTATAAAATGTCGATTATCCCGTACAATGAAACTCTGTCACGAACTCAATAACTTTTACAAGAGCCATTTTCTAAACTATCGTCAACAAAGATTAGTTCTGTTGTTTTAAGGATCTCTAAAGATTTATGTGCTCAAAGTTATCAGGCTTGATTTAAAATATTCTTTCTACCACTGCAAATAGAGAAAAACCTAACCGTTAGCAAACGATGATTATCGGTAGCCTTTTCTATGAGATTAAAGTAACAGGACGCCAAAAATAAATAATTTCTATTACCTTAAAATTCCCTCATGTACAGGGTGGTCCAAATTGGACACTTGTAAAGGTAAACCCCTTTATCTAAAGGAGATAGACGAAAACTGATGTCGGTATCTGAAGCTCAATTTTTATGATAAACTCAACGGTGAAAATCGCATATCGATATCTAGTACCGTTTCAGATATACAGGGTATTTTTCAAAAATTCGCATTTTGAAAATTCTTTGTAATTCTTTTCCTCTGAAAATTTTTGATTTCTGTAAAAACATTCTTAAAGCACTTTTCACGTGGATAGTGTAAGTTACATTTTCTTACAACTAATATTTTAATAGTTATTAACGCAAAAATATATTTTTTAAACAGGTTACCCTGTATATTTTTCCTTATCCGAATAGAGCTTTAAATTACCATTCCAAAAATAGAGCGCATTTTATATTTTGCTGAAATCTACTTCAAAATATAAAGGTTTTCAATTTTTACGCGAGTTTTAAATGCACATTTTGTGAAGTAGGCTTTGGACGGAGCGGCAATATCAATTGTTTACCGATAGCAGTCAAATCCTAAAAAAAAATCCCAGAAGTAACTTTAAGAGTCATAACCACAATAAAATTTACTAAATGCTAGAGTACTTTAAACTATGTAGAAAATAAAACAAAACAACAATAAAACAATTTATTCCGAGTAGAGCAAACTAAAACAACATAATTTTCTATAAGAGATGTTCGAAATGTCGACCAGTTTCATTTACACATAGGCGGCACCTTTTCTGGACACTTCTTACCGAGTTGATTAGTTCAAGAGGAGTGAGAGCTGCAAAACTTTGTATCACTGCAACTTCTAACTCTTGCCTGGTGTTTGTCCGCAATTTAAAAATTAGGTCCCCAGAGATAGAAGTCCATGGCTATTAAATCCGGTGACTTTGCCGGACAACGGTTCGGACCTTGGTTCGCTATCTAGTTATTGTCGAAATTGGCCGATAAAAAATTACTGATAACTGCCGCGTTATGAGGGGGTGTCCCGTCGTGTGGAAAAAATATATTTCTAAGGTCCATTTACGTCAGTTCATCAACAAGAGGTTCCATTTACTGCCTTAAAATTTCTAAATGTCTCTGAGATGTGAGGGTTCCTTCGTAAAAAATGGACCTATTAATCTGCCTCTAAAAATTCCTGGCTACACATTAAAACCAGATCTGCTTTGATTTCTTTGCTCCCCGACTAAATGAGGATTTTCTTGTGCTCACATATAAGAATTGTAACATTTAAAAATACCTGTATTGCTTACATAAGCTTCGTCTGTCCAAATGCAATTTAATGAAAAATTCAAAACATGGTTACAATTCTCCAGAAACCATTGGCAAAAATCCGTACGCCGTTGAAAATCTCCGTCTCTAAGGTTGTAACATTCATTTTTTCCTAGATTTTAAGACCATGTAATGTTACTGATTTTTCCATTTCAAATTGTACTTATTTTCATTTTTGTTCCGAACGGTATATTAAACAGGGATTCCCAGACGTTCGGTATATACGGTTTTGCGGGTTCCTGACCGAACCTCTCGCTACGCCGCGATTGGTGGAATGTTTGATCGGCAGTTTTGATTGGAGCGTCGTGATAGTACTGGCAAAAGTCGCACGATTATTTAAGGCTCCGCAGACCGTAAATTGAGGTTGTTTTCCATCTAGCCGCAACCAGGCAGTACCATCAAGCCGCTGCCGGGCTGTTTTCCATCTAGCCGCAGCCAGGCAGTACCGTCTAGCCGAGAGGCTATTTTCCATCTAGCCGAAGTAGGCTAATTTTCATCAGAGCCGCTAAGTAAAAGCACCAGTGTCTTAAATAAAAGCCGTAGTGAGCTTTCTAAGTGTTTGTTAAGAAAAAGTGTGAAATCGGGCGTAGTCGATCACAGCAGGAATAAAAAACAGTAAGTCAACAAAACTCCCTTCAATAGACTTATTCGAGAGTAGCGCCTTAACTGCAATGAAAAACAGACTAAAAAGTGAAGTGTAAAGCACGATTTCTCGTCTTCGGGGGTTATAATAGTCTAAAATTTTAATGTAACAACTACTAGTTAGGCTAGAATTTGTTAGGTAAAACTGTAAAGGTTAGAACTTTTCATTTTAAAAACATGAATAAATTTTCTTTTTTGATTAAAGCTAGTGTCTCACTGAATATTTATTTTTCTTTTCAGGATAAGTTGTACTAGACTAATTCTTTTTAGTAATACCCATAAAACCCTTCAGCATTTTTCCATTTTTTTAGCTGAAGTTAGATCCTTTCTATTTTAAAATGGATGGTGCCCAAAATTTCGTACAGCTAAAGCCTTTTAAAAAATAGAAATGAATTCCAAAAAAGACGTAAGACAATTATCTCTTACCCATATTTCTCTACCAAGGAAAACTGAGCTAGTGTTTGTTTAATTTCTTTAGTTCTTTTAAAAATCAGGATCCACTCAATTCATTAGCAGAAATTAAAGCGGGGCTGCAAGAAAATTGTGCTCAAGCTTGGGGCGTCCAATATTCAAAGGTTACAAAGATGACGCAGTGTACGTGGGGCGCAATTAAACACCTTTTCACAGGCTCCAAAATTACGCCCAAGCGTGGGACAAACAACTTCTCACAGGGTACAAAAAAAGATGCCTCAAACTGAGGACATTTTTTCAAAAGTTACAAAATTACGCCCAAGCTTGGGGCAAGACATTATTTCACACTTTACAAAATAGCGCTGTCAACGCGGGGCTTTTGGAATTTTATTTTTTAAAAAAGGGTTCAGTGTACTAGCTTTCGAACAAAATAAAAGCTCTAACTTTGCAGATATTTTTATTTCATAATATTTAATTAAACGAAACTACACTATAGCAATAAGACAAAAGCAGGAAATTTGTAGAATTTTTTATTTCAATTTATCTGATGATATGAGTTAGATATTTGAATTTTGTTGTTGACTCTAAGATAAGCGATTCCTACTTTTTTCTTAAAAGCTAACTTTATAGTTCAGATTAGCAAATGTGTTGGTCGACTTTAATTTTGCACTGTTTATTTTGCGGATAACCGAACAAAAAACTGTTCTTTTTTCCTCACCTATATTTTGCATGAATATTAAAAATACTTTGCTGATATGAAACGGTATTTAGAGATTTTTTATAGGAAATTCTTAAGATAAATTGGTAAAGGAATGTTAATAGAAGGCAATACTTAGAAATTTTTTTTGAAATTGTCGAAGATTTTTTAAATGTTTGATAAAGAAGTTTACATATTTTAAGTGCCTTTACGTATTTTTTATTTAGACTATTGGGAGCACAGGAGAAATATTTTTACGATTTTTTAAAACAGTTCTTTTAAATTTTATTCATTTATTGAAGCCTTCAATTTTAAAGTCAATCACCTACTGGAATATAAATTAGACTATGAACTGAAAATCCGTCGTACTTTCTCAGAACATCCGGTCGCGGATAAAAGAAAGATTCTAACGAGGATCTTAAGTAAAGAAATATTCCAATAGATTAGATTGGACTAAATAGTTACAAAAAGTTTCTGATTTTTTAAGTCTAATAAAAATTCTCCTTCTCAAGTTAAAACTCCTGCTTCTCCAAATGGTCACATGTCTCCTTTATTCGTGCATAAATATTTAGATAATAGACCGCATATCGAGATAAATCTATTAGGTGCCCATTTCTCGGCTTTACTTGACTCTGGTGCAAATGCCTCCGTTATAGGTCAGAATGGTATTAAAATTTTAAGTCGTTTAAGTATAAAAATATGCCATGTCGAAAATAGAAGTGTTACCACTGCAGATGGCAGCCGTCTAAAAGTTTTAGGTACGGTTGAGTTGCCGCTAGTCTGTAATGGTCATTGTTTTAGTAATTTTTGTTCTAGTAGTACCTTCTCTATCACATACTTTGGTTTTAGGATGTGATTTCGCACAAAAATTCGGAATTCTAGTAAATTTTAAAAATAATTCGTGGTATCCACAGTCCCTAGAAGTCAACTCTCAAACAAGTTTTAGAGATTGTTATTCAGAAAGTTCTTTAGAAAACCTTTTCTCGCGTCTATGTACCCTAGATGATCTCTCGCGGACGGAACGCTTAAAAGCAGAAAAAGTAATAAGCTCTTTCAATGAAATAAGTAGTAAAGATAGGTGAGGCCGAACGAATAAGATCACCATGTCTATAGATACGGCTGATGCCAGTCCGGTAAAGACAAGGCCCTTCGCCATGTCTCCGTATATGTCAAAAGTATTGAATAAGGAGTTAGACGAAATGTTGAAACTCGGAGTGATATCGTCTATGCTTTGACGGTAGAAAGCTCAACGAGGTCAGCAAATTTGATAACTATCCATTACCAAGCATCAACAGAATTTTGACATCACTCAGGAATGCTAAGTATGTATCTTCGATAGATCTTAGAAAGGCTTTCTGGCAAATTCCTTTGGACAAATCCTCTAAGGAAAAGACCGCTTTTGCAGTAGTAGGCCGAGGTCTATTTCAGTTCGTCACTATGCCGTTTGGTCTAAAGAACGCTGCTCAAACTCAGCAACGTTTAGTGGACGCTATATTTGGTCCGAAAGATGAGCCACATATTTTTACCTATCTCGATGATATTTTAGTAACATCGGAAAACTTTGAATCGCATATTCGCTTACTTAAGGAAGTAAAAGATAAATTGAAAGAGGCCGGACTGACGATAAATTTGAGCAAATGTGATTTTTTCAAAACTTCTCTAAAGTTTTTAGGCTATATCGTAGGCTCAAATTCCTTGCGTACCGATCCGGATAAAGTAGCAAGCATGGTTAATTATGCGAGACCTACTAATACTACGGAAGTTAAGCGTTTCGTAGGAATGTGTTCATGGTATAGACGTTTTATTGAGAATTTTTCTACCCTGTTGTCGCCTATTAATGATCTTTTGAAAGGACGAAAAAAAGGACAATCGATAGATTGGACAAAGGCAGCCGAAGAATCTTTTATAAAGATTAAAGAGCTATTGGTTTTCAGCTCCCATTTTATCCCAACCAAATTTTTCCCAACAGTTTTATATTTCTAGTGATGCTTCTAATACCGGTTAAGGGGGCGTCCTAACACAGAAAATCAATGGTGAGGAAAGAGTGATAGCGTATGCCAGTAGAACTTTATCAAAGGCTGAACGTAACTATTCGGTTGTTGAAAAAGAATGTTTAGCAGTACTCTTTAACATCGAAAAGTTTCGACCTTACATAGAAGGTGTTCCTTTCACGGTCATAACAGATCATTATAGTTTATTGTGGCTTAATTCTATTAAAAACCCTAGTGGCAAACTAGCGCGTTGGGCGATTAGGCTGAGACAACATACATTTAATTTAATTTGGCCAAAAATGCGTTTAGATATCTTAAAGTTTGTGAGGACTTGTGAAGTAGTTGGAGCGCAGAAATCTCCAAATACACTACCTATGGGACTGATGGGAAAAGAGAAAACGGTTAATTACCCTTTCCAAGTCATAGCAGCTGATCTAGTAGGTCCATTTCCACGTTCAAAACAAGGAAATAAATGACTTTTCGTAATTTCTTGCTGGTTAACAAAGTATACCGTGTTATTTCCTTTGAAAAGCTCTAAAGCCGAACGCTTTTTGAAAATTTTAGAAAACGATATTTTTCTAATCCACGGAGTTTCATCGCATTCGATATGCGATAACGGTACTCAGTTTACTTCCGAGTGTCTTAAGAGCTTAAGTGAGACATATAGTTTTAACATACGTTTCAATCCCGTGTGCCCTCTACAATATAATTTCGTTCAAAATAATATTCGTTGATTCACGTGATAATTCGGGATAAAGGAATTTCAAAGATTCAAACACGAAGTAACCGGGTTTACACCGTCTTTCTTAGTTTACGGCAGACATATACCTCTATCTGGATCGTATTATAAAAATTTAGATTTGGATGTCAATATTGACAGCGAAATAATTCCGGGTAACAGGGGTGAGTACGCCGAAAATTTAAAGGGTTTAAAGGATATTTTCACTGACGTGCGTAGTAGGATACATAAGGCTTATGAACGGAACTGTAAGTCTTACAACCTTAGGAAAAGGGATTTTGCCTTTAATATAGGTGATCACGTTTGGCGAAAAAATAAAATTCTTTCCAGTGCAGCAGATAAATTCACATCTAAGTTGGTACCTAAGTATGTGCATTGCGTGATTAGAGAAAAGATTTCAGATTTAGTTTATGGTTTAGTTAATTTAGATGGGACTAAAATAGGACGATGGCATATTAAAGACTTAAAACCATTCAATGAACCTAACCCTAATGAAAGTTTGTCAGAAGAAGAATAGGTTATATTTACATTATCTTAATTGCTTTACCTTATTTTTTTGATGTTGCTCTGTGGAGGTGACGACCTCGTCTTTTTGACTGTTATGAAAGTTGAGCAGAGAATAGCTTACTTTTATTGTTTAAAGCTAAGGTTTTGGGTATTGGCCATATCCCAAACTTAGGTTGATTATAGTTGATGTTTAGCATCGACTCAGCTGTTGCGAGCTTGCGAAAGAGTCACACTCAGGATATATCATAAGACTGGTATGTCGGTGGTCGCGGGATTTGATTTGCTTATGACCCCAAATAATATCCAGTTCTTGACACTTGGAAGCGAAATTTTGATTAGAGGCAATCCAAGGTGATCTTGAGTTAGGACAAGCGCAAGATGTAGCTCGTGTAGTGTGATGTAGAGTCAAAATTTTTAAGAGCAATTTCAAAGTTTGTTACCCGAGTGGGTGTATTTTTATTACCTTAATGGTATATTTTGGGTGCAATTAAGAGTAAATTGATTTTGGTTTATCCAGTAAGTCTAAGACTTGGATTATTTTGATTTAGATCTTCTTCTGAATTGACAAACTGAGGGTATAGTCTATTTTTTTTCAGAGCCGTTTAAACGTTACCTTTGAGTCACTAATTTTTTTAAATTTTTTGCATGGACTCATAGGCGTATGTTGAGTTTTTTCGGTTTACTATCAGATGGATAGAAAATTGAAGTTCTGCAGGAGAACTAAAGGCTGATCATTTACAGGAGATGAGAGTAGAGTAAGACAGTCGTTTCACAAAGAAATGATCAAAATCTGATACCGAGATGAGAACCTTGTCAAGAGAGGCTAAGCGCAGTGAAGGAAGATTCCTAACCGAATTTTTAGATTTCCAAGAGGTAATCTAGAAGTTTGGGCTGACAGAAAACGGTTATGCCTGATACCTGTAGCAGTTTCTTCTAGAGGCTATTGTCTAGGGAGACGATTAACACCATGATCGAATATTTTAGCTGTCAACGATGTTTTCTTCTTGTTTCTGATTAAGCTGGAAAAGCTCTTGTCGTCTTCAAAAGTTTTGTTGCGTTGCTACCGAAAATTGAGAAATTTTTTTACTTCAAGTAGCTTTTTAAGCTCATTTTCGTTTTTTAAAAATTTCGTTAGAAGCTTGGTTAAGTCAACCTAGTAAACCTTTTAGGTTGTATCCCATGAGTTATTTGTTTTTACAGGCTGTGATGCACCGGGTGCTAACAGATGCCGTTACGACGTTTGGCAGGGAGTTAGTCTTCCTGAGGAACAGACTGATTGGAAGGGTAGTCTATGGGGGGTGAACGTTTGACCTTTGGGACCTTTAGGGGTTTTGTTATCCAATGGTTATTTCTATTTGAACCAAAGGAGAGCCTAGCTACTGTAGTCGACCTCAGCTCCAATTAGCCTATTAGTGGTGACAGGCTGTTGGCAGTAGTGTGTTTCGGAACACCCTATTGATTAAATTTTTTTTTTTGACTTATGGTGGTGTGGTAGACACCGTTTTAGTTTAGTGGATGCTATAATCTACTCCCTTTTGTTGGTGGACTCCAGGGTCACCAATTCTGTATTTTATTGTCTCCACCATTCAGTATATCGTGGTGAGGTGTCTGTCTCCTGTTATGTGGGATGGATTGAATGTTTTTCGTTGTTGTTCTAGGGCGAGACCAGTACACGAGGGTTCTTCATGCAACTTGAAGAGGCGCAATGCTGGTTAAGTTTTATATTTCAGTGTAGCCACCCTGAAGAATGACGGAGGGCGTTTCTTCTGGCTCATGTTTCTAGGCAGATTTGTCACTTTGGTGCGATGTGCCGAAGATTTGATTAGCTTTTGCTAAGAGCTTTCACCAAGCTCAGTATGGAGTTATCATAACCAAGAGTTTGGGATTTGAACTCCTGTATATATTTCTGTACATATTTCTGTATATATTTCGGTGTATGTTGGTTGCCTGAGGGCATGTGCTCAAAATGCGAGATTTTGAGTCGTTTTGCTTATGGACTCCCATATATAGGATTATGACTTTAGGGAGGTCCTATTTCGAGACTTGCTGTCTCACATAGTTGTGCTGGGAATGTTTCCTTGAATGTTAGTTGCTCGCGGACTAATCATTCTGTTCTTAGTGAACATTGCATTTTGAAGCAGGATCATTCAGTTTGGTGAATTTTAGCTTTTATAGCTATTCACTGTGTTTAGAGTGAATTTTAGCTTTTATAGCTATTCACTGCGCCTATAGTGATATAGTTAGCTTTTATAGCTGCTCACTATGTTAATGGCGAGATTGTTCTTTTAGAACGCAGACTTTGTGTAGTCGAGGACTATTTACAGAGTGTTTTCTTGGCGAGGAGCCGAGGCTTTTTTCTGGCGATGTACCAGAATGTTTTCTTGGCGAGGAGCCGAGGTGTTTTCTGGCGATCAACCAGAGCGTTTTCCCTGGCGACTTTAGCATGTCTGGATGTCTTAGGACGTCGACATTGCGTTATAGAGTGCGATTATCTGGCGATACCAGAGTGTTTTGTTGGCGATAAGCTGACGTGTTTTCTGGCGATCAACCAGAGCGTTTTCCCTAGCGATTTTAGCATGTCTAGATGTCTTAGGACGTCGACATTGCGCGATAGAGTGCGATTATTTTCCGAGTGCGACTAGTAGTGATACTAGATTTAGAATGTTCTCTTAGTGATGAGCTAGAGCATTGAGGGCGATTTTTCCCGAGCGTTTGTCTGGATATTTATCCAGATATTTTTTTTTTTTTTGGCTTTGTGCGAAATGGTCTGACAAGACTTTTTTAGTGTAAGTGTTTGCACTAGAATCATTTTTTTTATTTTTCTTTATTTAAGAATTTTTATAAATTTCTTTTGCTGACATAGAAAATTTTCAGACAATCCTTAAAATATTTTAAGGGGGGTGTTCATATTTTGTTTCAGTTCATTTTTTTTTGGTTTAGACAAGAGTCTAGACAAAGTTATATTTTTTTTTGTTTTGGTAACAATAACAGAGCTGATTCTTTTATATAAGAAGACCGCGACTGTTACTTTGAACTGGTATTTCTTATGTTCATGCAAGGATTTTTATTTACTTTTTGATGTACTTAACCTTAGTGTTTAATTAAGTTAAGTCTAGTTATAAGATTCTTGTGTACTTGCAAAGATTTTCATTTGGTTTCCATTGTACTTAATATTAGTGCTTAATTGAATTAAGTCTAGTAGTAAGGTCCGAAGTTTGTAATTTTGTTTTAAGTTCTGACCTTAGTATTAAGTGATAGTGTACCACTTTGTACCTTTTCATAAGTAGCCTAAGTTTAATAGACTAGTGTAGTCTATTTCTTTTTGGAAGGGGGTAAATGTAACATTCATTTTTTCCTAGATTTTAAGACCATGTAATGTTACTGATTTTTCCATTTCAAATTGTACTTATTTTCATTTTTGTTCCGAACGGTATATTAAACAGGGATTCCCAGACGTTCGGTATATACGGTTTTGCGGGTTCCTGACCGAACCTCTCGCTACGCCGCGATTGGTGGAATGTTTGATCGGCAGTTTTGATTGGAGCGTCGTGATAGTACTGGCAAAAGTCGCACGATTATTTAAGGCTCCGCAGACCGTAAATTGAGGTTGTTTTCCATCTAGCCGCAACCAGGCAGTACCATCAAGCCGCTGCCGGGCTGTTTTCCATCTAGCCGCAGCCAGGCAGTACCGTCTAGCCGAGAGGCTATTTTCCATCTAGCCGAAGTAGGCTAATTTTCATCAGAGCCGCTAAGTAAAAGCACCAGTGTCTTAAATAAAAGCCGTAGTGAGCTTTCTAAGTGTTTGTTAAGAAAAAGTGTGAAATCGGGCGTAGTCGATCACAGCAGGAATAAAAAACAGTAAGTCAACAAAACTCCCTTCAATAGACTTATTCGAGAGTAGCGCCTTAACTGCAATGAAAAACAGACTAAAAAGTGAAGTGTAAAGCACGATTTCTCGTCTTCGGGGGTTATAATAGTCTAAAATTTTAATGTAACAACTACTAGTTAGGCTAGAATTTGTTAGGTAAAACTGTAAAGGTTAGAACTTTTCATTTTAAAAACATGAATAAATTTTCTTTTTTGATTAAAGCTAGTGTCTCACTGAATATTTATTTTTCTTTTCAGGATAAGTTGTACTAGACTAATTCTTTTTAGTAATACCCATAAAACCCTTCAGCATTTTTCCATTTTTTTAGCTGAAGTTAGATCCTTTCTATTTTAAAATGGATGGTGCCCAAAATTTCGTACAGCTAAAGCCTTTTAAAAAATAGAAATGAATTCCAAAAAAGACGTAAGACAATTATCTCTTACCCATATTTCTCTACCAAGGAAAACTGAGCTAGTGTTTGTTTAATTTCTTTAGTTCTTTTAAAAATCAGGATCCACTCAATTCATTAGCAGAAATTAAAGCGGGGCTGCAAGAAAATTGTGCTCAAGCTTGGGGCGTCCAATATTCAAAGGTTACAAAAATGACGCAGTGTACGTGGGGCGCAATTAAACACCTTTTCACAGGCTCCAAAATTACGCCCAAGCGTGGGACAAACAACTTCTCACAGGGTACAAAAAAAGATGCCTCAAACTGAGGACATTTTTTCAAAAGTTACAAAATTACGCCCAAGCTTGGGGCAAGACATTATTTCACACGTTACAAGGTGATGAACTTTTCTTGTTCTGTATGGCCTGAATTTTTGCTTCTTCAAAGTACGACTTACGTTAGTTCTTGGTAGTCCAGTGGATTCTTTTAACTGTCGGGTTGAAGTGTTGGGATTATTTCCGATAGTTCCTAAAACTACTATTGCTTCTAACTCCTTATCCCTGTTTGATGCATAACAGTGGTCAACAAAAAAAAGAAAATTGCTTGTTTCCTGTGATTTTTTTTTTGTTTCTATCTCAAATTGACGCGTATTTTTTAAATATAGAAACAATTTTTCTCTAACAGCTTTTGTTTTTGAGCTATAGCTAACTACCCTCATTTACTATTTTTACTTAGATTTTCGTTTTTTATTGGACACTAAAATATATTTTGTTGTTGTTTTAGATATGGCTTCGTCAAGAAGATGTTGTGTGCTTAATCCCGATTGTTTTTGCTATATTTGTGGTGAATATATATTTGCAAAATATCGAAAACCTATATCGGACTTTGTGAAAACTGCGTATCATCAATACTTTAAAATAAAATTGTGTAATCAGGACAAGCCATGGGTTCCTCATATTGTATGCCAGAAATGTGTGGTATGTCTACGGTTATGTTCCAGTGGAAGAAGAGATGCAATAATGTTCGTAACACCCATGATTTGGCGAGAACCACGAAACCATTATGACGATTGCTACTTCTGCGTTGTGAAAATAAACGAAATTAACCCTGGAAATCGAAGTAAGTGGTCATATCCTAACTTAGCTTCTGCTCAACGATCTCAATTAAAATCACAAGAGTTACAACCCAGCACATCTAAATCTTCTGATGATCCAAATCTCTGTGAACCCGAACGAAATACATCAAGTGAAGACTCTGATTCAGACTACAAATGTAGCCTTTCAGAACCTCAACCATTTAATCAGAAAGAACTAAATGACTTAGTAAGAGATCTGAACTTACCAAAAGAAGCTTCTGAAATTTTCGCATCTCGTTTAAAAGAAAAAAATTTGCTTACTCCGGAAACCAACATTACATTTTATCGTACCCGAGAAAAAATCTGTTACCGTATTTTTCTCAAGAGAAGAATTTAGTTTTTTGTAACGATGTTGGTGGTATTTTGGAGCAGATGGGAATAAAACAGTACCAACCTAGTGATTGGCGTCTTTTCATAGAGAGCAGCAAAAGAAGTTTAAAGTGTGTTTTGCTTCATAACGGTAACAAGTACGGATCTATACCTATTGCACATTCGACGACTTTAAAAGAAGAATACGTAAATGTTTCTAAGGTTATGGAAAAAATTAAGTATCAAGACCACAAATGGGTCATTTGTGTTGATCTGAAAATGGTTAACTTTGTTTTAGGTCAACAAGGGGGGTACACAAAGTTCCCTTGTTTCGTGTGTCTCTGGGATAGTCGTGACAAACAACACCATTGGCCACAAAAAGTTTGGCCAGTGCGGGAAGAGCTAAAATTTGGTACAAAAAATGTTATAAATGTGCCTTTAGTTAACCGAGACCGCATCATACTTCCACCACTTCATATTAAACTCGGCATAATGAAACAGTTTGTGAAGGCGCTTGACAAAAGTGGCGAATGTTTTAATTTTCTTTCACGCAAGTTTCCAGGATTAAGTTCAGAAAAATTGAAAGCTGGTATTTTTGATGGGCCACAACTCGTGAAAGATCCTAATTTTGTCAAATCAATGACTGAAGTCTAATCCAAAGCTTGGAATTCATTTGTTTTGGTTATGAGAAGTTTCCTAGGCAAAAAGAAATCTGACGACCATGTCGAGCTTGTTGAGTGCATGCTATCGAACTTGCAAGAGCTAGGGTGCAACATGAGCATAAAAATCCACTTTCTGCACTCGCATTTAGACCGATTTCCACAAAATCTGGGTGATTTTAGTGAGGAGCAGGGTGAAAGATTTCATCAGGATCTTCGGACAATGGAAGAGCGTTATCAGGGGCGGTGGGACTCACATATGATGGCAGACTACTGCTAGAGTTTGCAACGAGATCTACCTAAAGTCGTTCATTCAGGGACATCTTATAAAAGATCATTTGCTAGTGTTCAATAGAAATTTTGTTAACATAGTGTATTATTTTTTTGTATTTTTTTGGCAAAATAATAAAACTGTATATTTCAAAAGGTAAAGCTGTTAGCAATCTCCCAGTATTTTTTTCATAGTCAAGGCCATAGAAATACCCAATAACAGAAAAAAAAAATAAAGGAAACAAGACTTGTGTTGACCAGTGTAATCTTTGGGTCGTTCCTTTTTAAACTGGCCACTATTAAGTAGGTTATGTTGCAATCGAGCGAATATATCCTTGAAGGGTTGACGCCTCTATGGATACCGTTCGTCGTAAAAATTACGTGCCGCTTACGAATTTTCTCCGGTTTGTATGAAACACACTATCATATCCTATTTTTTGTAATTTTCAAACTTCGTTGCGATTTATTTGACAATTCAGTAACTGATCGTGAAGTAAAATTTGACAACTATTAGTAAACAATTGAATTAAACCATATGGCCACTCCGTCAAAGCCTACTTCCCAACATGTGCATTTAAAACTCGCGTAAAAATTGAAAACCTCTATATTTTGAAGTAGATTTAAACAAAATATAAAGCGTGCTATATTTTTAGAATGGTAATTTAAAGCTCTATTCGGATAAGGAAAAATATACAGGGTATTCCATTTAAAAAATATATTTTTGCGTTAATAACTATTAAAATATTAATTGTAAAAAATGTAACTTACACTGTTGAAATCCACGTGAAAAAGTGCTTTAAGAATGTTTTTACAGAAATCAAAAATTTTCAATAGAAAAAGAATTACAAACATTTTTCCAAAGTGCAGATTTTTGAAAAACACCCTGTATATCTGAAACGATACTAGATATCGATATGCGGTTTTCATCATTGAGTTTATCGTAAAAATTGAGCCTCAGACACCGACATCAGTTTTCGTCTATCTCCTTTAGATAAAGGGGTTTACCTTTAAAAGTGTCCAATTTGGACCACCCTATACATACATACAGTTAGTGATAACGATTATTCCGTAGTTAACCGCCATTTACAGTGTCTGATCTCATAAGGCAGCAATGAGGTGACCGACTAACCTCGTTAGCGTGAAATGCATTTAAAATTCCAGAAAATTACCAAGGGGATCCACTGGTTATCATAAATCCCCCAACAATTCAGAGACGGATACTTGCATATATTATTTCCCCAGAAGAATAGAAATTCTGAAAGAAAGATCTAACAGTTGCTATGGTTGAGGATGGGATAAAGTTAAATAACGAGGCAAATTTTCATGCCATTAATTTATTATCTATAATATATATAAAATGCAACGTCTCTCTGTCTGTCTGTCTGTCCGTTAGTGCGCCTATCACTGGAGAACCACTTATCCGATTTACGTACTTTTTTTTTAAAACATATATATGTTCTCTGGCCAGGTTATAGGCTATATTTTATTACGGTATAGGTAGCATAGGGAATGAGCAGTGACGATAAAAGTGAATGAAGTCTGAAAAAAGTTTGCCGCGCGTTCCCTTGCAATACACAGCAGAAACCATTAAATTTGGAACAATATTATGTAGCAGAGAATATCTATAATCTATAATCTATAATATATATAAAATGCAATGTCTCTCTTTCTGTCCATTAGTGCGTTTATCACGCGAGAACCACTTATTCGATTTACGTGTCTTTTTTTAAATTCATACATATATTTTTTGGCCAGGTTATATAGTAATAATAATAATTTATATCTATAATATATGTAAAATGCAACGTCTCTCTGTCTGTTTGTCTGTCCGTTAGTGCGCTTATCCATCGAGAACCACTTATTCGATTTACGTGATTTTTTAAATTCATACATATGTTCTCTGATCAGGTTATAGATATATTTTTTATTACATCTATAATATATATAAAATGCAACGTCTCTCTGTCTGTCTGTCCGTCCGTTAGTGCGCTTATCACGGGAGAACCACTTATCCGATTTACGTGCTTTTTTTTTTAAACATACATATGTTCTCTGGCCAGGTTATAGGCTATATTTTATTACGTTAGATAACATAAGGAATAAGCAGTGACGATAATAGTGAATCAAGTCGGAAAAATGTTTGCCGCTAGAGCGTTCTCTTGCAATACACTGCCAAAACCATTAAACATGGAACAATATCATGTAGCAAAGAATATCAGTAATTTATATAAAATGCAACGTCTCTCTGTCTGTCTGTCTGTCCGTTAGTGCGCTTATCACTCGAGAACCACTTATCCGATTTACTTGTTTTTTTTTTTTTAAATGCATACATATGTTCTCTGGCCAGGTTATATAATAATAATAATAATCTATATAATATACCATATATAAAACGCAACGTCTCTCTGTCTATCCGTTAGTGTGCTTATCATTCGAGAACCACTCATCTGATTTACGTGATTTTTTTTTTAATTCTTAATTTAATATATGTCAAAAAAAATCTATAATATATATAAAACGTAAAGTCTCTCTGTCTGTCTGTCTATCCATTAGTGTGCTTAGCACTCAAGAATCACTTATCCGATTTTTTATAAAATACAAAGGGAATAAACAGAGACAAAATGCTAATATGTAGGAAAAAAGATGGAAGTTTAGCAGTAAGCTTGGTAGAAAGACTGAATAGATGGGAATACTTTAAAGAAACACTAAATGGAGATAAAAATGAGTTGAATGAGAAATAGGAAGCCAAATTAACTGAAGGGCAGGAGGGGACAAACAAACCCTGCAAAGAAGAAATAAGAAAAATACTCAGAACCCAAAAAAAATAAGGCCCCGGGTGGAAATTGTATACCAGCAGAACTGATCAAAGCTGGAGGAGTAGATCTGGAAAATGAAATATGCCGGTTGGTGCAAGAAATACAGACAACAGAAAAGATATCAGTGAGCTGGAGAGAGTCGCTCATTTGTCCAATATACAAAAAAGGAGAAAAAAACTATATGT
This sequence comes from Pachyrhynchus sulphureomaculatus, assembly GCA_019049505.1. Lineage (NCBI taxonomy): Eukaryota > Metazoa > Arthropoda > Insecta > Coleoptera > Curculionidae > Pachyrhynchus > Pachyrhynchus sulphureomaculatus. Next base: position 10,401,050 of record CM032448.1, read on the forward strand.
GCTAATTATAGACCAATAGCCTTACTGGATGTCGTGTGCAAGATAGATAGTAGTGTTGACTATCAAAAACAGACTAGCAGAGAAAGCCGAGTCTATTCTGGGAGAGTACCAGTGCGGATTCAGGAAAAATAGATCGGTTACAGATCAGATATTTTCGATTAAGCAAATCCAAGATAATAGCTTAAAACAAAATTTGGCACTACATTTGGTCTTTGTGGATTTCAGAGAAGCATATGACTCTATAAATAGAGAAGGACTCTACAAGATAATGGAAGAACTAAAAATTCCAAGTAAATTGATTCGCATGGTGAGAATGATCCTGAATGACACAGAAAATAGAGTGTTGGTTGAGGGCAAAGTATCAGACAAGTTTAAGGTGAAGAGAGGATTAAGACAGGGGGATCCAGTATCGACATGTCTATTTAATTTGGTAATAGAGAAGATAATCCGGGAGTCTGAAATAAAAACAAATGGATATATATACACATATATATATATATATATATATATATATATATATATATATATATAGATATATATATATATATATATATATATGTATGTATATGTATATATATATATATATATATATATATATATATATATATATATATATATATATATATATATATATATATATGGATATACCAACAAACCTGCCAATGCTTGGCCTATGTGGAAGATGTAGCAGTAATTGCAAGAGCAAAAAGAACTTCAAAAAAGCCATAAGTAGGATAGAAGAAAGGGGAAGGATGAGAGGACTAAAGATAAATAAGGAAAAAACAAAATACATGGAAATTACAAGGAAGAAGGATAATAAAAACAACAAAAGTTTAGATATAATAAACAACTTAGGAAAAAGATATACGTTTGCAAAAGTAGACAAATTTAATTATCTGGGAGTAACAATAACAGAGAGTGGACAAGAAAGGACAGAGATACAAGAAAGAATAGCGAAAGGACAGAGATGTTTGGGGGCAATGAATCCAATATTGAAATCAAAGAATGTATCAAGAAAAGCAAAAGAAAGAATAAATACGACAGTTGTCAGACCCACGGTGACATATGGATGCGATACGTGAAAACTGAATGCAAGAGAAAAGGAGACGTTGGAGGTGTGGGAAAGGAAAGCTTTGAGAAGAATCTACGGAGGAAGGAAAGAAGAGGGACTGTGAAGAAGAAGAACAATTTACGAATTAAAATGCCTATATACGAAACCCCTTATAAGCCAAATCATAAGAAACCAGCGATTAAGATGGTTGGGACATCTGGCAAGGATGAAGGAAGAAAGACAGGCAAAGCAAGCCGTAATAAGAGGAGTGGTTGGAAGAAGAGGCAAGGGTAGACCTCGATCTACATGGATTCAGGCAGTAAAGCAAGATCCGGAGTTGATGGGAATCGCGCACTGGAAAAAGCTAAAAGGAGATAAAAAGAAGTGGAGACAAGTATGCAACCAAGCCATGGGCCTCTAAGGCCCTTGAACTATATAATAATATAAACATAACGAATAAGCAGTGACGATAAAGGCGAATCAAGTCCACGCGAGCGGAGCCGCGGGCACAGCTAGGAACATATATAATAATAACATTAACACAAATAAAGCAAGTATAGTCCGGGGAAAAACCATATTAGATGGAATAAAATGTAGAAGTTTTAATAGCTGGTAAATGTAACCTATGTACCGACTAAGGTAATGGTGGGTGGCGCAAACATATTAAGTAAAAATAACCGGCCAAGTGCAAGTCGGACTTGCGCAATTAGTGTTCCGTACGTTAATTGCTTTTAAAATTATTTTTTTTACGGAGATATAAAATGAACAATGACTTACAAAACACACCTCAAATGAGTTTTCAACAAAACGTTTTTCCGATCTTTACTGAAAACTTAAGACAAATTTTTGTTCTTTTTTATATAATAGATAAATTATTAAAGGTATTGCACTCTTGATAATTTTCGCTCAATCTACACCCAGTGGAGAATATTCCAGAATTTTAAAAATGATTTGATTAGTACTTTTCGATATAAAAAGGGTATGAAGAAATAAGCGTACTATCAGCTGCAAAGCTGTAGATTGGATTTCCGGTCTTTTCCAGCAGATCGTTAACGTAAATGAGAAAGAGAGTAGGTGATAGTATGGAGCCTTGAGGCACACCGGCGTTGATAGTGAAGGTGTTAGAAAGAAATTCGTCGACCGCCACTCGTAAGGAACGCTCATTGAGGCAACATGAGAGCCATAAACAGAACTTTACAAACATATCATAAGAGCGTAGCTTAGCCAACAGTCCATCGTGCCAAACACGGTCGAATGCCTTGGATATGTCAAGAGCAACTGCTCGAGATTTTCCAAAGTGTTCAATTGCGTTGTTGCAAACATGTATTACATAAGTCAGAAGATCTCCTGTTGATCTATGTTTACGAAAGCCATATTGGTGATCGCTAATAATGTTGAATTCTTTAAGATATTTTAGAAGATGTTGATTGTTAGCCTTTTTCATGACTTTCGATATTATTGAAAGCAATGCGACTGGTCGGTAGTTATTTGGCAAGGTCTTCTTGCCTTTTTTAGGTATCGGCTGAACGGTGGCACACTTCCAGCAGGATGGAAATATTCCCTTTCTGTAGGATAGGTTGAAAAGTCTACAGAAAACTGGTGTCAGTTCCCTCGCACAGTTTTTGAGAACTATGGCAGGTATTCCGTCAGCGGTAGAAACTTTTTTGGTGTCTAGTTTCATTAAAATACGCTTTATGATACGCTATCTGAAGACAATATCGGGCATCCTTGACTGCTCTATGGGAATAGTAGATGGTGTTTTTCCCTGGAAATCGACAGTAGAATGTGAAACAAAGACTTCAGCCAACAAGTTCGCTTTTTCAACAGGTGTCGTTGCAATATAATTATCTGGCCGTGTGAGTGGTGGTATGGTAGATTTGGTGAAATTTTGGCTAACTGCTTTAGCGACTGACCAAAAGGACTTGGAATTGTTGGGACAAGCGAGAAGTTTCTAATTCGCCGATTGTGTGCCTCCGTGGTTTCATCGATAATTTTTTTGCATCTGTTCCTGGCACGAACAAAGGTGTTACGATTTATGTTGTTAGGATTTTCACGCCATTGTCAGTAGGCAAGATGTTTAGAAGCAACAGCTTCTTTGCATTTTCGGTCAAACCAAGGCTTGCCGTTGGAAGGGCATTTCTTCGAAAAAGGAATTTAAGCTTCCATACCAGCCAAAATATCATCGGAAACCACCCTGGCGCAGTCAGATGGATCGTCGAATCGAAAACAAACGTCTAACCAAGGGAAAGTTCGAAAATATTCCATGAGATCTTTCCATTTAACAAATTTATAGTGCCAAATCTTGCGCGGTTTAGGCGCCTCTCTGTCATTGATTGGTAGGATACTCGATGTCGAAAGCAGTTTATGGTCGGAAGAACCTAACGGCGGATTTACGGTGACCGTGTAAATCTCCGGATTGGTGGTTAAAAACAGATCAAGAAGACTGGCGAACTCCCCGTCTCGATCAGGGATCCGTGTTGGTTCGTCAATAAGCCACAGCTGATTGAGAATGATTCAGCCTCACGACCTTGTTCGTCGGTAGTATTTGAATATTTAAACCAGTTGATTTTGTGGACATTAAAGTCAGTCAAATTCCATACTTCTCTAGTTTTAAGCAAAGTATTGAATGATTTACCGAGTCAAATGCTTTTGACAAATCGAGAAGCATGGCCACAGTCACCTTATGATCATTTAAAGAATTAAGAATCTCTGACATGGCTTGATAAATAGCTCTAATAGTAGATTTAGGTCTACTGAAACCATTCTTCTGATCAGCCAGGATATTGTTTTGTTCAATAAAGGATATCAACCTAGAGTACAGTATTTTTTCAAAAATTTTGTTTACATTCGACAGTAGTGATACCGGCCTATATCTTCAGCTCGGTCATTTTTTTTATATATGGCTTTTATATGTGCAAGCTTTAATTGATCTGGGAACATTCCTGTCGAGAATATAACAATAATAATATGTTCCAATTGTATTTACTTAACACAAAGTATTGTAAATCAATCTGTATTGTGCAGTTTTATCAACAATAAAGAGATTTTTGCCTTAGACGTTAAATATAACATTTGGACCACCAAATGCTAAACTACTATCCATAGTAACCGCATTTGTTTTTGACAATGGGAAGTAGTCTAGCCTACATATATATATATATATATATATATATATATATATATATATATATATATATATATATATATATATATATATGAGATGAGAGATGACAATTTATTTCAAATCGGCTAAAAATATACATTACCCGATTACTGTCATGCACACGTGTTTTACTTTTTTCATTTAATAATATCATTTTTCCAATAAAAGTCAATAAAAATTTCTTTTGAAAGCATATTTCATTTATCCATCGATATTTAGTCGTAGTTACTAGAAAATTCGATGTGACATTTCATTTAAATGCTGGCACAGTTGTTTCTTTATTTAGGGTAACATTTATGGAGGTCACATTTAGGAACGCGTGGCTTTTATTAAATTAAATACCAAAAAAATGTTCTAAATGGAAACTACAAATGACAAAAAGAATGAACCTAAACTAAATAGAATTCTATCGTACTTATCCCAACCCTAGCTCTACCCATATATATATATATATATATATATATATATATATATATATATATATATATATATATATATATATATATATACAGTCCCTGGCCAAATTATTAGACGCACTGCAAGATTTCATGTAAAATATTAATTACCGAGTGATATTGTACCGTTTTATTATTTTAAATTGATTTGTTTTTTATTTTTTTATTATCCAATCAATTACCTATTTATTTGACATAAATAAAACAGCATTAATTTAGAAAAGCATAAGTTTATTAAGTTTTAAAGAAAAGTGAAATTAATGTTAGTAAAAGTCAATATTTAGTTGAGCCACCTTTAGCCGCTATCAAAGCTTTAATTCTGCGCGGCATGCTATCAATGCAAGATTGTACTGTCTC
>CM032448.1:10411075-10651472 GCA_019049505.1 Pachyrhynchus sulphureomaculatus
ATGTAATGTTACTGATTTTTCCATTTCAAATTGTACTTATTTTCATTTTTGTTCCGAACGGTATATTAAACAGGGATTCCCAGACGTTCGGTATATACGGTTTTGCGGGTTCCTGACCGAACCTCTCGCTACGCCGCGATTGGTGGAATGTTTGATCGGCAGTTTTGATTGGAGCGTCGTGATATTACTGGCAAAAGTCGCACGATTATTTAAGGCTCCGCAGACCGTAAATCGAGGTTGTTTTCCATCTAGCCGCAACCAGGCAGTACCATCAAGCCGCTGCCGGGCTGTTTTCCATCTAGCCGCAGCCAGGCAGTACCGTCTAGCCGAGAGGCTATTTTCCACCTAGCCGAAGTAGGCTAATTTTCATCAGTGCCGCTAAGTAAAAGCACCAGTGTCTTAAATAAAAGCCGTAGTGAGTTTTCTAAGTGTTTGTTAAGAAAAAGTGTGAAATCGGGCGTAGTCGATCACAGCAGGAATAAAAAACAGTAAGTCAACAAAACTCCCTTCAATAGACTTATTCGAGAGTAGCGCCTTAACTGCAAAGTAAAACGGACTAAAAAGTGAAGTGTAAAGCACGATTTCTCGTCTTCGGGGGGTTATAATAGTCTGAAATTTTAATGTAACAACTACTAGATTAGGCTAGAATTTGTTAGGTAAAACTGTAGAGGTTAGAACTTTTCATTTTAAAAAACAAGAATAAATTTTCTTTTTTGATTAAAGCTAGTGTCTCACTGAATATTTATTTTTCTTTTCAGGATAAGTTGTACTAGACTAATTCTTTTTAGTAATACCCATAAAACCCTTCAGCATTTTTCCATTTTTTTTAGCTGAAGTTAGATCCTTTCTATTTTAAAATGGATGGTGCCCAAAATTTCGTACAGCTAAAGCCTTTTAAAAAATAGAAATGAATTCCAAAAAAGACGTAAGACAATTATCTCTTACCCATATTTCTCTACCAAGGAAAACTGAGCTAGTGTTTGTTTAATTTCTTTAGTTCTTTTAAAAATCAGGATCCACTCAATTCATTAGCAGAAATTAAAGCGGGGCGGCAAGAAAATTGTGCTCAAGCTTGGGGCAACATTTTTTCACAAGATACAAAATAGCGCTGTCAACGCGGGGCTTTTGGAATTTTATTTTTTAAAAAAAGGGTTCAGTGTACTAGCTTTCGAACAAAATAAAAGCTCTAACTTTGCAGATATTTTTATTTCATAATATTTATTGAACGAAACTACACTATAGCAATAAGACAAAAGCAGGAAATTTGTAGAATTTTTTATTTCAATTTATCTGATGATATGAGTTAGATATTTGAATTTTGTTGTTGACTCTAAGATAAGAGATTCCTACTTTTTTCTTAAAAGCTACCTTTATAGTTCAGATTTAGCAGATGTGCTGGTTTACTTTAATTTTTGCAGTGTTAGATTTTGCGGTTAACCGAACAAAAAAAACTGTTCTTTTTTCTCACCTATATTTTGCATGAATATTAAAAATACTTTGCTGATACGAAACGGTATTTAGAGATTTTTTATAGGAAATTCTTAAGATAAATTGGTAAAGGAATGTTAATACAAGGCGATACTTAGAAATTTTTTTTGAAATTGTCGAAGATTTTTTTTAATGTTTGGTAAAGAAGTTTACATATTTTAAGTGCCTTCACGTATTTTTTATTTAGACTATTGGGAGCACAGGAGAAATATTTTATGATTTTTTAAACAATTCTTTTAAATTGTATACATTTATCATGGAAGCCTTCAATTTTAAAGTCAATCACCTACTGGAATATGAGTTAGACTATGAACTGAAAATCCGTTGTACTTTCTCAGAACGTCCGGTCACGGATAAAAGAAAGATTCTATCGAGGATCTTAAGTAAAGAAATATTCCAATAGATCAGATTGGACTAAATAGTTACAAAAGTTTCTGATTTTTTTTAAGTCTAATAAAAATTCTCCTTCTCAAATTAAAACTCCTGCTTCTCCAAATGGTCACATGTCTCCTTTATTCGTGCATAAATATTTAGATAATGGACCGCATATAAGGATATATCTATTAGGTGCCCATTTTTCGGCTTTACTTGACTCTGGTGCAAATGCCTCTGTTTTAGGTCAGAATGGTATAAGAATTTTAAGTCGTTTAAGTATAAAAATATGCCACGTCAAAAATAGAAGTGTTACCACTGCAGATGGCAGCCGTCTAAAAGTTTTAGGTACGGTTGAGTTGCCGCTAGTCTGCAATGGTCATTGTTTAGTAATCTCTGCTCTAGTAGTACCTTCTCTATCACATACTTTGGTTTTAGGATGTGATTTCGCACAAAAATTCGGAATTCTAGTAAATTTTAAAAATAATTCGTGGTATCCACAGTCCCTAGAAGTCAACTCTCAAACAAGTTTTAAAGATTGTTATTCAGAAAATTCTTTAGAAAACCTTTTCTCGCGTCTATGTACCCTAGATGATCTCTCGCGGACGGAACGCGTAAAAGCAGAAAAAGTAATAAGCTCTTTCAATGAAATAAGTAGTAAAGATAGGTTAGGCCGAACGAATAAAATCACCATGTCTATAGATACGGCTGAAGCCAGTCCGGTAAAGACAAGGCCCTTCGCCATGTCTCCTTATATGTCAAAAGTACTAAATAAAGAGTTAGACGAAATGTTGAAACTCGGAGTGATTGAAGAATCAAACAGTCCCTGGTGTTCTCCAATCTTATTGGTGAAAAAGGCCGATGGACAGTATCGTCTAAGCTATGACGGAAGAAAGCTCAACGAGGTCAGCAAATTTGATAACTATCCATTACCGAACATCGATAGAATTTTGACATCACTCAGGAATGCTAAGTATGTATCCTCGATAGACCTTAGAAAGGCATTCTGGCAAATTCCTTTGGACAAATCCTCTAAGGAAAAGACCGCTTTTGCAGTAGTAGGCCGAGGTCTATTTCAGTTCGTCACTATGCCGTTTGGTCTAAAGAACGCTGCTCAAACTCAGCAACGGTTAGTAGACGCTATATTTGGTCCGAAATATGAGCCACATATTTTTACCTATCTAGATGATATTTTAGTAACATCGGAAGACTTCGAATCGCATATTCGCTTACTTAAAGAAGTAAAAGATAAATTGAAAGAGGCCGGACTGACGATAAATTTGAGCAAATGTGATTTTTTTAAAACTTCTCTAAAGTTTTTAGGCTATATTGTAGGCTCAAATTCCTTGCGTACCGATCCGGATAAAGTAGCTAGCATGGTTAATTATGCGAGACCTACTAATACTACGGAAGTCAAGCGTTTCGTAGGAATGTGTTCATGGTACAGACGTTTCATTGAGAATTTTTCTACCTTGTTGTCGCCTATTAATGATCTTTTGAAAGGACGAAAAAAAAGGACAATCGATAGATTGGACAAAGGCAGCCGAAGAATCTTTTATAGAGATTAAAGAGCTATTGGTTTCAGCTCCCATTTTATCCCAACCAGATTTTTCACAACAGTTTTATATTTCTAGTGATGCTTCTAATACCGGTTTAGGGGGCGTCCTAACACAGAAAATCAATGGTGAGGAAAGAGTGATAGCGTATGCCAGTAGAACTTTATCAAAGGCTGAACGTAACTATTCGGTTGTTGAAAAAGAATGTTTAGCAGTACTCTTTAACATCGAAAAGTTTAGACCTTACATAGAAGGTGTTCCTTTCACGGTCATAACAGATCATTATAGTTTATTGTGGCTTAATTCTATTAAAAACCCTAGTGGCAAACTAGCACGTTGGGCGATTAGGCTGAGACAACATGCGTTTAAAATGCGTTTTGATATCTTAAAGTTTGTGAGGACTTGTGAAATATGTGGAGCGCAGAAATCTCCAAATGCACTACCTATGGGACTGATGGGAAAAGAGAAAACGGTTAATTACCCTTTTCAAGTCATAGCAGCTGATCTAGTAGGCCCATTCCCACGTTCAAAGAAGGGAAATAAATGGCTTCTCGTGGTTTCTTGCTGGTTTACAAAGTATACCGTGTTATTTCCTTTGAAAAGCTCTAAAGCCGAATGCTTTTTGAAAATTTTAGAAAACGATATTTTTCTAATCCACGGAGTTTCATCGCTTTCGGTACGCGATAACGGTACTCAGTTTACTTCTGAGTGTCTTAAGAGCTTAAGTGAGACATATAGTTTTAACATACGTTTCAATCCCGTGTGCCCTCTACAATATAATTTCGTTCAAAATAATATTCGTTGATTCACGTGATAATTCGGGATAAAGGAATTTCAAAGATTCAAACACGAAGTAACCGGGTTTACACCGTCTTTCTTAGTTTACGGCAGACAGATACCTCTATCTGGTTCGTATTATAAAAATTTAGATTTGGATGTCAATGTTGACAGCGAAATAATTCCGGGTAACAGGGGTGCGTACGCCGAAAATTTAAAGGGTTTAAAAGATATTTTCACCGACGTGCGTAGTAGGATACATAAGGCTTATGAACGGAACAGTAAGTCTTACAACCTTAGAAAAAGGGATTTTGCCTTTAAAATAGGTGATCACGTTTGGCGAAAAAATAAAATTCTTTCCAGTGCAGCAGATAAATTCACATCTAAGTTGGTACCTAAGTATGTGCATTGCGTGATTAGAGAAAAGATTTCAGATTTAGTTTATGGTTTAGTTAATTTAGATGGGACTAAAATAGGACGATGGCATATTAAAGACTTAAAACCATTCAACGGACCTAACCCTAGTGAAAGTTTGTCAGAAGAAGAATAATTTATATTTACATTATCTTAATTGCTTAAATTTTTTTTGATGTTGCTCTGTAGAGGTGACGACCTCGTTTTTTTGACTGTTATAAAAGTTGAGCAGAGAATAGCTTACTTTTATTGTTTAATGCTAAGGTTTTGGGTACTGATCATATCCAACCTTAGGTTGATTGTAGTTGATGTTTAGCATCGACTCAGCTGTTGCGAGCTTGCGAAAGAGTCACACTCAGGATATATCATAAGACTGGTATGTCGGTGGTCGCGGGATTTGATTTGCTTATGACCCCAAATAATATCCAGTTCTTGACACTTGGAAGCGAAATTTTGATTAGAGGCAATCCAAGGTGATCTTGAGTTAGGACAACCGCAAGATGTAGCTCGTGTAGTATGATGTTGAGTCAAAAATTTTTTTATGAGCAATTTCAAAGTTTGTTACCCTAGTGGGTGTATTTTTATTACCTTGATGGTATATTTTGGGTGCAATTAAGAGTAAATTGATTTTGGTTTATCCAGTAAGTATGAGACTTGGATTATTTTGATTTAGATCTTCTTCTGAATTGACAAACTGAGGGTACTTTCTATTTTTTTTCAGAGCCGTTTAAACGTTACCTTTGAGTCTGAGTCTTTGAGTTTTTTAAAATTTTTTTTGCATGGACTCATAGGCGTATGTTGAGTTTTTACGGTATACTATCAGATTGATAGGAAATTGAAGTCCTGCAGGAGAACTAAAGGCTGATCATTTACAAGAGATGAGAGCAGAGTAAGACAGTCGTTTCACAAAGAAATGATCAAAATCTAATACCGAGATGAGAACCTTGTCAAGAGAGGCTAAGCGCAGTGAAGGAAGATTCCTAACCGAATTTTTAGATTTCCAAGAGGTAATCTAGAAGTTTGGGCTGACAGAAAACGGTTATGCCTGATACCTGTAGCAGTTTCTTCTAGAGGCTATTGTCTAGGGAGACGATTAACACCATGATCGAATATTTTAGCTGTCAACGATGTTTTCTTCTTGTTTCTGATTAAGCTGGAAAAGCTCCTGTTCGTCTTCAAAAGTTTTGTTGCGTTGCCACCGAAAAATTAGAGAAATTTTTGCTTCATGTAGCTTTTTAAGCTCATTTTCGTTTTTTTAAAATTTCGTTAGAAGCTTGGTTAAGTCAACCTTGTAAACCTTTTAGGTTGTATCCCATGAGTGATTTGTTTTTACAGGCTGTGATGCACCGGGTGCTAACAGATGCCATTACGACGTTTGGCAGGGAGTTAGTCTTCCTGAGGAACAGACTGATTGGAAGGGTAGTCTATGGGGGATGAACGTTTGACCTTTGGGACCTTTAGAGGTTTTGTTACCCAATGGTTATTTCTATTTGAACCAAAGGAGAGCCTAGCTACTGTAGTCGACCTCAGCTCCAATTAGCCTATTAGTGGTGACAGGCTGTTGGCAGTAGTGTGTTTCGGAACACCCTATTGATTAATTTTTTTTGACTTATGGTGGTGTGGTAGACACCGTTTTAGTTTAGTGGATGCTATAATCTACTCCCTTTTGTTGGTGGACACCAGGGTCACCAATTCTGTATTTTATTGTCTCCACCATTCAGTATATCGTGGTGAGGTGTTTGTCTCCTGTTATGTGGGAAGGATTGAATGTTTTTTCGTTGTTGTTCTAGGGCGAGACCAGTACACGAGGGTTCTTCATGCAACTTGGAGAAGCGCAATGCTGGTTAAGTTTTATATCTCTGTGTAGCCACCCTGAAGAATGACGGAGGGCGTTTTTTCCGGCTCATGTTTCTAGGCAGATTTGTCACTTTGGTGCGATGTGCCGAAAATTAGCTTTTGCTACGAGCTTTCACCAAGCTCAGTATGGAGTTACCATAACCAAGAGTTTGGGATTTGAACTCCTGTATATATTTCTGTACATATTTCTGTATATATTTCAGTGTATGTTGGTTGCCTGAGGGCATGTGCTCAAAATGCGTGATTTTGAGTCGTTTTGTTTATGGACTCCCATATATAGGATTATGACTTTAGGGAGGTCCTATTTCGAGACTTGCTGTCTCATATAGTTATGTTGGGAATGTTTCTTGAATGTTAGTTGCGCGCGGACTAATCATTCTGTTCTTAGTGAACATTGCTTTTGAAGCAGGATCATTCAGTTTGGTGAATTTTAGCTTTTATAGCTATTCACTGTGTTTGGGGTGAATTTTAGCTTTTATAGCTATTCACTGTGCCTATAGTGATATTGTTAGCTTTTATAGCTGCTCACTATGTTAATGACGAGATTGTTCTTTTAGAACGCAGACTTTGTGTAGTCGAGGACTATTTACAGAGTGTTTTCTTGGCGAGGAGCCGAGGTTTTTTCTGGCGATATACCAGAATGTTTTCTTGGCGAGGAGCCGAGGTTTTTTCTGGCGATATACCAGAATGTTTTCTTGGCGAGGAGCCGAGGTTTTTTTTTTCTGGCGATATACCAGAGTGTTTAGTTGGCGATAAGCTGACGTGTTCCCTGGCGATTTTTGCATGTCTGGATGTCTCAGGACGTCGACATTGCGCGATGTAGCGTTTTCCCTGGCGATTTTAGCATGTCTAGATGTCTTAGGACGTCAACATTGCGATGTAGAGTGCGATTATTTTCTGAGTGCTACTAGTAGTGATACTAGATTTGGAATGTTCTCTTAGCGATGAGCTAGAGCATTGATAGCGATTTTTCCCGAGCGTTTGTCTGGATATTTATCCAGATATATTTTTTTTTTTGGCTTTGTGCGGAATGGTCTGACAAGACTTTTTCTGTTTAGTGTAAGTGTTTGCACTAGAATCATTTTTTTATTTTTTTCTTTATTTAAGAATTTTTATAAATTTCTTTTGCTGAAATAGAAAATTTTCAGACAATCCTTAAAATATTTTAAGGGGGGTGTTCATATTTTATTTCAGTTCATTTTTTTTTGATTTAGACAAGAGTCTAGACAAAGTTATATTTTTTTTTTTGTTTTGGTAACAATAACAGAGCTGATTCTTTTATATAAGAAGACCGCTATTGTTACTCTGGACAGGTATTTCTTATGTTCATGCAAGGATTTTTATTTACTTTTTGATGTACTTAACCTTAGTGTTTAATTAAGTTAAGTCTAGTTATAAGATTCTTGTGTACTTGCAAAGATTTTCATTTGGTTTCCATTGTACTTAATATTAGTGCTTAATTGAATTAAGTCTAGTAGTAAGGTCCGAAGTTTGTAATTTTGTTTTAAGTTCTGACCTTAGTATTAAGTGATAGTGTACCACTTTGTACCTTTTCATAAGTAGCCTAATTTAATAGACTAGTGTAGTCTATTTCTTTTTGGAAGGGGGTAAATATAACATTCATTTTTTCCTAGATTTTAAGACCATGTAATGTTACTGATTTTTCCATTTCAAATTGTACTTATTTTCATTTTTGTTCCGAACGGTATATTAAACAGGGATTCCCAGACGTTCGGTATATACGGTTTTGCGGGTTCCTGACCGAACCTCTCGCTACGCCGCGATTGGTGGAATGTTTGATCGGCAGTTTTGATTGGAGCGTCGTGATATTACTGGCAAAAGTCGCACGATTATTTAAGGCTCCGCAGACCGTAAATCGAGGTTGTTTTCCATCTAGCCGCAACCAGGCAGTACCATCAAGCCGCTGCCGGGCTGTTTTCCATCTAGCCGCAGCCAGGCAGTACCGTCTAGCCGAGAGGCTATTTTCCACCTAGCCGAAGTAGGCTAATTTTCATCAGTGCCGCTAAGTAAAAGCACCAGTGTCTTAAATAAAAGCCGTAGTGAGTTTTCTAAGTGTTTGTTAAGAAAAAGTGTGAAATCGGGCGTAGTCGATCACAGCAGGAATAAAAAACAGTAAGTCAACAAAACTCCCTTCAATAGACTTATTCGAGAGTAGCGCCTTAACTGCAAAGTAAAACGGACTAAAAAGTGAAGTGTAAAGCACGATTTCTCGTCTTCGGGGGTTATAATAGTCTGAAATTTTAATGTAACAACTACTAGATTAGGCTAGAATTTGTTAGGTAAAACTGTAGAGGTTAGAACTTTTCATTTTAAAAAACAAGAATAAATTTTCTTTTTTGATTAAAGCTAGTGTCTCACTGAATATTTATTTTTCTTTTCAGGATAAGTTGTACTAGACTAATTCTTTTTAGTAATACCCATAAAACCCTTCAGCATTTTTCCATTTTTTTTAGCTGAAGTTAGATCCTTTCTATTTTAAAATGGATGGTGCCCAAAATTTCGTACAGCTAAAGCCTTTTAAAAAATAGAAATGAATTCCAAAAAAGACGTAAGACAATTATCTCTTACCCATATTTCTCTACCAAGGAAAACTGAGCTAGTGTTTGTTTAATTTCTTTAGTTCTTTTAAAAATCAGGATCCACTCAATTCATTAGCAGAAATTAAAGCGGGGCGGCAAGAAAATTGTGCTCAAGCTTGGGGCAACATTTTTTCACACGTTACAATCTTCCTGCTCTAAAGCCTGCCTGTTCTTCAGCTTCTACGTTCGCGTATTCCGTTTCTATTCTATTTTTAAGTATTTTTCCGTATATTCTGCTAATAGATCCTGTAACCGTTATTCCCCTATAGTTATCGCAATTATTTTTATCTCCTTTCTTATGAATTGTTGATATGTATGATATTTTCCATTCCTCAGGTACTTCTGATGTGTTAATGCATCTTTGGAATAAGTTCCTCAAAGCGCTAAATAGCTTTTCAATTCTGTATTTTACTATCTCTCCCGGGATGTTTCCTGATCCTGGAGCTCTACCATTTTTTAGCGTTTTACATACTTCTTTAACTTATTTTATATCATTATTGTTTTAACTTAAATTATAATAATCAATTTGTAAGGGAATTTATAAAATCCCGTTACTTTTAAACAGAAAAAAATTAAATTTTCATATTTTCTTTCTACGTTATTTTGCAGCACGGATGGTGATTTAGTAAAAAAACAGGATTTATAATAAAGTAAAAAAAATCGTTATATTCAGCTTAAGATTTACAAGAAGCTCATAATCTAAGATTTTCAATTTTAGTCACGGTTTTAGGATATACTACGGTGTCCCTGGAATAACAATTCAGGTATAAATGGGATTAAATTCTTATAATTATTTTTCCTTACGTTTTAAGGCATTTAAATATTTTTTATTATTTTTATGAAAATGCTATATCCTAATCCCGATGGTGCACTCAGGGTTTGCCCCAATAAAACTAGGTTTTGGCTGGCATGGAAGCTTACATCCCTTCTAACGCTTTTCAGTACTTTAACTAGGTAGTCGCAGCTCGCACCCAGGTAATTATTCACGTGTTGATAGAAAAAAAATTACAAATGGTGAAACTAATATGAAATAGATCTAACGATAAATTTAGCAAAAGGCTTTTAAGTGTTTCTAACGGAATACACACACTTCGGTGTCTATCTGTCCGTCTGCCACACCCAATTTTCTCAATGTAAATATTCTCCTATGGATAGCTCCCTTAGTCTATTTCATTTTTAGCGAGAAACTATGACTGCGTGATGCTCCAAGTTACTCAGTCAAATTTCGGATGGTTGTAGCTTCTACTTGATGGAAATTTATTATAAACTAGCCGGGCCCGCGGCTCCGCTCGCGTGGACTTGATTCACTACTATCGTCACTGCTTATTCCTTATGTTACCCAACGTAATAAAATATCTCCCATTATTTCTCCTTATCTCCCAATATTTCTCCTTATTTCCCATTATCTCTACAAAATTTCCATTATCTAGGCTTATCTCTACTCATCTCCCATTATTTCTCCTTATCTCCCATTATTTCTTCTTATCTCCCATTATCTCACCTTATTTCCCATTATCTAGGCTTATCTCGACTTATCTCCCATTATTTCTCCTTATCTCCCATTATTTCTCCTCATCTTAAATTATTTCTCCTTATTTCCCATTATCTCACCATAACTCCCATTATTTAGACTTATCTCTGTTTATCTCCCATTATCTCTCCTTATCTCCCATTATTTATACTTATCTCACCTTATCTCCCATTATCGAGGCTTATCTCGACTTATCTCCCATTATTTGTCCTTATCTCCAATTACCTCACCTTATCTCCCATTATCTAGGCTTATATCGAATTATATAGAACATATGTATAAATTTATAAAAACACGTAAATCGGATAAGTGGTTCTAGAGTGATAAGCGCACTAACGGACAGACAGACAGACAGACAGAGAGACGTTGCATTTTATATATATTGTATTCTTTGCTACATGATATTGTTCCATATTTAATGCTTTAGGGAGTGTATTGCAAGAGAACGCGCTAGCGGCAAACTTCTCTCCGACTTAATTCACTATTATCGTCACTGCTTATTCCTTACGTCACCTAATAAAATGTAGCCTATAACCTGGCCAGAGAACCTACATATGGTTAAAAAAAAGCACGTAAATCGGATAAGTAGTTCTGCAGTGATAAGCACACTAACGGACGGACAGACAGACAGACAGACAGAGAGACATTGCATTTTATATATATTATAGATATTCTCTGCTACATAATATTGTTCCATATTTAATGGTTTGGACTGTGTATTGCAAGAGAACGCGCTAGCGGCAAACTTTGTCCGACTTCATTTACTATTATTGTCAATGCTCATTCCTTATGCTACCTATCGTAATAAAATATAGCCTATAACCTGGCCGGAGACGATATGTATGTTTAAAAAAAAAAAGTACGAAAATCGGATAAGTGATTCTCCAGTGATAAGCGCACTAACGGACAGACAGACAGACAGAATACGTTGCATTTTATATATATTATAGATGTAATAAAATATATACCTATAACCTTATCCCGACTTATCTCCCCTTATTTCTCCTTATCTCCCATTATCTCACCTTATCTCCCATTATCTAGGCTTATATCGAATTATATAGAACATATGTATGAATTTAAAAAATCACGTAAATCGGATAAGTGGTTCTCGAGGGATAAGCGCATTAACAGACAGACAGACAGACAGACAGACAAACATTGCATTTTATATATATTATAGATATAGATTATTTTTATTATTATATAACCTGGCCAAAGAATATATGCATGAATTTAAAAAAAGACAGGTAAATCTGATAAGTGGTTCCTGCGTGATAAACGCACTAATGGACAGACAGACAGACAGAGAGACATTGCATTTTATATCTATTATAGATTATACATATACAGATACATAATATTGTTCCATATTTAATGGTTTAGGCTGTGTATTGCAAAGGCACGCGCTAACGGCAAACTTATTTGCGACATCATTCACTATTTTACGTTACTGCTCATTCTTTATGCTACCTACCGTAATAAAATATAGCCTATAACCTGGCCAGAGAACATATGTATGTTTTAAAAAAAAAAGTACGTAAATCGGATAAGTGGTTTTTCAGTGATAGGCGCACTAACGGACAGACAGAGAGACGTTGCATTTTATATATATTATAAATGTAATAAAATATATATCTAAAACCTGGTCAGAGAACATATGTACGAATTTAAACAATCACGTAAATCGGATAAGTGGTTCTCGAGGGATAAACGCACTAACGGACAGACAGACAGGCAGAGAGAGGTTGCAATTTGTTTATATTATAGGTATAGATTATTATTATTATTATATAACATATATGTAGGTTTTAAAAAAAAAGTACGTAAATCGGATAAGTGGTTCTCCAGTGATAAGGTCACTAACGGACAGACAGACAGACAGACAGAGAGACGTTGCATTTTATATATATTATAGATATATAATAAAAGATTGTTTTTAGTCAATTTCCACTGGTTAATTTTTAATTGTGATGACGCGTTTCGCTGTCGATGCAGCTTCTTCGGATCTACATTTTTCGAAAGAAAAACTACTCATAAAATCTGCAAAACGGAAAGAACTCATACAAATTTCGTTAAAAAATTAAAAATATTAGTATTTCCGCAAATACATAAACAAACAATGCTTTCATAAATAATACATTTTTTTTTTTAAATTAATTTTCATTTAGAAAATGACATTACAGTTAAAAAAAATGTAAAAAAAGCACTTCAATTGGCTGTATTGACACTAACAAAGTCCGACTGATAAAAAAGATAAAAGCACTTTTTTGTGATGCATCCTTTTTTTTCGAATGATTCCATTATCAATTTTAGTTTAGTTTTTGTGCAAAAAATTGAATTAAAAACTTTATTTTTACCTTTTTACGAATGTTGCTAAAACATTTCCGTTGTTGATTTATTTTTAAGGGGTTACATACACCTGGCTACTGCAAAAAGTATGTATATTTAAAAAACATATTTTAAAGTTTATTAAGTGGATAATACAAAAGAATAGCGATTATATATTTTTATTGTACTTTAAATTGTAAGATTTTTTTTTTAAATAGGTTTTAAATGTTATTATTGGTTATCGGGTTAAATGGACCACTGATGAAAAATATGGTGGCTCCTTGTCTGTTGGATAACTTCATAAAAAAATAATCCAGTCTGCAAAAATAAAAAATAATATAGTAGTTAAAAATTTTCTAAGGGTTTTTTTCAAAAATAAAAATTTACAGTGTACAAGGCTGGTTTGAAAAGTCCGTGCAAAGTCCGAGAGATGGCACCACCGGCGCGTATCGAGGTCATGTTTAGTTAGTAGCATCTCTTGAATGAACGCACACCAAGTTTCAGCCATATTGGTCTATTTCTTTGTGTTTGGCATTCGTGTGAATCAAGGAAGTCGAGTGATTTTCAAGAAATGGACGAAAAAGAATTTCGTGTGGTGATTAAACATTAATTTATGAAAGGCAAAACGTCTCAGGAGACTAAAGAGAAGCTTGATAAACATTATGGTGACTCTGCACCTTCGATTAGAACAGTTTATAAGTGGTTTCAAAATTTTCGGATTGGCCATATGGGCACAAGTGACGCTGAACGTTCTGGACGGCCTGTGGAGGTTACGACTCCAGAAATCATTGATCAAATCCATGATATGGTGATGGATGACAGAAGAGTTAAGGTGCGTGAGATTGCTAGTGCTGTGGGCATCTCGACTGAACGGGTACATAATATTTTGCATAAACATTTGGACATGAGAAAGCTATCCGCAAGATGGGTGCCGCGATTGCTCACGCTTGACCAAAAACGGAATCGTGTGAAGTGTTGCAAGGATGGTTTGCAGCTGTTCCAGAAGAATCCGGAGGACTTTAAGCGTCGTTTCGTCACTGTGGATGAAACATGGATACATTACTATACTCCTAAGACCAAATAACAATCTAAACAATGGGTTACTAAGGGGGAATCTACACCAAAAAAGGCGAAGACCGTTCCTTCGGCCGGAAAGGTTATGGCGACTGTCTTTTGGGATTCGCAAGGGATAATCCTTATCGACTATCTGGAAAAGGGTAAAACTATTACAGGTAAATATTATTCATCGTTATTGGACCGTTTGAAAACCGAGCTGTAAGAAAAACGCCCGCGATTGGCCCACAAGAAAGTCCTTTTCCATCACGACAACGCACCAGCACACACCACAGCAGTTGTGGTCGCAAAATTAATGGAAATAGGAACTCGTTTCACATCCCCCCTATTCCCCAGACTTGGCTCCCTCGGACTACTATTTGTTCCCCATTTTGAAGGAATGGCTGGCGGGACAAAGATTTTATTCAAACGAGGAGGTGATTGCAGACACTAACGGATATTTTGCAGACTTGGACAAATCCTATTATTCGGAAGGGATCAACAAACTAGAACATCGTTGGATGAAGTGTATAAGCCTAAAAGGAGACTATGTCGAAAAATAAAAAAGGTTTACCCCAAACACATAAGTAGTTTTTATTTTTGCACGGACTTTTCAAACCAGCCTCGTACAGGGTGAGTCAACGATAGAGTAAAGTTCATTATCTCATTTGTTTCGGGAATGATGAAAAAATGTTAAATACAATAGTTTTAGGGAATGTTAAGGTGCACAATTTAAAATTATTTTTGAATATATAGGGTACTTTAAAAAAGTGTGGCCGATATAAAATATTTTTTTAAATGGAACATCCTATTTTCTAATTTATTTTTAAATTTTGCGTAAAATTTTATAACGTTTTTATTAATAGTGTTATATACCTAAACCTAGTAGTTTTTCTAATATTTCAATTTTTTTTTTAAAAAAATACTAGTTTTCAGTTTTGTAAAAAATTGCCAGTAGCGCCATTGTTTTTGAAGGTGGAATACCCATAATTGGCACGAGCGTTCTATAGAGATAAAAAAAAAGATATACCTAAAGAAATTTGAGTTAGATGCTACAGGGTGTTCAAAATAAATTTATACATTTCGACTATTTTAAATTGAAAAATCTCAAATTTGTTAAAAGGTACACCCTATATATTATTATTTTTCTGATAGATTTTACAATACCCTCCAATTTTTATTAAGTATGTCATATACCTACCTCTAATAGTTTTCGATTGATTCTGAACTTTTCAATTTTTACCCTTGTTTTTAAAAACTTACGCTATAACATCATAGTTGCCAAGAGAAAACAAAAATGTAAGCATTGTCAAATTTTGACAAGTCTATTAAGCAAGTAAAAATAGTTTTTAATTTGTTGTAGTAAGTGACGTATAAAGGTAATAGTTACGGATTTTCCTAAAAATGAATTAATTGATAGGGTTTATATACTGGGCGAGGCGAGAAAAAATTGGCAGTAAGGCTTTACGGAGCGAAATACTCTAAGAGACGTATACCATCTAGAAAATCTTTTCAGTGCTTAACGGTTTGATGGTAGTGTAGCGTTGAGTATACGAAACAGAAAGTAGGAAACCAGAATGCTACCAATAAGGAAAAATAAATGGAGATTTTACTTCATGTTGTAGATAATCCCCAGGTCAGCAGCCGTCATATAGCTGACTTATCTGACACATCCCAATCTACGGCTAATCGCACGACGAGAAAATATAAATATCATCCCTTTCATATGGAACTACACCAAAAATTTTAAGTTCGTGATTTTGAGCAACGAATAGACTTTTGTACCGCCATGAATAAAGCAATAGAGGCCGATCCAAATTATTGGTCCATATTTTTTCCGCGCGCCACAGCGAAAATTCACCTAATAAAATTTAATAAAAAGTAATATTTATCTAATATTTTTGCAACAACTAGATGATAAACTTTCTTCATATTTTATCCAACGATAGCAAAGTAATTTTTTATGTATATATAATTTTTTGTGTCTTTTTACTTTTTAATGTACATACGACAACAAAAATTGTAAAAAACGCATGCTTTTCATCGAAGAAAACGTATTTTATACGTGTTAAAAATCTGAAACTTTTACAATTAATTATGGCGAAACGGCGTGGTATTGAAGCAGTGAATGCATGATGCTAAAATCTATTATTTCTCAAAATTTCAAGCAAAACTACTTTTAATAGTTACTTGTAAAAAATACGTTAACAACGATAAGAACAACGAACTTTAAAACTCTTATAAGTTCCTAAATAGGGCAATTTTTATTCTTAATAAAGTTTTCTCCTATTTTGTTTAAATACTGGGCGCTTTTAGTAACAATTACAGCTGACCCCTTATATTTAATTTCTTCCCTTTACTTACTTACTTCAAATAAACGTAAAGGCAGTGGCCTGTCAAAATAAGCGTTGCAAAATCTCTCCATTACTGCTAAGAAATTTAATGAACGATGTTCATCACACTCTGTGTAATAACAAAAATGTGACAAAATATTTTTTACTAAAAGGAATTGTAAATATTTGTTATACCAAAAAGGTAAACTTAGAACAATAGCTCAATTTTTTACTCTTACAAAAAAGGAAACTTACCTGTAGTCCAGTCAATTATGCGTTAAAAAAAAAGTCAACCGTCCATTTTGGGTAGGATGCAACTTTATTTTTTTATCATGTGGGGTGGTTCAATGTAAGGTTAAATTTGAGATTTCGGAGTGGCTCACAGTGGAACCGAGGCGGCGAAAAGTCGATTTTATAAAAGTATGTGGAGAAGGATAATATCACAATCAAGTGTAATTTATTATGTTTACCTATCTGAATAGAGTATATGCTTTATATAGATCCCTCAAATAAATTACCTCTGATAACACATTACATTCTTACGTTTTTATTTCATATGCTGCCCACAATTTTTTAAGAACACTATGCTATATACATTTTTTGATTCAAAGTTTGATATAATAGCTGCATTAGCACGTATTGGTTTCGTTTCTGATGCGAATATTTACGTGCCAAATTAAATAATGCCACAGAACCAAAAATCTTCATAAAATTGTATCTTTATTAAGGCGTAACTATTTATCTACACTTTCCTACAATCTAAAATTAATTTTTATTAGAAGATTACATTGTTATTTATCATATCCAAATGGTTTTAAGTGCGATCAAGTGCGATTACGAGTACAATTAAATCATATATCCACGAACGTACAATTTGACTAGGTGAAAAAAGGGATATATAATCTCATTTTCGCCACACTGCGAAAGGTTAAAGTTCTGTCAGTAGACGAAAAATTGCCTGTTTAATACAATTTCCTTTTAGGAGAGACAGTTAAATATTCTAAATGCTAAATATAACTTGAAATATAGAGAAATTAAATTATATAAGGATAGATATAGTGCACTAGTTTTTTTTTTATGAACTCTAGCTGTGTAGCATATACGAGGCTGGTTTGAAAAGTCCGTGCAAAAAAATAAAAACTACTTATGTGTTTGGGGTAAACCTTTTTTATTTTTCGACATAGTCTCCTTTTAGGCTTATACACTTCGTCCAACGATGTTCTAGTTTGTTGACCCCTTCCGAATAATAGGATTTGTCCAAGTCTGCAAAATATCCATTAGTGTCTGCAATCACCTCCTCGTTTGAATAAAATCTTTATCACGCCAGCTATTTCTTCAAATTGGGGAACAAATAGTAGTCCGAGGGAGCCAAGTCTGGAGAATAGGGGGGATGTGAAACGAGTTGGAATCCTATTTCCATTAATTTTGCGACCACAACTGCTGAGGTGTGTGCTGGTGCGTTGTCGTGATGGAAAAGGACTTTCTTCTGAGCCAATCGCGGGCGTTTTTCTTGCAGCTCGGTTTTCAGCGGTCCAATAACGATGAATAATATTCACCTGAAATAGTTTTACCCTTTTCCAGATAGTCGATGAGGATTATCCCTTGCGAATCCCAAAAGACAGTCGCCATAACCTTTCCGGCCGAAGGAACGGTCTTCGCCTTTTTTGGTGCAGATTCCCCCTTGGTAACCCATTGTTTAGATTGTTGTTTGGTCTCAGGAGTACAGTAATGTATCCATGTTTCATCCACAGTGACGAAACGACTCTTAAAGTCCTCCGGATTCTTCTGGAACAGCTGCAAACCATCCTTGCAACACTTCACACGATTCCGTTTTTGGTCAAGCGTGAGCAATCGCGGCACCCATCTTGCGGATAGCTTTCTCATGTCCAAATGTTTATGTAAAATATTATGTACCCGTTCAGTCGAGATGCCCACAGCACTAGCAATCTCACGCACCTTAACTCTTCTGTCATCCATCACCATATCATGGATTTGATCAATGATTTCTGGAGTCGTAACCTCCACAGGCCGTCCAGAACGTTCAGCGTCACTTGTGCTCATATGGCCAGCCCGAAAATTTTGAAACCACTTATAAACTGTTCTAATCGAAGGTGCAGAGTCACTATAATGTTTATCAAGCTTCTCTTTAGTCTCTTGAGGCGTTTTGCCTTTCATAAAGTAATGTTTGATCACCACACGAAATTCTTTTTCGTCCATTTCTTGAAAATCACTCGACTTCCTTGATTCACACGAATGCCAAACACAAAGAAATAGACCAATATGGCTGAAACTTGGTGTGCATTCATTCAAGAGATGCTACCAACTAAACATGACCTCGATACGCGCCGGTGGTGCCATCTCTCGGACTTTGCACAGACTTTTCAAACCAGCCTCGTATTTGACCACTATATTGCATAGTGCAAAGAGTTTTTTTCATATATCTCGGTAACCATAAGTCTGACAAAAATTTTGTTAAGAATTTTTTTGTAGACTGTACAATAGTCTACAACTTTAATTTATAATATTTTATTGTCACTTCAATAATTAACAAGTTATAAACAAAAATTTATGAAGTTTTAGGGGATGAAAAGCTATTATTGTTAATAACTTTTTTTCTTTTAATTTAACGAAAAATATATAAGAAGATAGAGATGAGGTTCTGATATATTAACTACATCTTTTATAAAAGCGATTCACGTTGTTCTTGAATCGCTGTAAATTGTACTCGGTGGGAAACACAGTCTTGGGCAAATCATTCCAAAGGGATGATGTTCTCCATATAAAAGATTGCTTGAAAAGCGTTGTACGAGGAGTAACAAGCTGAACCTCCTACGGATGTGAAGTATTAGCGTGACGTGTATTTCTGACATGCACCGCCCTGGGAGGAATTAAGCGGGCTACATCCTTCGAACACTTTCCATGAAAATACTTGTAGAATAAGCTCAAGTCGCCAACCGTTCTTCGATGTTCCAGCGAATCAAGGCTGCCGATCAGTTCCGGGTCTCCAATCAGAGGAACAGCGCTTCTCTGAATAGAATCCAACAAATGCAATGTATGTTGGGGCAGCACATGGTTGGTCGAATTTGAGCTTTGTAAAGAATTAACAGTTGTTGTGCAATGTAAAGCTTTCTGGTTCGAAATAATATTCCCAACTTTTGAGAAGCTCTCCTTGCTATGCTCGCGGCATGTTCATGTCAGGACATATTTTCTCCCAAACTAACGTCTAACAAATTGAGTGACGATGTTAGAGGAATGGAGTGCCCCGCCATAACTATGTCGGGTTTAGCAACGTTAACTTTTTTAGAAAAAACTGTCGCCTGGGTTTTTGTAGCGTTAAATTCCACTTTGTTACTGTCACCCCAAGATAGAATTTTTTCCAGGTCTTTGTTAAGTTGAACGACTTCCCGCTGTCTGCGGATATTCGTCTGAGTAGCCGATGTCCGAGCATTCAAAGTGAATGAAGAGATAAGAGTACTGTCTTCTGCAAAGTTGTAGATTGGGTTTCCGGTTTTTTCCAGCAGATTGTTAATGTAAATGAGAAAGAGAGTAGGAGATAGTATGGAGGCTTGGGGCACACCGGCATTGATAGTGAAGGTATTAGAAAGAAATCCGTCTACTGCCACTCGCTAAGAACGCTCTCTGAGGAAATATGCGAGCCACAAGCAAAACTTTTCAGGCATACTATAAGAGAGTAGTTTAGCCAACAGTCCATCGTGCCAAACACAATTAAAACTAGGTGGACATATTTGAGGTAAAGAAGATATCGTTGAACCACTACTTCTTCGACGGCGAACAATTTCATTGGTTCTTTTATGGGAATAATGTTTATAACAAGTGGTGTGAGTAGTAACTTCGGAAACACTGCTCAAAAATCGTTCATGGTCCTTGTGAACCTTTGCAATATTCATTTTAAGTAGAGATTTCACTTCTTTTCCTTTTACTCTAGTAGATTTCTCTTTACTAGGAGAGTTTTCACAAATAAAACTGTTATTCATTTTTAAGAGCTAAATACGTTCACGCACTGTGAGAAACAGAATATAACTGAACGCTAAATATTTTACTCTAGTATAAGATATCCAACTATACAATTACGAGTATTATACTATCCAAGTGACGAAAGCAGAAATAGCCTTTTGTTCAAAAACCGGTTTTAAGGCGCTTTATTGATCTATCATAGCACAGTCCTAGGTACATTCTCATCACAAAGTCTTTATTTTTAGTGTAGCCTCTTCAGCAATACACAATTTTCAACACGTGGATAGTCTGGAAAGGAATTTAATGCAAATAAAATATATCAACATAAAATATATTAATACATTACAATAAAATATAATCATTAATTACATATTTTAATGAATCATTAAATATTAATATATATTATCACGTATTAATATAAACTGCAATAATATAAAATAATAAAAATAAAATATAACAATGATAAAAAATTATATAAATTAATAAATATTTAAATATGTATTAATTAAAAATGAAATGATATTGTTATTAAAAAATATATTAATAAATTAATAAAAAAAGCATAAAATATAATAATATAAATAATATGTATACAACAATAAAGGAACAATAATTCATTTCTCCTACCTTCGACTTTCCTTCTTTTGCAGCGCTAAAAAACCCATAAAAATAATCAGAATTGTAGGAAATAATAGGTAAAATTTTTTGTTATAAAATTCTCTACAAAGAAGCTCTAATGCATTTTTTTTATAAAATTGATAGAAAAAAAAGTTATGAACAATAATAGTTTTTCATCCCCTTAACTTTCTTCAATTTTTGTTTATAACTTCCTTACTATTGAAGTAACAGTAAAAAGTTATTTAGAAAAGTTGTAGATAATTATATAATCTACAAGATGTTGGTGAGACTTAGGATTACAGAGATATATAAAAAAAACCATTTAAACCACTATTTTCCATACGGTGGCCCAATGGATCCACCCCCAACCTCAAAAACTCAAATTTAACATTACGTTCGACCCTTCCGACATGATACAAAAATAAAATCGCAACCTACTGGAAATGCACGGTTGACCTTTTCTTATCTCCTGGACTGACCGAA
This sequence comes from Pachyrhynchus sulphureomaculatus, assembly GCA_019049505.1. Lineage (NCBI taxonomy): Eukaryota > Metazoa > Arthropoda > Insecta > Coleoptera > Curculionidae > Pachyrhynchus > Pachyrhynchus sulphureomaculatus. The sequence continues at coordinate 10,432,464 of CM032448.1, forward strand.
CTAAATTGTTAGTGATGAGTGAAGCACACGAGAATGTTTTTTTTGTCATAACGGCCATTTTATATCGCAGTTAAAAAAATTATATTTTGTGTCGCGTCGTGTTTTGGACGGAATGTAGTTTGTCAGTTGGTGTCAAACGTTTCAGCTTTAGACAGAAAATGGTTTTGTGGTTATTTTCGTTAGTACAGTGTTTCGGTCCTTTTAAAAGCTGAACTTTAGGAATAGCGTGCTTGATCTTTGTCTGTTGTTAAACTGAAAACGGTAAAATTTCTTTATTTTGCCAAATATAATAAGAAATTGTTAATTTTAAGCGAAGAAATATTGCCACAGTTCAGGTTATTATCGAAATTGGCCTAAATTGTTTTTGATATGTGAAATAGGTACAACTTTTTTACCTGTCTATATGTATATGTATATCTATAATCTATAATATATATAAAATGCAACGTCTCTCTGTCTGTCTGTCTGTCCGTTAGTGCGCTTATCACTGGAGAACCACTTATCCGATTTACGAATTAATTAACTTATATAGAAGTACAATGAAATATAAGATGTAATATAAAAGAAAAACTCACATGAATAGTGAGAAGTAGAGTTAACATGAATGGCCATAATTAGCTTGTAACATAGAAACGACCAACAATCCATTAAAATAAACACTATAAACTAGTACACGAAGTTAAAAAGATCAAATTTATAACAGGGATGTGTTTGAAAACCTGGATGCTGAAAACATTTTTAATTATTAATTAATTCACCCGAATTAACCACCTGTAGCCGGCGCCATGCACAAAATGATTGACACACCAGTGACAAAAGACAGTTACTTGACAGAGATAAGTAAGGATATAATCATTTTGCGCATGGCGCCGGCTACAGGTGGTTGATTCTCTCTCTCTCTCTCGCGCTCTCTCTCTCTACACAGGTATCAAGAATAAAACATTGTCAATAACATTAATTAAAAACACTTTTTGAGACAAAAACAACAGTAAGAAAGACCATGATCCATTCTAAATTTATTGACATCGTATTTAGTAACTTTTTAGTAATATTTCAGTCTGAACCGGATATTGTTGGTAGACTATGTCGTCAGCAGGTCGATAAGATGATAGTACGTATGAAATATTACATCATGATCCCACTTTAAAAGTAGAAACAAAATGCAAAATTACAAGATGGAAAGTTTTTGGATGAAGCAACTGCTCGTACACTGACAACTTATAATGGTATTTGCCCTCAATATTACGGCATATCTAAAATACATAAACCTGATATACCTCTGAGACCAATTGTTTCCTGTATAGGAGCATCTACACAACCACTTGCTAAATATATAGTCTCTATTTTAGAATCAGCTTTTCCTACTTTCAACAAATTCAGAATTAAAAATACCTTCGAATTTGCAAAGAAGGTGAAGTATCCAAAAGAAGCTTGATATATATATATATATATATATATATATATATATATATATATATATATATATATATATATATAATGCAACGTTTCTCCGTCTGTCTGTGTGTCTGTCCGTTAGTGCGCTTATCACTGGAGAACCATTTATCCGATTTACGTACTTTTTTTTTTAAAACATACATAAGTTCTCTGGCCAGGTTATAGGCTATATTTTATTACGATAGGTAGCATAAGGAATGAGGAGTGACGATAATAGTGAATGAAGTCGGAAAAAAGTTTGCCGCTAGCGCGTTCCTTTGCAATACACAGCCTAAACCATTAAATATGGAACGATATTATGTAGCAGAGAACATCTATAATCTATAGTCTATAAGGTATATAAAATACAATGTCTCTTTGTCTGTCTGTCTGTCCATTAGTGCGTTCATCACGCGAGAACCACTTAACCGATTTACGTGTCTTTTTTTAAATTCATACATATATTCTTTGGCCAGGTTATATAATAATAATAATAATCAATATCTATAATATATATATATATATAAAGTGCAGCGTCTCTGTCTGTCTGTCAGTCTGTCTGTCCGTTAGTGCGCTTATCACTGGAGAACTACTTATCCGATTTACGTGCTTTTTTTTTAAAAATATACATGTGTTCTCTGGCCAGGTTATCTATCTATAATATATATAAAATGCAACGTCTCTCTGTCTGTCTGTCTGTCTGCCTGTCCGTTAGTGCGTTACGTGCTTTTTTTTTAAAACATACATATGTTCGCTGGCCAGGTGATAGGATATATTTTATTCTGTTAGGTAACATAAAAAATAAGCAGTGACGATAATAGTGAATCAAGTCGGAAAAAAAGGTTACCGTTAGCACGTTCTCTTGCAATACACTGCCTAAACCATTAAATATGGAACAATATCATGTTGCAAAGAATATAATATCTATAAAATGCAACGTTTCTCAGTCTGTCTGTCTGTCCGTTAGTGCGCTTATCACTTGAGAACCACTTATCCGATTTATTTGTTTTTATAAATTTATACCTATGTTCTATATAATTCGATACAAGCCTAGATAATGCAGGTGAGATAATGGGAGATAAGTATAAATAATGTAGGTAATGGGAGTTATGGTGAGATAATGGAAGATAAAGAGAAATAATGGGAGATAAGAAGAAATATTGCGAGATAAGTCGAGATAAGGAAAAATAATGGGAGATAAGGATAAATAATGGGAGATGAGCAGAGATAAGCCTAGATAATGGAAATTATGTGGAGATAATGGGAGATAAGGAGAAATAATGGGAGATAAGGGGAAATAATGGCAGATATTTTATTACGTTAGGTAATATAAAAGAATAAGCAGTGACTATAGTAGTGAACCAAGTCCACGCGAGCGGAGCCGGGGGCACGGCTAGTATATATATATATATATATATATATATATATATATATATATATATATATATATATATATATATATATATATATATATTTATATTTGTTGCCATCAATGTATTGTTTGCTACGCTAATAACGCAATTACCTTTTTTTTGCCGCTCCTTGACGCAGCGTCAATTTCGGATTCCGTGAAAACAAAAACGCGATTCGTTTTTCGACTTTCGAAGTGACTTTGCCTTCCGAGCTACTTTTTGGCAAGTCGTCGATGTTTTTCGTCTCGTTAAAATGATTTACCTACTTCTTCACAAACGATACCGGCTTTTGAATATATTTAGCGGTCGCGGAACATATTATTTTAAGCCATTTTGGATACGAACAAGGAAACCGAATGTGCAAACAAGTGACTGATTTTGGATTTTAACGTGATTTTGACGAAAGTTACTAAAATGCGTCGTACACAAAAGTTCCCTCTACCGATTTTTTGTTAAATCGCTAGAATCGCATCTACCAAAAATGAATAATCGCGGACACGTTCTCACTTGACAGATTGTATAACCAATTCCTTATTATTGTTATTGGTACAAATAAAGTTTGTTTTTATTGTTATTATCGGACTCTCTTAATATTTGGTTAATGAAAAATAACTAAAAATGGGCAAGGCCCATATTTCAGCAGTTTACCCACCATTCTCTAATTCGTCAAATCCATCCCGAGACTCGTTTCTTCGTATCCTATTTCAGTCCCAGCTAGACTCGTCGGTCGGGCTAGGAGTGAGAAACGAGAGAACAGAATTTACGGGTACTTATCCAAGTAGTTACGGAACACGATGGTAGGATACAACGAATTGTAATAAGTACGCATACCTAATACTCCATCGAAAGGGGATACAGCAGCTTTCAAGCCGACAGAGTGGTTGACAGGGTCAACACTTATAAGCAGGCAGCACTTTTCGAAGGATTCTCCTCAGGCATATGTGGTTAATATAAAATAACTGAAAACGGACAAAGCCCATATTTCAGCAGTTTACCCACTGTTCTTTTATTCGTCCCACTCCGAGAAGCGTTTCGCCGTATCAGGGCTCGTCAGTCGGACACCTAATATTTCTTTGAATTATTCTCCCTTTTCAACAAACGATATTATAAACATTAAAAAATCAACACTGCAGTGAGCATTATTATATCTGGATCAAACATAGAACTACAATTATCACTTTCGGTCGTGTAATTTTTAAACAATAAAAAAAGTAGGAAAATTCGGCCAAATCCGAATTTGCATTATTCCTCGCCGGTTAAAATTAACCCGCTGAGTCGGAGCGGTTATTAGTGTTCTGTTGGAATTTAAATTTACCTGGTAATTCCCGTGACTGATTGTCAAACAGTGGCGTAGATGTAAACTAGAAAATAAATATAAAATATTTCTTTAGACAGATAGATATTAAATTATTTCCCAGCAACAATATACAGTTCCAGTAGGTGCTTAGCACTATGGAACATTGTTAAAATTAAACAGAATACAATATTAAATTAAACAAACAGATTTTTTTTTTTTTTTTTATGGGTCTAGCACACGTGCTACAGGGAAGCCCCTAAAACACTACAGGAGCGACACGTGTGCGGAGAAAGCGATTCACGTTGTTCTTGAATCGCTGTAGATTGTACTCGATGGGAAACACAGTCCTGGGCAAACCATTCCAAAGGTATGATGTTCTCCATATAAAAGACTGCTTGAAAAGCGTTGTACGGGGAGTAACAAGCTGAACCTCATACGGATGTGAAGCATTAGCGCGACGTGTACTTCTAATATGCACCGCTCTGGGAGGAATTAAACGGGCCACATCCTTCGAACACTTTCCATGAAAGTACTTGTAGAATAGGCTCAAGTCGCCAACCGTTCTTCGATGTTCCAGCGAATCAAGGCCGTCGGTCAGTTCCGGGTGTCCAATCAGACGAACAGCTCTTCTCTGGATAGAATCCAACAAATGCAGTGTATGTTTGGGAGCGGAGCTCCAAACATGGGAGCAGTATTCCATAGTTGGTCAAATTTGAGCTTTGTAAAGAATTAACAGTTGTTGTGGAGTGTAAAGTTTTCTGGTTCGAAACAATATTCCCAACTTTTGAGAAGCTCTTCTTGCTATGCCTGCAACATGTTCATGCCAGGACATATTTGCTCCCAAATTAACGCCTAACAGATTGAGTGACGATGTTAGAGGGATGGAGTGCCCCGACATAACTATGTCGGGTTCTGCAACGTTAACTTTTTTAGAAAAAACTGCCGCCTGGGTTTTTGTAGCGTTTAAATTCCACTTGGTTACTGTCACCCCAAGATAGAATTTCTTCCAGGTCTTTGTTAAGTTGAATGACTTCCTGCTGTCTGCGGATATTCGTCTGAGTAGTCGATGTCTTAGCGGTCAAAGTGAATGAAGAGATAAGTGTACTGTCATCTGCAAACTGTAGATTGGATTCTCGGTCTTTTCCAGCAGATCGTTAATATAAATAAGGAAGAGAGTAAGAGACAGTATGGAACCTTGGGGCACACCGGCGTTGATAGTGAAGGTGTTAGAAAGAAATCCGTCGACTGCCACTCGTAAAGAACGCTCTCTGAGGAAACATGAGAGCCACAAACAGAACTTTTCAGACATACCATAAGAACGTAGCTTAGCCAACAGCCCATCGTGCCAAACACGGTCAAATGCCTTGGATATGTCAAGAGCAACCGCTCGAGATTCTCCAAAGTGTTCAATTGCGTTGTTCCAAACATGTGTTACATAAGTCAGAAGATCTCCTGTTGATCTATTTTTACGAAAGCCATATTGGTGATCACTAATAATGTTGAATCCTTCAAGATATTTTAGAAGATGCTGATTGATAGCCTTTTCCATGACTTTCGATATTATTGAGAGTAGTGCGATTGGTCGGTAGTTATTTGGCAAGGTCTTCTTGCCTTTTTTAGGTATCGGCTGAACTGTGGCACATTTGCAGCAGGAAGGAAATATTCCCTTTCTGTAGGATAGGTTGAAAAGTCTACAGAAAACTGGTGTTAGTTCCCTCGCACAGTTCTTGAGAACTATGGCAGGTATTCCGTCAGCGCCTGAAGCCTTTTTGGTGTTTAGCTTCATCAAAATACGTTTTATGATACGCTGTCTGAAGACAATATCGGGCATCCTTGACTGCACTATGGGAATAGTAGGTGGTGTTTTTCCTTGGAAATCGACAGTAGAATGTGAAGCAAAGAGTTCAGCCAACAAGTTCGCTTTCTCAACAGGTGTCGTTGCAATAGAATTATCTGGCCGTGTGAGTGGGGGTATGGTGGATTTGGTGAAATTTTGACTAACTGCCTTAGCGACTGACCAAAAGGACCTGGAATTGCCGGGACAAGCGAGAAGTTTGTTTCTAATCCGTTGATTGTGTACCTCCTTGGTTTCGTCGATAATTTCTTTGCATCTGTTCCTGGCACGAACAAAGATGTTACGATTTATGGTGTTAGGATCTTCACGCCACTGTCGGTATGCAAGATATTTAGAAGCAACAGCTTCTTTGCATTTTAGGTCAAACCAAGGCTTGCCGTTGGAAGGGCATTTCTTCGAAACAGGGATGTAAGCCTCCATACCGGCCAAAATAACATCGGAAACCTCCCTGGCGCAGTCAGATGGGTCGTCGGATCGAAAACAAACGTCCAACCAAGGGAAAGTTCGAAAATATTCCATGAGATCTTCCCATTTAGCAGATTTGTAGTGCCAAATCTTGCGCGGTTTGGGCGCCTCTCTGTCATTGATTGGTAGAATACTCGATGTCGAGAGTAGTTTATGGTCGGAAGAACCTAACGGCGGATTTACGTTGACCGTGTAAATCTCCGGATTGGTGGTTAAAAACAGATCAAGAAGACTGGCGACCTCTCCGTCTCGATCAGGGATCCGTGTTGGTTCATCAATAAGCTGAGTCAAGCCACAACTGATTGAAAATGATTCGGCTTCACGACCTTGTTCGTCGGTAGTATTTGAATATTTAAGCCAGTTGATGTTGTGGACATTAAAGTCGCCCAGGATGGCAATTTCGGCAATGGCAAAGATAAGTATTATAAACATATGAGTTAAAACGAAACTAAAATTACAACAAAACTAAAACTACAACCAAGCACCCAACAGCATCCTCCCCAATATCACAACAGAAAAACAACAATAAACATTTCTTATCCCATCTCATTCCTATCAGAAGCATTGGGGAATTCATTCAGTGTGTAAAATGCTTTACTCTACAAATAATTAAATGTATTTTTTTTTTTTGCTTTAACATGAGATAAGACTTCGAACTGTGAACGGAAAACTATTATAAATATTTATCATTTGTACATTCTTTTATATGTATAGCCTGTCCCAAAATATAAGATCCTGATGTTCGCCGTTTTAAGTGGGCATTATAAAAATTCTGACCTTTTGTTTATAATAGGTTGCAGAGATGGACTTAAGAATTTTATTCATTAATGCAAATAAATAAAATTATAAGTGTTTTTGGACATGTTTATTTATAGATGCATGTAAAAACAAATGGATAAGAAGTACAAATATACAGTTTGTATGAATGGGGTTTACAAGAGGGGACATATTGTATAAATAAAAATATATTTTAACTTAAGCCTAATTTGGTTTCATCATCAGCTGAGGTAATTATCAGTGGTTTTATATTATTTACATAAATATGTGAATCTTCAACTTTAACAACGTGCTGAATGAAATTCTTCCAGCTTTCACAAGGTATATCATTTATAACTTTTTTTACTAATTCAACCACTGACACGCTTAAAATAGGAGAAACATTTTGTGCCCTTATTTTTGATTTAACGTGATGCCAAATATGTTCAATTGGATTAAACACACAATAATACGGAGGAAGCCGCAAAACAGTGTGTCCCATTTTCTCAGCCATACTGTCACAAACATATTTCTTTTTCAATTTATACTTTTTCAAAACTTCCAAAAGATCACTTTTTTTTATAACTAAAGTCAAAATAAATGACACTTTCTAACATATATTCCTGTATTTCCGATTTGGTGTTGGCTGTATTAGGAACCATATTTAGTAGGCGGCTATGGTAACTTGAATTGTCCATAACTATAACACTCTGTTCGGGAACATTTGGCAAAAGGGAATTTTGAAACCAATTTTCAAAAAGTTCTGCGGTTGTGTCTTCGTGATAGTCCAAACTAGAATCTTTCATGTTTCTTGCAGATAATATTAGACAATTTGAAACCCAACCCTTTTCAGATCCAGCTTGCAAAATGGTTATTCGTTTACCTTTATTTGAAGGTGCGTTAGTCTGACATTTTGTACTGCTGTCAACCCACCCTTTTTGTTTGTCATGGGTATCGAACCATGTTTCGTCAAGGTAAATTATTGGCCAATTCTTTGATCGATACTTTTTAATTTCTTGTAAATAAGTATGTCTCAAGATTCGTAATCTTTGTGACTCGATCACTACTTGCCTTGTTGATTTTTCGGAACGTGAATCCCATTCTGTGAAGGGTTGATCGGCCACGATGTATGCTGTGTGTGTATATAGTGTCTGCACCAACTGCTCTTTATACATAGAATATATTTTTCTCCTGATGACGTCTTTTTCACAATCGTCTACATGATGCATTTGAAAATCTTAAGGTTTTTTCCTGTTCGTAAGTGATGGTTTTCCCTTCGTAGAAATTGGGGTTTTTGTTAGTTCACTGGTTTCTTGCAAAGCACTTCGTTTATTCAAATTACTTTTTACTAAATTGTCGTAAACATTTTTCACTATTTGTTTAGCCACAAGTGATAAATGTTTTCTCTTCCGATAGCCACTATTGCAATTTTCCCAAGGGCGCCACATAATTAAAATAGAACCGTTACGTTGTAAGTAGGTAAGTAAAACTAAAAATAAAAATAATAAAAAGTATCTTTCGAATCTTAATGGGGACCTGTGTTCATTAGGCCTATATTATCAAATACTTAAAGGGCTCCAAACCGGGTTGCCAGATAGTAAATATATAGGTAAAAATAGATTCAATATGATTGCAGGTGCACGTGGGGGCGGTATATAAAGCAGGTAAAATAAAAATACGTTTATCGTAATACCTGGCAACTATGCACAAAACTTTAATAGGGTCGTTTATTTCCCCATTGAGAAAGCAAAAAGGCAGGATCTTATATCTTGGGATTTACTTTAACTAAAATTATATTTGTCAGGCATTAGGTTCGCCTTATGTCTGGTTATATAAGTGTGGCTGGGAACGGCGTTTTCAAACAGATCTTTATTTGTTTGTATGAATATAAATGAATCTAATATATACATTAGGGTGGTCATAAAAAATCAATGTTTGAATTTTTTTGGGGGGGGGCCCTTAAAAGTTGCCAATTGCCTAAGAAATGAGATTGGTAAAGTTTTAGCTCAATTGGATAACGTTAACCCGTGCCTCATCAAGGTGGAAGTTTTTACTTTTTATGAAAATTGATTTTTTACGAAATTGTCTAAAAACATTGCAAGACTCAATTATGTTGGCTCTCTAGACTTAACTTTATTTATTTTTTCAATACGTTTTTTAAAAAGAGTTTAGTTAAAACTGTTTTCAAAAGGAAATAGAGCAAAATCCAAATCGAAAATGGAGAATTTAGGAGAAAAGAAAAGCAAAAAGGTATAAAAATGAGAAGAAATAATGTTCAAATGCATTTTATTATATAAAGTACTGTTATAAAAAAAGGAAGCAATATAAAGGTTACTACTGGTCGGAAGTTATTACTATTATTTATATTTGCAATTTATTATCAGACCAAGGTGGTAATGGCTTAGGTAAGGTGGCCTTTGAAGAGTCAGGAAAAATTTTCCTTCATTCAGATACAACAGAAACTGCCGTTGTTCTTCATCTTTCGTCAAACAGGAATTGAAGTCTTGAATTAATTTTACACCTCTCTCAGCTGTATCATTGACAACCTTAAAACTGTTTTCTATTTTGTTAGCTTTTAAATAGTGTGAATTGTCACACCATTCATCGGGATCAGTATTTAAAAAGTTTGTATAATTTTCAAATCTCTTGAAAAAATTTAGAGTTTGATGAGAAACAAAATAATCAATTTTTTGTCCAATAAATCATCCACTTGTTTTGACATTTTTTTCTAAAGTTTCATCAAAAAATGAAAATGTGACTAGCTCCAAATTAAGATACCACAGATGATTTATCATTTTAGACATTACCTTGTCTGCAAGTTCTTTATCAATTTGTCTGTATTTCATAAAAGATTTTAAGAATTGTAGGTCTTGGTTGGGGGCCAAAGTGTGTTTGGGGGCGTTGAACCGCGCTTTTACATTAATTATAAATAAACATATGTCTGTGACTTCTACTTTTTTATTTTGCGCTGTGCTTTTAGATTTTTTAGCGATTTTTTACAGTTTTCTCCACTCTTTGTACACTTTTTCCAATTTTTCAACACAATCTTTCAGGTGTCTGGTTGGTATCTCCCAAAAAATTAAAACTCCCTGTATTGTAAGTATTGCAGCTTCTTTGGTGTTTAGTTTCACTTGCCGTATATTATAAAATAAACTGCCTAAAACTTGACAATTAGATGGTAATTTACTGCTACTGATTTAATGAGACATGTGGCCGATTAAATTCACTATTTCTTTCTGCCTTGAATTCGAACTCGAACCCGAACAAGCATGGTTCGTTGATGCTGTAGAAGACTTTGTCGCAAACCTCACAGAAAAGTCACTAAACGAACGATGTTGAAATATTCATTGCTTGAAAGGCAAACGTAAACTAAAATTCTTTGACTTCTCCCCGGGTATCCCAGACAAGGAACAAAAAAGAAGGGGTGTGTTTATGATACTCTAGACAGAATTCTCTGATAAGAGGGTCCTTAGCAATAGCTTTTTTGTAACAAACGACTAAATATCATGTATATTATATAATAATGTATTTATATAATTCTTTATAATAAAATGAAAAATGGTCAAAATTACTCAAGTTAGATATCTTTGTTGTCATTTTTCACTTTCGTTTTCTAAACAGGTCGAATGTCAAATTTGAGGATTCGAATCATTTCCGGTCTTCGAATGGATGATGAATATCTTCAAATATAAAAGTTTTAACAAAAAAGTGGTTGGAATAAAACTTTAAGACAACAACATTTCCTATGAAATAAAACCAGAGGAAAGTTTCTAGGATGAATGGTTTTCGTTTTATGAGGGAAAAACCACGATTTCTTTTGGAAAAAATCGAATTTTACAGCTTTAATTTCGATGAGGCACGAGTTAACGTTATCTAATTGAGCTAAAATTGTGCAAATCTTATTTTTTAGACAAATGATAAATTTTAGGAGGATCTCGCTGGTATTACGATGATGCCAACATGTTGTGCTACCACCTTTAGCGCATTGCAGTATTTAGCTACGCTCACTGCTACAGTCCCAACATGCGTCTCTCAGCCCAGCCGTCCGTCAATTTTCAAGCATAGAAAAGACATGCTTTCCGAATTTTTACATTCATTGCTTCTATAATAACCCGATTTCCAAAAACAAGACATTGAGTTTTTAACACGTTTAACAGCAAGTTGTTGGCCGAAAAGTACACGTGAAGAGCATTATAAACCACGTGTACACTTTCCATCATCCTTTCCTAGCCAGCCTCTGTAAAATTAACGGGGCATCGTCCTCATATAGGATAGTGCACTGTTCAGTAACATTACATAATTCATTTGTGTACATTATGTACAGTAAGGGTCCAAGAGTGGATCCCTTTGGAACACTCTAAGCAATTTTGAGTCTGTCAGAAGTGATAAGTCTACCATAAGAGGCATTCTTTACAACTTACTACGTTCTGTTCACAAGGTATGATTTTGTTAAATCCAGGGCATTTCCCCTAATACCATAGTTCTCAAGTTTAAAAAGGAGATTATAGTGACTGACGCTGTCAAATACCTTTGACAAGCCTATATACATAGCCATAGTTAACTTTATATATGTAATATTTGACACCTCTCTCTATGTGTATACATATATATCCTCATGTACAGGGTGAGTCAACGATAGACTAAAGTTCATTATCTCATTTGTTTCGGGAATGACGAAAAAATGTTAAAAACAAGAGTTTTAGGGAATTTTAAGGTGCATAGTTTGAAATTATTTTTGAGTATACAGGGTGTGGCCGATATAATATATGTTTTTTTTAAATGGAACATCTTATTTTCTAATTTATTTTTAAATTCTGCGTATAATTTTATAACTTTTCTAATAATAATGTTATATACCTAAACCTAGCAGTTTTTCTAATATTTCAATTTTTTTAAAAAAAATACTAGTGTAAAAAATTGCCAGTAGAGCCATTATTTCTGAAGGTGGGATACTCATAATTGGTACGAGCGTTCTATAGAGATGAAAAAAAAAACATATATGTAAAGAAATTTGAGTTAGATGCTATAGGGTGTTCGAAATAAATTTATAAATTTCGAATATTTTAAATTGAAAAATCTCTAATCCTTTAAATGGCAGATCCTGTATATTATTATTTTTTCTGATAGATTTTACAAAACCCTCCAACTTATATCATATACCTATTTCTAATAGTTTTCGATTTATTTTGAATTTTTCAATTTTTACCCTTGTTTTTGATACACTTACGCTATTGTGAGAACATAAACAAATAGTTAATAATAATTTTAATATAGTTTAACTTATATCATATACCTATTTCTAATAGTTTTCGATTTATTTTGAAATTTTTCAATTTTTACCCTTGTTTTTGATACACTTACGCTATTGTGAGAACATAAACAAATAGTTAATAATAATTTTAATATAGTTTAACTTATATCATATACCTATTTCTAATAGTTTTCGATTTATTTTGAATTTTTCAATTTTTACCCTTGTTTTTGATACACTTACGCTATTGTGAGAACATAAACAAATAGTTAATAATAATTTTAATATAGTTTAACTTATCTAATGATTAATTATTGTGACGTAATAAATGTACAAAAATATGCCCGTCTACTTGAATACACGGGTTTAGTCGTTTTGCTATATTTTCCTTCACTTTCATTAGCATAAATGGCGTTATTGTCCTGCGTGCATCTCGGGCCTTGTTTTGGAGGGTGGATCTGTGGGCGCGTGACATCTAGCATGGTACTGGAGTAGGTCAGTCGGGCTTGGATGATCATCTTGTAGATTGTCAACTTGTTGCGAGTTGACAATTTGCTAGACTTGAATAGAGTGTAGAGGTTGCCGAGGAATTGGTTGGCTTTCTTGATGAACTCGAGAACATGTCAGTTTTATTAAAATAATTACGAAGCATCTTGTTCAAGAATTCAATGATCGTTTTCATTTTTGACGGAGAGCTTTGGAAATTAATTTTGCTGTATTGTTTTTCCAATTTAGACTTTTGTGAAAATAAAGTCTTAAATATTTTTGAAATTCCTGTTTATACATTCTAAGTCTGGAAAACGACGAAAGACTTTGCTGCCCTAAATTGCCCTTATTTTACGAGAATGAACTGATAAATCTGGTAAATTTCGACGGAATCGCGGGAAATTTTGTAAAGCAGTATGACTGTTGGTAAGCGTGATTTTTCTAACGGTTGTGTTTTAAGTTTCAAATAGATGCATCGGAACTTAGAGAGTATCGTTATAGTTGATTATTTGGAAAAAGGTGAAACACTGACTGGTTCTTATTAAGTAACGTTATTGGACCATTTACACAGTAAGTCGAAGCAAGATTAGCGCCCAAAAAGTGCTCTGTCACCAGGACAAAGTGCCTGCTCACACATCGGCAGTTGCAATGGCAAAAGTATATGAGCTGCCAACACATCCCATTTTCCAGATTTGACCCTAAGGGACTTCTTTTGTCTTCTAGCATCAAAAATTGGCTTAGGGTAGGGGTAGACATTTTCGTCGAATGAAAAGGTATGTGCTTTAAACCTGTATTATGCATAGTTCCCAACGCTTTTTTTTCTGAGGGAATAAAAAATTATATTGAGCTCCACGGAGATTATATGGAAAAATAAATTTTTGTTTTTGCGAAAAATGTTATTTATCTTGTTTTTAACAAGATTTTTCAAACCACCCTTATATTGGAATTGAATTAAATGTACGAATTTTTCATCTATAACTCCAGATTATTAACATTCTGTTAAACTCTCCTTACAATAATTCTAAATTGTTTGGAAGCTACCATAATAGTTGCATTATTAGCAAAACAGTTATACTTTAGGTTATTCTGATAAAATTTTGGAATATCTATATGCAGTAAATAGACTAGTGAGCGTGGACGATAACTAGGAGACCTGAGGTACGCCTGAGGTACGCCTGCTCTTATTAATCTATCTTCGGAGTAAGCGATTTCCATAGAAACTACAAACCTATGGTTATCTGATAACATGGAATGTTAGAAGGATGATGGTGCCAGTTACCATTTAAGTATGTAGTTGAATAAGTTAGATTCACGTAAACATGTCGAAAAAATGGCAATAAATAAATTCGGTGGTAAACTATTGTTTAACTGTTGCCGAAAAGTACCTATTTTCTACCGGACGCCTCTGCAGGACCCTCATTTGTTCCAGCGTATTCTAAACCAATCGGGAGAAATTATTTTAAAACCTCAAATTACTCTTTCCTGGCTCTCAGTATCGTTTCTCCCCAAGGGCTATTGACATCGCTAGTAATCTTTTGAATAATTCTTTAAATGGTGGATATCAAATCAAAATACTGTCGAATGGAAAAACGGTGTTAATTAAAGTAAGTGTCCACGAAAAGACGACCTTGACACAAAAATGTAATCTCTTGAAATTGTTCTGTCTGATCTTATTAGGCTTTAAATATTAGGTCAGTCAATAAATTTACATTTATTCTTCAGTATAATCTCCCTTAAGCTCTATACATTTTTTCCAGCGTTTCCAAATCATTTACCCAATCTCTGAAGTGGTTTTCCGGAAGATCTTCAAAATACCTGTTCAATGGTTTCTTGAAAAACGCTTTCCACGTAGAAATCTTTTGAGGTTTGGGAACAGTGGAAGATGGAGCCAGATCTGGCGAATAGGGTGGAGGCATGATTTAGCATCCAAGTTTTAATACATCGATGTCGAGATGTAAACGTTGATGTGTATGCCTGCTTTGTCAATTACGAGAAGGCATTCGACACGGTTCAGCATGAAAAGTTAATAGCTATACTGAACAATATAAGCTTGGACGGACGAAATATTCGAACAGCAAATCTATACTGGAATCAGTCAGCTAATATTAAAGTTAGCGGCCTGACCTCTGAATAAGTGCCACTTATGAGAAGTGTTCGAAAAGCTTGTGTGCTCTCTCCCCTTTTATTTCATTTGTATACAAAAAATATTTTCAGAGAAGCCGTAGAAGAGAGAACA
Organism: Pachyrhynchus sulphureomaculatus; assembly: GCA_019049505.1. Classification (NCBI taxonomy): domain Eukaryota; kingdom Metazoa; phylum Arthropoda; class Insecta; order Coleoptera; family Curculionidae; genus Pachyrhynchus; species Pachyrhynchus sulphureomaculatus. The sequence continues at coordinate 10,447,656 of CM032448.1, forward strand.
GAGGGTATTATAGCTAACGGAGTAGTCATTAACAACTTAAGATATGCTGATGACACAGCCCTTTTAGCAATAGATAAAGGCGATCTTTAAGCGCTCTTATCAGCTGTGACAGACCATAGCCAACTAATGGGTTTATACCTCAATATAAAGAAAACCAAATGGATAGTAACCAGCAAAAACAAAAATATAGTTCGCAACTTAAGAGATATCAGGATAAATGAAGAAACTGTGAAGAGAGTACAAGCGTATAAGGATCTGAGATACAGGGAAAACGAAAAATGGGACACAAAAAATAAAAAGTAGAATAGAACAAGCGAGAACATAATATAAGAAAATGCAAAATTTGTTGACCAACAGCGCTTTAAAAGTCCACTTAAGAATACGGTTATAACGTTGCTGTCTTCAACATTATATTCTATAGGATAACAAAAATAAAAAGCAGATTCTAGAGCCTTTAGATCTTTGATTGCTCATCTCTTCTCCTTATAAGGGCGTTTCCCAGTAGTTAAACTTCCGATTGTTATATATATATATATATATATATATACATATATATTTATATATATATTTATATATACAGTGCGACCTCGATAATCCAGCTAATTAAAGCCGCGGTGATCCGAATTAGTAAATAATTCGAATTACTGAAGCAGGGCATTATTTATATTTAAAAACGAATCATTTAATACGAAACAACTAAAAAATAGTACATAGAATATTATTTAAAATAAAAGCATAGCTTATCAAGTTTTATCTTATTTTGTAAAAAAAATTGTAATTTTTGTTTGCTTGACCCTTCTCTGCCCATCTCATGCACACAGTGAAACTTTTAACTGCCTCATCATTCTTCACAGTGTTCTTAGCAGTCTGGTTTGTATTAGTATTTAACTCTGAACCTTCATTATCACTGTCGTGTTGTTCACCTGTATCATCTATGTCTTCCAGTGGTAACAAATCTTCATCATTTTCAAGCCAATTACATATTTCCACGTTCGTGAGATTCTGCTCAGTGAGAACATTCAGCATATCTGAAACATCTGTTAAATATTTACGAATTAACCAAAAAAAATACTAAAAGAAAAATTTGAGGCTTTACCTTTCATTTCTTCATTCGTGGAAAGCAAATTGTGCCGCAATTCACTCAGAGGAATCAGAGCTTCAGCATCATATTCAGTGTCTGGGTTGGTATCTGCCACATATGCCATAATTTTGTGCCAGCACTTTTTCAAGACTTCAGGGAAGACTTTTTCCCATGAATTGCATAGTCAGCATACAGTATCTTTTAGGTTAATGCTTTTTAATAACCGAACAAGGTTCTCTTCATTATTTGATAAAATATGGGCTAAAAGACTTTTCCGATAAAATAATTTTGTCAGTCTGATTGCATTCCGGTCCATAGGCTGCAAAAGTGCAGTACAATTTGGTGGAAGAAATAATGTTGTAAACTGTCCATCCTCATTAGTCAGCTCTTCTATAGTTCCATGGCTCAAAGCGTTATCAACGATTAGCAGGGCTCTTTCGGGCAAGTTGAGACTTCTTAAATGATTTTTGATTTGACGAATAAAAGAATGATGAAACCAGTCCAAGAAAATTGCTGTAGTCATCCATGCATTGGCAGATGATTTGTACTCAACAGGTATGTTCACATTTTTAAAAGCCCTCGGATTTTTTGCCTTTCCTATCACTTTACAACTTTAATTTTTGTGATCCATCAGCATTGCAACATGCTTGAAAGATAACGCGTTCTTTGTTTATTTTTCGACCTGATGCGGTCTTTTCCTGAGAACGAACCAGCGTTTTTTCAGGCAACATTTTCCAATACAGAGCTGTTTCATATGCATTGTATATTTGAGTAGGTCCGAGGTTTAATTCTTTTATCTTATCTGCGAATAAAGTTAGGAAAGGATCGACGGCACTTTCATCATTGGATAGTTTTTCGCCATAAACTTTTAAAGCACGCAGACCATGTCTTCTCTGAAGGTAGAAATCCAGCGTCTGCTAGCTCTAAAATTATTCCCGTAGGTTTCAGTGTAAAACTGTTTTGCTTTACCTGATAAAATTTCGTAGGAAATGGGGACGTGCCTTGATCGTTGCGTACAAAACCATGTATACAAACGAGTTTCCATTTCTGGATATTCGGCTTTTCGTAAGGTTTTTCTGACGCCAGGACCGGAATCACATTTGGAAATAAATCTAAGAGAAATTACACGTCCTTAGTGAGTGTCCCAAATTATCTTTAAAATAAATCATATATACATACCTTTTGATTTTCCCTTGCTTCTTTTGTATATCCGAAATTGTGGATGTTCCTACTCCGTATTCATTTGCCAACACTTTTCTGCTTTCACCAAGAACTAGTTTTTCTAATATATCGGACTTTTGTTTTATTGTTAGTGTAATATGTTTCCTTTAAGAAGGCATTTTAATATGTAGGTACATATACGTAAAAAAAACTTTTAAATACTTATATGAACCACATAATGTAAAATAGGACGTAGGTACGTTGTGCTTGTGCCCATAAACAAACAACTACAAAGTCCTTAACCTTTAGACGCGATACGCGATGCGTTGTAGGCAAATCAAAGGCACCTAGAGTTTGTGTGAATCCCAGATGTATTAGACTGGAAATTAGGGGAATCCCCTCACTATCGATTTCAGTTTTCCCATGTAATTTAAATTAAGTAAATGTCTAAAAACGTAGGTCCGGATTACCTAGTACATTATGAAGTACAAAATGCAATAGAAATGTTTGTCCGGATTATTAAAGAATCCGGTTTAACCGAGATCCGAATTATCGAGGTGGCACTGTATATATATATATATATATATATATATATATATATATATATATATATATATATATATATATATTTTTATTTTTTTTTTTTGTGAAACTGGAAAGCGTCATGTTTCGCATGAAGTCTTTCAACTTCTCTATGCTCTTCTTATACCCAAGCGTTTCTTGATTTCCGGATTTGACAAGAAATATTCCGATGAATTTTGAGATATCTTTATACATTTCCCTTTACCAATCTCCTTTTCTCCATCCTATAAAATTTTGGATCACAACAAGGTCTAATGCAAAGACGTTGTGGAATGTTTGTTATTATTAAACCTGCTGCTTTTTTAGGCTAAGTAACTATTCAGTTCGATGGTGTTAAAAATACGATACCTGATATTAAAATACAGTGGTGAGCAAAAAAATCGACTCTAACTATTCGGCTTCATTTAACACGAATCTTAGAATTTGGTGTTCATATATTTTTAGGAATTTTAGTATCATTTGAAAGCCCTTTCTATTCTCTCTAATTAAAATAATTGAAAGGGGAAACAAGGAGAACAAGGATTGAAAATAGGAGTAAGAGAAAGAAAAAATTAAACAAATTTTAAGTTTAGCAATTAAATTTATTCATAAAAACTAAAATCAATAGTTTCTATTAACCCCCTAGCCCTTATTACTGTTTCCAGCCGGTTTTTCATGGAGCGGGTGAGCTTTTTCACCACTGTCTGTGGGTTCTTTAGCGATGCAGGGGCTGTGAGCTCATCCCACCTGTGTACGATTGGATTGAGGTCAGGACTCCGCGCAGGCCAGTCTAATGTAATATTATCTGGCCTCGCATTATCATGCATTAGCACGAAGCTATCGTCAACAAACTCAGCGTAAAGAACGGCGTGTTCCTGCAGAATCTCCTCGATGTACTGTTGAGCAGTTAATCCACCGCTATGAACTGGCGTCTTAACTTTCCAGAATGCTTTTCCTTATTCGAAGTTTGGCTAGAAATGTATCTCAAGAGGTTTTCTTAATCGCTTATCATCCAATATGTCTTATGCTCTTGTGAACTGGGGACATTCATCGCATGCGCAAAGAATTTTTTACTTCAGCGATGCTGCATTCGCGTCATTGTGGGACTGGGATATCGCGACTGTTGTCGTCGCTATTTCTCTGAATTGGGGATATTGACTTTCCTCTGTGTCTACATATTCCTGTGCTTAACATACATTAAACAGAATGTGAGGCTGTTCACTACTCATGAAAATCTCCATAATTACCCCACTAGAGGTAACCAAAATCTAATTCCTAGCTTCCACAGAATAGCTCAAACTCGCAGAGGCACCGACTACTATGGAGTCAGTTTCTTTAATGCCTTGGTGGCTGTTAGAGAGCTGTCAGACGAGAGCTTTGTCAGGATGGTGAAATCCTACCTGATTGCAAGATCATTTTACTCACTTGATGAGTTTTTGAATCATAATTTGAATGACTTATTTTGATTTCATATGAGTCTCACTAGTCACGAAAACCAAATCGGTCCAGTGAGATACCTCCTCATACCATGACAGAATCTCCTCCGTAGGCGGCCGTTTAGTAATGCAGCACTGCGCATGGCGCTCCCCAGGCTTCCTATAGACTCGTCTTCTTCCACCATTGCCGGGACTCTATGCGGGATAAAACGCCTTTACGCAAATTTCCAATCGACATGTTTTCGGGCAAATCTGAGTAGCGCTTCTCAATTTGGGTTCGTTAGCTGGTCTTTTTGGAGTTAGGTTAGCTTCTTTAAGTCTTTTTCTGACTGGCAAATTACCGACAGCCCTACCACGCCCTTATCGGAACTCAGCGCCGGTCAAGTGACGATTTCTTAGAGCTGTGTTGACAATGAGGCGATCGTCGCGCTCTGAGGTACACCTTCTTCTTCCTGATCCTGGTCTCCGTGTAAAGGCACGAGTCTCTTGGTAACGTCTGTAGACTCTGAAGACAGCTGACTGGCTCAGGTGCAGTTGCGCAGCAATAACTTGTGCAGTTTCTTCCGGGGTAGTATCCAGTTTCCGATTACGTAATTAGTGAGCAGGTATGGCAGATATGTTGACGGTTCAGGTTCCGATAAAGGAATGATAGGAAAATGCAGCTTTATAGAAATGAATAGCGCTCAATGAGTACATTGCTGAGCAAGCGAAAACGGTTCTATATGAGTAAAACCGTTTTAAGTAGTAAAACTTTTTCGAAATCCAAATGTTTCTGGTATTTAATGAAAGACTGATTTTGTCAAATTTCCACTTTATTTAGTTTCACTGAAACTGTATGACGCATTTCGCTATACTATAGCTTCTTCTGATACAAAATAATATTTGAATATAAGTGTTGTTACATTTATACAAGTACCCTAAGGTAGATAGGCAATAAAATTAATACTATATGCTAATGAATATTGCTGGGAAATACATTCTGAATATTAATTGTATAAATTGAGTAAAGGTGAGTTACCATGGGCCAGACAGGTATCTTTTTGTTCGTTTAATATGATGTCTGAATTTTTAATTCTATTTATGTCTAAATTTTTTTAATCAAAAAAGAAAACTTGATTCTCTTATAAGGGAAAAGAACACATATCAACCACAGCCTACCACAAAAAAAGTGTTTTCAGATCATAAATTCTTTGACAGATTTATAAATTTATCAGCAACAAATTTGTCCAATCAAGAAACAGCCCTCTTAAACAAAGGTTTTTAAACATAATATAAATAATAAATTTGATTTAAAATAATCTGAAATCTTGGCTGTAGAAACAGAAATAGCTTTAATAAATGTACCATTCAACACGCCAAAAAATACATTTGCGCAAATATTATAAAAAATGAATTTCTTAGCAACAAACCAAATTTAGATAACGAAATAAATGTAGCTAGATCAATACAAAACAAGACTAAAAACAATAATATTATTTTTACAAAAGCAGATAAGGGTAACACAATAGTCGCTACAGATCAACAACAATATATAGACAAAACATTAGAATTTATTAAGAAAGGAAATTTCAAAATATTACTAAAAGATCCGACAGAAAAATTCAAGAAAGATATTAGAACAGCGTTAGGTAAAGCTTCTAGCATCATATCAGACAACCAAATCTCAAAATTAACAGTCATGAATCATCAGCCTCCCTCTACTTTATTCATTAGTCAAATTACATAAAGAAAATCATCCTATTAGACCTGTAGCCTCCTACATTTCGGTCCCAGCTTACAAACTCTCAAAATTTCTCATAGATATCATTAAAACGTACATTAACTTCACCCCAACTTACACAATAAAAAATTCGTTAGAATTAACGGAAAAAATTTCCAAAGTCTACCAGATAATTCAAAACTAGTATCATTTGACGTTCAAAACCTTTTCCCTAGCATACCCCGGATGAAACAGTAAAAATCATAAAAACATTCCTAATCAAAAATAAAGATAATATCGTTATACAACAAGACATACTAAATTTATTAAACACGAGCCTCAATCAAAATTATTTTTATTTTAATAATACGTTTTAAAATAGTTCTGAGGGTCTCATAATGGGTAGTCCACTTAGCCCGCTTTTAGAAAAACAGATACATCGACAAGAATTTAGCAAATCATTTTTGTACTAGTACCGATATGTAGACGACATCTTTGCTTATTTTAATGGTAAAGAGCGTCAACTTGACAATGTTTTTAACTATATAAACTCAGTATATAAAAATATTAAATTCACTATGGAAGTAGAAGTCGACAATAAAATTAATTTTCTTGACTGAACGATAACCAGACATGACAACAAACACAAATTCTCTATTTCTCACAAACCCTCACATACAGATACTACAATAAACATAAAATCAGTTCACCCCCTACAACAGAAATTGGCAGCTTACCACAGTATGTTGCATAGACTTGTAAGTGTCCCCTTATCTGTAGATGATTTTAATAAAGAATTAAATCTAATAAAACAAATTGCTGTTAACAATGGATATTCTCCTGACTCCATAGACTCAATTCTAAACAAAAAATTAAAAAATAAAGCTATTTCTTTAGTATACCTCAAGAAAGAAAACACAGGGAAAAAATATAATGTTTTAAGCTATTTTGGTAACACGTCAGAGAAAATTAAAAACCACTTAAACAAATATAATATCAACATAGCTTTTAGAACAAACAACTCGTTAGGAAAATTCATTAAAAACGCATAGGGAAAACAAAATAGATCCAAAAAATCTGAAGTGTATCAGTTGAATTGTGGTTCTTGTCATAAAAGTTACATAGGTCAGACAGGTCGCTTATTCAAAACTCGGATTTTAGAACAGAAAAGAAGCTATTTAAAAAACAAAACTGACTCAGTGTACAGTAATCATTTAACAGAATCAGATCCTCTTTTTGACGATAAATTTAAAATTCTGCACATACAAAACAAAGGCGTAAAATTAAACCTATTAGAAAATTTAGAAATAAATAGAATTAAAAATTCAGACATAATCTTAAACGAATAAAAAGATACCTGTCAGGCCCATGGTAACTCACCTTTACTCAATTTATACAATTAATATTCAGAATTGATTTCCCAGCAATATTCATTAGCATATAGTATTAATTTTATTACCTATCTACCTTAGGGTATTTGTATAAATGTAACAACACTAATATTCAATATCATTTTATATCAGACGAAGCTATAGTATAGCGAAACGCGTCATACAGTTTCAGTGAAACTAAATAAAGTGGAAATTTGACAAAATCAGTCTTTCAGTACGTTCGTTATGAATTTCCATCAAGTAACAGCCACAACAATTCCAAGTATTTGGTATTATTAGAAAGAATAGAAAATCAGCATTCCAGTGATACCAAAAATAATACCACTGTTTGAAAATTAAATTCAGGGATCTGCGTTAAATGAAGCAAAATCGTTTGACTCTATTTTTTTTGCTCATCAGTCCATTTTTATTTTCTGAAAATAAAGTTTTTCCGATATTTGCATATGTGTATGTATGGTACAGTATTAAAAAAATAGAGTTTTCATCAAAATTAACAAACAATCGAATTAATACACACAATTTCATTTTGTATTTCCGCATATTGCAATCGGATTTCTTCGTCAGTATTTGGCAAGTTAATTCGTCAAAAAAATATCGGAAAAACTTTTTCCAATCAAGCTATATTTGTGTATTGACAGTATGTGTGTGTTTTATATTTAATGCACTTTTGGAAAATACAATAAAACTCTGTTATGTTTTCGTCGTTTGTGTATGACGTTATTTTTACACTTTAAAAGCAAATTGTTGTAAAAGTTGGTTTTCCAAAGTGAAATTTCAAATAAATTGAATACAGTGTCCCATTAGTAGGTTAAAATTTGTTTAACCTATTGTGTCAGCGTAACGGATGTTCAATGTCAATTATATACAAAGTGTCCCAGTATTCCGTGTACATAGCGTTATTGTGAATTTTTTGGGATGAAAAAATGGTCATACCATTTAACCCCATTTACCTTAGTCCAAAAATTCGTAATTTTTGAGATACAGGGTGTCAAAATTATACTTTTATTTTAGTTTTTCTGAAGTAGCTTCCTTAAGAATTGTACTATTTGTACAAGATTCGGTGCTAAGGGGTTTTCTGAGATAAGAAATTGAAATCAGCTCACAGTTTTGTTGTAAATTGTAGGGAGCACCACTTTTTGCACTATGTATACTTTTAAATTTTCATTGCTTTTTTACACCATTCTGTATAATATTTGTTCGTATTCTCCGCCTTCTTCTGTCCAAAAAAAGCTCTCTTGGTAAATGTTGCTCGGAGCAACAGTTTCTGAGATAGTGGGATGTTTTTGTTTATTGATTATAAATTTATCAATTTGTGGGTAATTTTTTATGCCCTTAGTTGGTTTTTACATTCTTACTGTCGTTGGCCCGTTGGTCTTTAAATTTATTATTGTTGTTGCCTGTTTGCCTGTAAGCATGCTCCAAATTTCAATTTTTTGTTCTAAGCCTGGATGAAGTGTGGATGGAAACAAACATCCCATTATCTCAGAAACTGTTGCTAAGAGCGACATTTACGAATATTTAATTAAAAATATCATACAGAGTGGTATAAAAAATTATGACAATTTAAAAGTATACACAATGCAATAAGGGGCGCCTCCTACAATTTACAGCAAAACTGTGAGCTGATTTCGATTTCTTATCTCAGAAAACCCCTTGACACCGAATCTTGTACAAATAATACAATTATTAAGAAAGCTGCTTAAGAAAAACTAAAATAAAAATATAACTTTGACACCCTGTATCTCAAAAATTACGAATTTTTGTACTAAGGTAAGTTGGGTTAAATGGTCATATTTTCATCCCAGAAATCCACAGTAACTCTATGTACACGGAATACTGATACACCCTGTATAATCGGCCAAGTGCAAGTCGTACTTGCGCAGTTAGTATTCCGTACGTTGATTAAATGACTTCCCAAAATACACCAAAAATTAATTTTCAACAAACTTTTTTTTCGATCTTTACTGAAAATTGATGCCCTTGAAAATTTTTTTTTTTCATATACTAGATAAAATATTAAAACTAATGCACTCATGCAATGCACAATCCCAATATCAAAAAAGGGCAAACGACGTCACCAGAAAACTACAGCAATAATGCTCCTAAATACTACCTTAAAATTGTTAACAAAAATTATACTGGAAGAAATGAGCGAGGATATTCAAATAAGAGAGAAACAACAGGGATTCCGCAAAAATTAATCGACCATAGATGCCATATTTATAGTGAGGCAGATAATGGAGAGAGCTAAAGAATTTAACAAACCTGCATATATGTATTTCGTCGACATGACTCAAGCCTTCGATAAAGTGCAATTAAGAGATATAAAATTATTACAGGAAAAGCGGAGAAACCAGAAGTTAATAAAAATTATACATGATATTAACACAGAATGCAGAATAAATATAAAAGTGGGACATCTACTGAGCAAGGAAGTAAAAATAAATGCCGGAATAAGACAAGGCCATTCACTTAGTCCCCTTAGAGCAAGTTAAAAATATTCAAGGCTATAGTAAGGCCAGTGGCGACATATGCAATAGAGACAAGGGTAGAGACAAAAAAGACAAAACAAATGACAAGAGAGACGGGAATGAGAACACTGGGATCTATCCTTGGGGTGACGCTACGAGATAGAATGAGACGTACGGAAATAAGAAACAGGTGTGGCATAGAAGACATAGTCAAATGGTCAAGAAACAGATGCAAAAAATGGAACGAGCACACCACACGCACGGAAAATACAAGGTTGGTAAAGGTATGTAGAGATAACAATCCACCCGGAAAGAGACAACAGGGCCGACCACAACAAAGATGGATCCAAAGCTGGATATCATCACCGAAGCCTAAAAATCAAACAGGACAGCGTCCTATTAATAAAAAGAAGAAGAAGAAGACAACAGTGAGACGGATCCTTACATATTCTAAAGAAACAAGAGCTGACACATGTAAAATAGCACAAATGATGACACAACAGCAATGAAGGTGATTAGGATACACGGAAAAACTATCCGCAACAGATTCCGCAATAAAGATCTTCCTGTTTAAGCGCAATAAAAAGGATTTTTTCATGCGATATGTGACGATGGATGAATTCGATATTTGTTACGATATTATCAAATAGCAGTAGTAGCAAGAGCACTTGAAAATGCCAAATGAGATTTAGCGAAACGTAGTGCAAATTCTTTGTTAGGCGAACGGATTGAAACCCGAAATTTTAATGTATTATATATATATATATATATATATATATATATATATATATATATATATATATATATATATATATATATATATATATATAGAACTTGCGTACACTTTTCTTTGTATAATTTTTAAAAAATCGTCTTCCCCTTATCTCGAAAAGTACTTATTAAAAAATTTTGAAAAAACTTTGGAATATTCATCACAGGGTGTAGACTGAACGAAAATGATCAGGATTGCATTACTTTCAATAATTTATCTGATACTTTTTTCCGACTTCATTCACATTCCTTATGCTACCTATCGTAATAAAATATAGCCTATAACCTGGCCAGAGAACATATGTATGTTTTAAAAAAAAAAGTAGGTAAATCGGATAAGTGGTTCTCCAGTGATAAGCTCACTAACGGACAGACAGACAGAGAAACGTTGCATTTTATATGTATTACAGATGTAAGAACCAGTGCAGGACGAGAGTGTTGTTAGATCTTTGTCTGAATAAAGTTTTTCTGTTCGAAAAGAACAAACAAATTTTTAAAAGAAACAAAAGTGTTTTTTTAAAAGTTGAAATCTCCCAACATTTTAACTCATACTTCTATATATTTGAATTAATTTTTAAGGATTTTCTTCTTTATAACACAAAAAAAGAAATTCTATATTCACATATTTTTTTAGATTTTCAGCTTATAACGTTATTTTTTCGATAGATATATTAACCGTGTCCCTTTCGGACCAGCACAACATAAATATTCACAAGAAAAAAATCATCTCACTTATTCTATTTCTTTTTTTGCAGGTTTCCCAGCCCGGCCGACGTCCACTACCCATAAGCAAGGGAGGAATTTACCCTTTAAAAGGATTCTTGAGGGTGAAATGGAGGAAAATGTGGGCAAATAAGAGAAATTTGTATAAAAAATATCCTCTTTAAGGAATAAAATTTATTTTCATTGCAAAAAATAACGTAATAGCATAGCGCTGGTAAATATTAAGAGTATTTTAAGATAAAAATGTTTAGAACTTTTGGATAATATGACTTTTTCTAAAAAATTTCAAATTTTTCGCTACTTTCTTTTATGCGAATTTTAATTTAAAGTCAAAATAGTCCCAATATATTTAATAATGTTCTATATGTTCTCTATATTCTTCTAATTTTTACTTTTATGTAATGTGACGTTCTATTCCAGTGTTCGGTGCAAATATATGTCTATATCTAAGATTACCTCAACCTTATTCGTTTTAAACTTTTTTTGCTATTATCGATCATTATCGGCTTCAACCTTCATGATTATCGCTAAAAATAATTGTATCTTTTAGAATATTTCTATAATTTTGTTATCTTCATAGCAAACTCATTTCTTGGTTTTTCCAACGCTTTGTTCATTGGCGCATTTTTTACTCCATATATCAGTACTAGTTTGAACAAGGTGTGTTAAATTACTCCCATTTCCTCTTATTAATTCTTTAGTTGCAAGGGATATTAGAAACTTTCTTGAAAATTCTCAAACATGTTCGCATTATGTACTTGATTTCTAAGCCGAATTCTGTAACATTTGAGTTTAAATATTTATAATTCTTCAGATTATTTAACTGTTCTTTTTATTGTTCTCTCATTGGACTTTTTCACTATAAAAAAGACTAAATAGTTTGTGTAAATATAGGAGAGGGCTTTTTAGTGTTCCGTACGGAACACTTATAAGATCACTTCGGTGTATGTCTGTCTGTCTGTCTGTCTGTCTGTCACACCCGATTTTCTCCGAAACTATTTGACATAGAAAGGTGAAATTTGGTGATAATATAGGAATTGATGGCTTCATCAGAGCCATGTAGTTTTGAGAATTAAATTTTGACTTAAGGGGTTAGTTTTGGGGGGTAAAGTCGGAAGTGAAAAAAAAATTTTTTTACTAGGTCATCGAGTGTGGTGTCAAATGAAAGTTTGTGAAAACACGAGTAAAAAAAAATATATATAATATTATACTTGCGCGCACATTTCTTTGTATTATTTTTAAAAATTCGCGAAAAATCGCTGTCCCGGGCCTTATCTCGAAAAGTATTTATCGAAAAATTTCGAAAAAATTCAGGAATATTCTCCACGGGGTGTAGATTGAACGAAAATTTTCACAAGTGCATTACCTTTAATAATTTATATGGCATATAGAAAAAACAAAAATTTCAAGGTCATCAGATTTCAGTAAAGATTGTTGAAAACTCATTTGGGGTGTATTTTGTGAAGTCACTAATCATTTTATACCACCGTTACATAAATTTTGACCTAAGGGGTTCGTTTTGAGGGGTGAAATCGGAAGTGAAAACAAATTTTTTTTACTAGGTCATCGAGTGTGGTGTCAAATGAAAGCTTGTGAAAACACGAGTAAAAATATATATATATAATGTAATACTTGCGCACACTTTTTTCTTCGTATTACTTTTAAAAAATCGCTGTCCCCTACCTTATCTCGAAAAGTACTGATCAAAAAATGTTGAAAAAATTCTGGAATATTCTCCACGGGGTATAGATTGAACGAAAATTATCACGAGTGAATTACCTTTAATAATTTATTTGGTATATAAAAAAAAAAACAAAATTTCAAGGTCACCAGTTTTCAGTAAAGATTGGAAACAAACTTTGTTGAAAACTCATTTGGGGTGTGTTTTGTGAAGTCACTGATTTTATACCACCCTAACAAAAATTTTTGTTTTAAAAACAATCAACGTACGGAACACTAATTGTGCAAGTTCAACTTGCACTTGACCGGTTTTTTTCTTCATGGACATTTACTAGACATGCTTCAACTCTTAGTTCTTCCAAGTACCGTTTTATTTCTTTAGATACACTCTGTATAATTTCTCTAAAATTTAATTGTAGAAAATTTTTCTAGGTTTTGAAGTGCCTCGTGCAAGTACTGTATCGAGTGTTCATAATAGTACTATTAATAATACTTCATTAAAAAGTCTAACTTAGTGAATTAAAAGTATAGTACAAGAGCGTTTTTTTAAGTTACCTAGCAATGAAGGAAAACTAGCAGACCTAAAAAAAATATTTTTCTAGATAACTTCCGTTAACACTAATCACAATAAGTCCAGTGTTTTTAAGTTGTTGCATTTCATTTACTCGAATATAAAATAAGCCATCATTGCCGTACACCTAGGATATCCTTTTAAGAATAATTTCTGGTTCATTTGGGAGAAACTTTATTAATGTTTCAAATTAGTTTGTCATTTTTCGGAGAGAAAAATCGTCAAAACTGCAAAACGTAACGAATTTGAAAAATGTTTCGTCAAAGTACATAGAACAGCTACAATCATTTGACAATCAAGCAATTTTTTTTGTGTGAGTAGCTAGGTAGAAGAGATTATTAAATATTGTTCTATCTGGAACATAGATTTCTTTTAACGGCATTATCGTACCAAACGTCATGTCGTTTCCTTAAATCATTTAATTACGAGGCTCATTTTTATAGTAAATGCGGTTTTAATATAAAGGGGTAACATCACAGTGGCGAGTAAATATCAAGCGTTTTTTGCTATTTTTTTTCATGTGGAAGGGGAAGTAATTAAATAAAAATACTCAACGATGTTATCAGGCATAATTTTAGTATGGAAAAAGTTTTTTTTTATTCAAAAATATTATAAAATGGCAGCACTAGAACTGCTCTCATTAGATATCTTGAAATGAAGAGACTCCACGGCACGCAGTATAACTGCCGCAAATTTGAATCTGGAAAAACAAAAAAATTACCTCTTTATTTACATCATAATAGCTGCATAGCGGATTTTGAAAATATTGATTTTTGTGAAAATGGCAGGTATTCGAAGAAACAGTTCGATCTTCGACCCAAAAAAATGGTAGTTGTTTCTTAATAAAAAAAAACCGGTCAAGTGCAAGTTGAACTTGCACAATTAGTGTTCCGTACGTTGATTGTTTTTAAAATAAAAATTTTTGTTAGGGTGGCATAAAATGATCAGTGACTTCACAAAACACACCCCAAATGAATTTTCAACAAAGTTTGTTTCCAATCTTTACTGAAAACTGGTGACCTTGAAATTTTGTTTTTTTTATATACCAAATAAATTATTACAAGTATTACATTATATATATATATATATATATATATATATATATATATATATATATATATATATATATATATATATATATATATATATATATATATATATATATATATATATATATATATTATGAAGTACAAAATGCAATAGAAATGTTTGTCCGGATTATTAAAGAATCCGGTTTAATCGAGATCCGAATTACCGAGGTGGCACTGTATATATATATATATATATATATATATATATATATATATATATATATATATATATATATATATATATATTTACTCGTGTTTTCACAAGCTTTCATTTGACACCACACTCGATGACTTAGTAAAAAAAAAATTTTTTTTCACTTCCGATTTCACCCCTCAAACCGAACCTCTTAAGTCAAAATTTATGTTACGGTGGTATAAAATGATCAGTGACTTCATAAAACACACCCCAAATGAGTTTTCAACAAAGTTTGTTTCCAATCTTTACTGAAATCTGATGACCTTGAAATTTTTGTTTTTTTTGTATACCATATAAATTATTAAAGGTAATGCACTCGTGATAATTTTCATTCAATCTACACCCCGTGGAGAATATTCCAGAATTTTTTCGAAATTTTTTGATAAGTACTTTTCGAGATAAGGCCCGGGACAGCGATTTTTCGCGAATTTTTAAAAATAATACAAAGAAAAGTGCGCGCAAGTATAATATTATATATATATTTTTTACTCGTGTTTTCACAAGCTTTCATTTGACACCACACTCGATGACCTAGTAAAAAAATTTTTCTTTCACTTCCGACTTCACCCCCCAAAACTAACCCCTTAAGTCAAAATTTAGTTCTCAAAACTACATGGCTCTGATGAGGCCATCAATTCCTATATTATTACCAAATTTCACCTTTCTATGTCAAACAGTTTTCGAGAAAATCGGGTGTGACAGACAGACAGACAGACAGACACCGAAGTGATCTTATAAGTGTTCCGTACGGAACACTAAAAAGGGTATAATCAACTTATCGAAAGTCCCGTATGTGTTTCTCTTTGAAATGTTTAAAATTTGGAGTGAATATAATGAAAATTGTTCGAGTTAGACTGCGTTGCTGTTTTGAAAAATCGTATTTCGAGAAAAATGTGCTCAAAGTTTTGAGTCATGTTATTTATATCAAAAAATGAAAATTTTGAGTGTTTTAAATTTTTTACCATTAGTTTGTAATCCCAGCTCCATAAATCTGTCCTTCATAGCCTAAACTTTCCTCTTCATTTTCATTTCATATCGATTTTAATTCGGCGCGCGTCTCTTTTGCCGCATTCGCCACTGACTCCTCAGCGTGCTTAATTTGAGTAGCATCGGCTTCGAGGCAAAAATTTTAGAACTGGTAGTCAATAGTTAACCATAATATTGTCATTATTCTTAAAATACTTATTAGACCATCATTGAAAGTACACACAGCAAGATCAGTTGCTAGATTAAGTACTTTTTTCCACTTAAGGTCTTAGAAGCTAGACTCCAAACAGCATTATTAAAACTTTCATCGCTGTTTTATGTGTATCCTCCCAAGCAACGTGCAAGCATCTCGTCACCCCTCAGCTCTTCATAAATAGGTTTTATGGCATGAAAAACTGTATCGGAAAGTGGTGGTTTATAATGGAAGGAGCGTAAGGAATCTGATGCTTACGCCCTCTTTCAGTCACACTAAGACTCTGAGCACTTCTGGTGCTGCGGCTTTTCGTCGGTTGACATCTTGTGATACAAAGTAACCCATATATCTTTTTGCATGTTTTCAACAGAGTTTGCCGTATTGCCAAGCTATAATATAATATATATATATATATATATATATATATATATATATATATATATATATATATATATATATATATATATATATATAGATATATACATAGGTTTTATAACGTCTTCCTCCTCTAGATCTCTCTCTAGTACTTCCTTGTTGATTCCTGCTCTCCAGCTTTGGCGTGGTTTTCCTCGCTTTCTTTTTCCATGAGGGTTCCAATTTAAAATCTTTTTAGGTAGTCGGTCTTGTGACATTCTCTGTACATGTCCGTACCATACCAACTGTTGGGTTCTGATTTCGTCCACTATATCGTGCTTTATTTCTAAAGCTCGTCTTATCGTGTCATTTGGTATGCGGTCTTTTCTGAATTTTCTGACTGCTCGTCTCCAGAAATCCATTTCTGTAGCTTTTAGTATTTTTTCTGTTCTTTCTTTCAATGGCCACACCTGGTAGCTGTAAGTTATTATACTTTATTCTTATTTTCAATGGTTATGTTTTTGTCCCATAGTATACTATTAAGCATTGCAATCGCTTTTCTTCCTTGGATATTCCTCTCGAATATTGCTTCTTCCAGTGTTCCGTCCCTAGATATTCTCGTTCCCAAATACTTATAACTGGCACAGTATTTGATGGTGTGTCCTGTGGCCAGTTTCAAGTCTTGCTGTTGTCCTCCGACGCACATGTACTCGGTCTTTTTAATATTGACTTCTAGGCCCCATTTTTCATATTCCTCCATAAGTTTTCGTGTCATGTATTCTATATCATCGATGTCCTGAGCGACTACTACCTGGTCGTCTGCAAATGATAGCGTGTACAATGTAGTATCGTCATCCAGTGGTAATCCCATACTGCTGCATGTCCTTTTCCAGTTCTTCAGTGCACTCTCCAAATAGATTTTAAATAGCGTTGGGGATATACAGCAGCCCTGTTTGAGACCCTTTGTGACCTGGAACCCTGTTGTTATACTATATTTGGTTTTCACACTACTTCTTGCGTCTTGGTATAAGGATTTTACGGCTTTAATTATTTCGGTGCTTACATTACTCTGTTGTAGTGTTTCCCACAATCTCATTGGGGGCACGCTATCGTAGGCCTTTTTTAAATCAACAAACAAGACATGGACTTCCTGATCAAATGCGGTTTTCTTTTCTAAGATTTGAGTCAGTGAAAAGAGATGGTCTATTGTGGATCTTCCTGCTCTAAAGCCTGCCTGTTCTTCAGCTTCTACGTCCGCGTATTCCGTTTCTATTCTATTTTTAAGTATTTTTTTTTTTAGTATCACACTAAGACTCTGAGCACTTCTGGTGCTGCGGCTTTTCGTCGGTTGACATCTTGTGATACAAAGTAACCCATATATCTTTTTGAATGTTTTCAACAGAGTTTGCCGTATTGCCAAGCCATAATAAATTGTTAATTCATCAATTAATTCTGCAGTTAATTTACCCTTCCCTCCGAGATTTATACGAACGTACTTTTGAACAAAGAAAATTTTAACTGAACATAAACTATTTCCAACAACATCTATTGTATTAGAAAAGTTAGAAATCGAAAGGTAAGTGGTTGTCCTACATCATTCAGGCAGACATACCTTGCGCCATGGGGAACCGTTTCGAAGCGCTTCGATGCGCTTCAAAAAGTGCTCGAAATTTCACACAAAAAAAATCATGTAGACATAAAACCTTTTTCTCTTTATTCTTAAAGGTCAAAATTTGTTTTAAACCAGTAAAAAGAAATAGATTTTTTGTGAGTTCTACAGTGGTGTTACTCCTTAAAAAAACTCAAGGCTAAGACTTTAATCTACTTTTCAGTGTAATTACCACCTATGGCACCTACCAGTTTCTGTATTCAATTACGTGAATGTTAAATAATGGCAGATGGAATTTTATTTTTTATACTGATATTATAAAAGAAAAAAACTAGATAAAATTAGTTTCATTGTTTATTGTTTTAGCTGCTATAGCTAAAAGAGCTCCAATTCCATTTTCTTCTTGATTGCCTGCCGCTATAGCAGCCCCTACCCCTGTTTCATCATTAGTTGGTTCTCCTACTTTAGTAACTACAGGGGTTTATTTATTAATTCGATTTAATAATGCTTTTTCTCCATCAGTTATGAGCTTTTTATTATTTATTTCATTGATGACTATATTTTTAGCAGGATTGGGTGCTAATTTTGAATTCGATTTAAAGAAAATTATTGCTTTATCTACTTTAAGACAAGAAGAATAATTTCAATTTTTGCTTTAGGAAGTTATGAGTTGGCATTTTTTCATTTATTTTGTATTTCGTCCTTATAGGAATCTGCCTCCTGGTTTGCCAACTACTGTAGCATGGGCATTCCGCCAAAATTTCCTGCAACATGTTCATGCCAGGACATATTTGCTCTCAAACTAATGCCCAACAAATTGAGCGACGTTGCTAGGGGAATGGAGTGCCCCGACATAACTATGTCGGGTTCAGCACCGTTAACTTTTTTAGAAAAAACTGCCACTTGGTTACTGTCATCCCAAGATAGAATTTCTTCCAGGTCCTTGCTAAGTTAAACGACCTCCTGCTATCTGCAGATATTCGCTTGACCAGCCGATGTCTGAGCGTTCAAAGTGAATGAAGAGATAAGCATACTGTCGTCTGCAAAGCTATAGGTTGGATTCCCGGTCTTTTTCAACAGATGGTTAATGTAAATGAGAAAGAGAGTAGAAGACAGTATAGAGCCTTGGGGCACACCGGCGTTGATTGTAAAGATGTTAGAAAGAAATCCGTCGACCGCCACTCGTAAAGAACGCTCTCTGAGGAAAGATGAGAGTCACAAACAGAACTTTTTAGACATACCACAAGAGCGTAGCTTAGCCAACAGTCCATCGTGCCAAACACGATCGAATGCCTTGGATATGTCAAGAGCAACCGCTCTCTCTCTAATGCCCTGACCCATTTTTTTATCATTCTATCGCCCATAGCGTTTTAGCCATATCTTGCTTTTAAGAAACGAATTCCAGTTTGGATTTCACAATCCGCGGGATTTTCAATGGTCTAATAAAATTTATACACTCAGAAGCAAACGTAAACTTGGACAAATGCTTCCATAATGGCGCCTGTGTTAGTTACATTAGGGCCACTCCATACAAATATCTAGGCTGAAAGTAACGGTTAAATAAATATCTAGAAAAAACATTTTCGGTCCGTTTGACCTCTACCCTTAATATATGAATAGATTTTATTCGGAAAGGGTTTTTTTTGTTGCGAAACGCTTTTTTGGGGCTCGATGTAGTGAAACGTGGGTAAATGCGAGAAATTTATATAAAAATATCTCTTTCGGAGATCTAAAGTGGATACAATTAATAAAGTGTTAAGGGATCAAAGGGATGTAACGCTGCACGGGTTGATAGAATTTGAGATTTATACGTTTTTATTAGGGCTTGAGTTTTTGCAAGTGCGAGAGAAATAACGCCTGTTATAAACAATTTTGTAAGGAACTTAAATCGATACGTTTTAAAACTGAAATTTTTTCATAGATTCTCCGGTCAATTTCTCTTTTTGTTCAAGTTGAGTAATTCTTATGTACAGATAGAAAAATAAAGGGTTGTAGAAAAAGTAGTGAGCTTTTTAAAGTTAAAATGGTTTTTTGAATGTAATGAAAGACTGGTTTTGTCAAATTTCCACTTTATTTAGTTTCACTGAAACTGTATGACGCGTTTCGCTATACTATAGCTTCTTCTGATACAAAATGATATTTGAATATTAGTGTTGTTACATTTATACAAATACCCTAAGGTAGATAGGTAATAAAATTAATACTATATGCTAATGAATATTGCTGGGAAATCCATTCTGAATATTAATTGTATAAATTGAGTAAAGGGGAGTTACCATGGGCCAGACAGGTATCTTTTTGTTCGTTTAAGATGATGTCTGAATTTTTAATTCTATTTATTTCTAAATTTTCTAATAGGTTTAATTTTACGCCTTTGTTTTGTATGTGTAGAATTTTAAATTTATAGTCAAAAAGATGATTTGATTCTGTTAAATGATTACTGTACGCTGAGTCAGTTTTGTTTTTCAAATAGCTTCTTTTATGTCCTGAAATCCGAGTTTCGCATGAGCGACCTGTCTCCCTTTGCGTTTTTAATGAATTTTCCTAACGGATTTTTTGTTCGAAAAGCTATGTTGAAATTATATTTGTTTAAATAGTTTTTAATTTTCTCTGACGTGTTACCAAAATAGGTTAAAACATTATTTTTTTCCCTGTGTGTTCTTTCTTGGGGTATACTAAAGAAGTAGCTTTATATTTTAATTTTTAGAATTGAGTCTATGGAGTCAGGAGAATATCCGTTGTTAACCGCAATTTGTTTTATTAGATTTAATTCTTTATTAAAATCATCTACAGATAAGGGGACACTTACAAGTCTATGCAACATACTGTGGTAAGCTGCCAATTTGTGTTGTAGGGGGTGAGCTGATTTTATGTTTATTGTATTATCTGTATGTGAGGGTTTGTGAAAAATAGAGAATTTGTGTTTGTTGTAATGTCTGGTTATCGTTAAGTTAAGAAAATTAATTTTATTGTCGACTTCTAGTTCCATACTGAATTTAATATTTTTATGTATTGAGTTTATATAGTTAAAAACATTGTCAAGTTGACGCTGTGTACCTTTAAAATAAGCAAAGATGTCGTCTACATATCGGTACCAATACAAAAATGATTTGCTAAATTCTTGTCGATGTATTTGTTTTTCTAGGTTATCCATGAATACGAGTATTTCTGCTAAAAGCAGGCTAAGTGGACTACCCATTATGAGACCCTCAGAACTATTATAAAACGTATTATTAAAGTAAAAATAATTTTGATTGAGGCTCGTGTTTAATAAATTTAGTATGTCTTGTTGTATAACGATATTAACTTTATTTTTGATTAGGAATGTTTTTATGATTTTTACTGTTTCATCCGGGGGTATGCTAGGGAAAAGGTTTTGGACGTCAAATGATACTAGTTTTGAATTATCTGGTAGAAAGACGAAATTTTTTCCGTTAATTCTAACGAATTTTTTATTGTGTAAGTTGGGGTGAAGTTAATGTTCGTTTTAATGATATCTATGAGAAATTTTGAGAGTTTGTAAGCTGGGGCCGATATGTAGGAGGCTACAAGTCTAATAGGATGATTTTCTTTATGTAATTTGACAGGCCGCTCATTCGAAGCTCGGATTTCAGAACATAAAAGAAGCTATTTAAAAAACAAAACTGACTCGGCGTACAGTAATCATTTAACAGAATCAAATCATCTTTTTGACGATAAATTTAAAATTAAACCTATTAGAAAATTTAGAAATAAATAGAATTAAAAATTTAGACATCATCTTAAACGAACAAAAAGATACCTGGCTGGCCCATGGTAACTCCCCTTTACTCAATTTATACAATTAATATTCAGAATGGATTTCCCAGCAATATTCATTAGCATATAGTATTAATTTTATTACCTATCTACCTTAGGGTACTTGTATAAATGTAACAACACGAATATTCAAATATCATTTTGTATCAGAAGGTTTTGACCTCTTCGATTCATTCATCGTCGGAATCTATATCATCACCGTCTGAGCTCGCGCTGGATAAAATATTTAAGGGCATATCTCTTTCGGATCTTCTTCTTCGGTGCCTTCATCTTCATGTTGGGATATCTTTTGACTCCACCAACATACTTCTGCAAGCAATGCATCCAGCTGTTTTCCTTTGTATCGTTTTTTCATTGGCGGGGTGACCTGATGGAATCGCTCCCCTTGTTCGTCCGATTCGCTGGGCAATTGTTGTAAGAACTCATCAAGGTGATGGTACATAAAATGCTATTTTAATGTCATGGATGATTTTATTTTATGAATATAAGAGAGCATTGTTTTCACCAATCTCTTCATTTCGTCTAACCTTCGATTACAGCTTTTATTGCGTCCCAGGCTCGCCGGTAATTGTGTGTCAGCACGTTTGTAAACTTTTCGCTTTTCATTAATTTTCGAATATCCCCCCCTGTTTAAAGTGAAAAAGGCATTAACGAAAAGTTAAAAGCAATGCGAATAGTGTGAAGTGAACAAACATAGATATGAAAATATGTTAATAGACGTCAATACCATTTTTAATTTTGTCAGTGCTGAGTTTTGGAAAGATGTCCTGTAAACAGTCATAGACTTCTTCAGCATCTTGGACGGCCACTTGGATGAATTTCGAAACGTTTCCCAATTTTATAAGGAGTGGTGGCAGCAATATATCATCGATATTCTTTATTAAAGGTTCATTAAACAAATTTAACCTTTTTTTTTGTTTTCGGTAGTTCTTTTTATCCAGTCATGACACAGATAGTGGGCTTTCTGCACTAAAAATACCCTGAAAGAGTGAAAATCTGGCCTCGACATGTTCACAAAAATTGTGTATTTTAGTGTGAAGAACATTTCGTCTGAAGATTGCATTGAGAAATTCCCAATAATTTACGAGATATAGCCGTGCAAAACCAAAGCTCGAGCAAAAAAATTGATGATGGCAAAAAAAAAAATTTCGAACTAAATTATCAAAACCCAAATAGGGTTTTGCCAGTTTGGGTAGGCACTTTCAGAAACTGAAGTCAGAATGTAGTTTACATTCGATGACCGTGAAAATGTTGCACAGTGTTATTAAGCAAGAGACAGCAACGAAGTACATAATCTTTATTATTCTTATGATTCTCCTGGATCCATGTTGTTTATTTTCTTTTGATATTATTCTGTAGAGACCTATTTTCTTTCATTTTCTTTTACCACATCCCATTTAATACTAATGATCATGTTCTTTTTTTAAACTTCATTTAAAATAAACGCTTTATAATCTGCTCTACATCACAAAACTAAAAAAGCTTTTGATATTAAATAACGTTAAAGCGAATGAACTGAAAACAGAAACTTTTCCAATAAATCTATATTAATTTTAACGCTTCATAAATTTTATATAGCAAAAAAAAACCCTAGGAAAGTTTTCTATTTCCTTATCAGTTTTAACACCTAACTCGTCATGCATTTTGTTTCTCTCCATTAGGTTTTTATTGACCACTTTCTACACATACAAAAAAAATTGCTTTTCTTAGTTTATCTAAACCTAAGAAAAACCTTTTTGCCCATTTTCACACACGGCGAAATTTTAAAATATTAGTATTTACCACTGCGGGGTTTACTTTCTGTCCAATCTAATGTGATTAAAATAGGTATGAGTCATTATTAGTTAATGTCAGCTGATGATCTCCATAATAGGCAACATACAATTTCGGTAACAGAAAAAATAAATACATAAAATAATTTTTTTCATCAAAAAGATGATATTTTTTGCTATTGCCCAAAATAACCATACAAATTTCTCAATGCTCAAACTAAACTACAGATCCAACTAATTATTTTTATCATAACAGAAATACTCACCCGACTAACCGCCATAAGTTAAAAAACAAAAGTGTTTAAATCTCAGACTTAATGAGAAACAGTTCTTAAAATTCCTACAAAATCAAAATGAAGAGAAAACATTTACACCATCATCATAGTTCAACGCCAGACTACGTTAAAAAATCACCAGCTACTTGGCCCATATACAGTGTTGTCGGTACATTAGCTGTAGCATGTTACTTAAACGGTATTGACGGTGATTTTGTGCATGACGATATACCGGCAGTGTCGTTAAACAGAGACGTATTAGCTTTAAATCCAGTGATTAGTGTGTTTAAAAATGACTTTTGGGGTACGCCTATGGCCGATGAAGACAGCCATAAGAGTTATAGGCCGTTGACCGTCTTGACATTCAGGTGAGTCTAATTGTTATTTCCTTTTTTATGCATGACTAGCCGTGCCTGGGGCTCCGCTCGCGCGGACTTGATTCACTATTATCGTTCTGCTTATTCCTTATATTACTTAATAATAAAATATATCCTATGACCTGGCTAGAGAACATATCTATTTTTATAAAAAAAACACGTAAATCGGATAAGTGTTTTTTGAATGCTAAGTGCACTAACGGACAGAAAGAGAGACGTTGCGTTTTATATATATTACAGATTTTTTTTGATAAATATTAAGTTAAGAATTTAAAAAAAAAACACGTAAACCGGATAAGTGGTTCTCGAATGATAAGCACACTAACGGACAGACAGACAGACAGAGTAGTATTTCATTGTTGATGGTTTCTGTCTCATGGTGGTACGTCCATCTGCCTTTGTTGATGTGGAGCACTTTGCATTTACTTATACCAAATTCCATATTGACATCTAAGGTGAATATTTCTGTGATTTTGAGGAGTTCTTTCAGCTGTGTTTTTGTGGCAGCGTAGAGTTTTATGTCATCCATATATAGGAGGTGGTTTATTTGATGTTGATTCACTTTTTGGTGTCTGATATTGAAGCCATGCTCTGTTCTGTTTAGTATATTTGAGAGTGGATTGAGACAGAGGCAAAACCATAGAGCGCTGAGCGAGTCTCCCTGAAATATACCCCATCTAATGTACAGCTCTTCTGTTGGATGCGTTCGGTTTGTGTTCCTAGGCGTATTTTGGTTTTCCATGTTTTCATAATTTGCGCTAGAAATTGCCTGAGGTGTTGGTTGATTTTATAGATTTCTAGGGCTCTGATTAACCAGCTGTGGGGTATGGAGTCGAAGGCTTTTTTATAGTCTATGTAACCGATGTGAAGGTTTCTGTGTTCTTTTCTGGTTATAATCACGCTATCTATGATCAGCTGCTCTTTGCATCCTCCACTATTTTTCCTGCATCCCTTTTGCTCTTCGGTGATAATATTGTTGTCTGTTAGGTGTTGTTCTATTTTCTTGGAAATTGCGGCTGTGATGATCTTGTATAGGGTTGGAAGATAGATGATAGGTCGGTAGTTTGACGGGTTTGTGGTGTCGGAGCTTATGGGTTAAACGTATGTTATTCCTTGTGTAAGGAAAGTGGGAAATGTGTGTGGTTGTAGAATGGCTTTGTTGATTTGGTGTGTGAGTGCTTCGTGTGTGGTGTCAAACTGTTTGTACCAGAAGTTTTGTATATTTTCTATTCCAGGACATTTCCAGTTGTGTGTGTGTTTAATAGTTTCTGTAATTTCTTGTGTATTTAATGTGGAATTTTCTTGTGGTTATATAACCTGGCCAATACGAATTTTTTTTTAAAAAAAACATGTAAATCGGATACGTGGTTCTCGAGTGATAATCACACTAACGGACAGACAGACAGACAGATAGAGAGATGTTGCATTTTATATATATTATAGATAATACGACAATATGTAGAACCAAATTGCTTGAAGGTAGTGAAGCTTGTATATGGAAAACATGATATCTTAGTTGTGGATAAATATTTAGTGTTATATTTCATAGTGCTCTTTTTACACATATTGTATTTAACGAGAAGGTATCAGTAATAAGATTTCAGCGTTTATACATACCGAATGTCTCAGATTGAGTCAGTTCGCGGAGCTGTTTATAAAGAGGGGGCACCAATTGGTAACCGCTGTAAAAGTCTCTTGAAGAAAGAAAAACCTGTCTTACATTGAAACACTAAATACTTAGACCTTTCTCAACATAATAAATTTAAAATTGATGACCGGGGGGTGGGAGGATTTTTCATGATAACGAATCCTTACTACCGTCTTACTCTAATAGCTTGTATCCCCTATAAACTGGGAGAAGGTTAGATTTTTTACAGATAAGGACCTCTTATACGATACAACTCTAAAAACTTAAACTCTAATTCAAAAATAATAATGATCTAGGATGGAATTTTTTCTCAAATAGGGGAACGCTTTCACACAGATTAAAAACTTCTTCGTTGCCGGAAACAAAAACCCTTCTAACCATTATGACAAAACATAGCTTTAAGAAAACCAAGAAAACCCATCCCAACTCCCTGATTCAATACCCCCTCCTCCATTCGCGGTGGGCCCAGTCCACCAAGTGGGGAGGCAAGAGAAAAAGAAGATCATTACATATATTACCATAATTTAGTAGATATACTAAACGCCTAACAGAAACACACAGGTTGGTCCTAGTGTTTAACTTATCCTACTTAACTCCTCTATATTTTTTACGTAATCTATGCTTACAAATTTATTTCCGGGAATTGGCTGGCAACCTTGTGTAACATTTTAATTACTCTCGAATTTATATTACAATGTACAGTTCTTAATAGTAACGTCTTGTCTCTAGCGAATATCAGTAGAGTCTCCCCGGTACTCCTTCTTAATAACGCTGTACAATCCTATACCACATGATCTCTATCTTCCGTCTGCCAATCACATGCACACCATTACTCTCTCACCAAGACGAGATCTGTGTGCCAGTGCTGTGTGGACAGTTGTCGGACTGTCCCTGTTATCCTTATCCCACTCTCCTTGCTCGTTTGTCATCACCATGTTTGTTTTCCTTTATTTGGCATCTCTTTTCGTGAAAGCAGCCCCTAGATCCCTTATTTTCATATTGTCCTTGCTCCGGTCCTGTTTTAGGGTGAGTAAATATAGTAGCGTAACCTCCTTCATAGACGGACCCTCTACAAAAGAGGTATTCGATCATTTAATTTAAGATTATCAATTAATTAAATTAATCGAAACTGATTATGTAGTAGTTTTGGTTGATTATGCTCACAATTATAGATTTAAGTTTTAACAGTGCTGAGAGACACAATTAGAAACTTTTTAAACAGATAAAGAAAGCAAGAATAATTGTAGTTAATCTTACTCTTAATGAGCTTTAGCCTCGTGGACCTGAATAAGTCTAGTTTTTCATCACTCTTCTATTACCTAGTTACCTGGACAACCTGACACGTTATACCAAGAAATATTTTTCTACCAGAAAAACGGGCATTGTGTTAGTTGATATTACTGGAATTCACGTTCCGAAACTTCCTTGACAGTCACGTTGTTGACATGACAGTCAACTTTAATTGACACTCCGTGTTGAATTCCTCTTAAAGTACTCTTTCTCTCTCTCTCTCTTAATCATTTCACCCCAATAGGAGTTACGGTAATATTATGCAGTTGCTGCCTCAATAGTCATTCTCCAGGCATCAAGATCCTGCGCGACCCGACTTGACTCGTGCATACTCATATCAAGAAGAGATCTTACTTGGTCAGACCATCTTGTTGGATTATTTATTACTTTTATTTGAAAGTTGATCATTTATAATAAGCTCTTCAAGAATAGATAGATTAGTACTGTCTTTGTTATATGATACTGCTGAGGATTCTTCGATATGCTCACATCTCGAATGCATCGATTCGTCAGCATGTTTAATGGTCCATGTTTCCGATGCGTAAGTTGCTATGGGGAACATTAGGCTGGACAGCAATCGTAACTTTCTGTTTTTTATGACAGCTGAATCTTTCCAGACCTTAGTGAGTTTGGTCGTTGAGTTTCTAGCCACGGCGAAACGTCCTCTTACTTCCGCTTCAGAGCCACCATTGTTAGTTATGAGAGATCCCAAGTAGTTGAAATTGTCTACAACAGTGAAATCAGCAATTTCATGTATCTGTGATAGATCTTCATTACGACTAACAATCATTACTTTGGTTTTTGCTCTATTAATTGTCAATCCATAATTTTTGCTAGTGATTTCAAGGCGCTCCATAATTAATTCTAGATCATGTATTGACGTTGCAAGTATAACAGTATCATCCGCATATCTAAGGTTACTTAGCTTTTTTCCATCGATTGTCACACCCCCACTCCAGCCATCCAAAACAGACCTCATTATATGTTCAATATATCTGTTTAAAAATAAGGGTGAAAAAATACAGCCCTGTCTGACGCCAGCTTCTACGTTAAAGGGTTTTGAAAAATAATTATTCAGTTTAATTCTACCATTTGTATTCTCATACAGGGATCCGATAAGTTACAAGATGTATAGGTGTTCCCGTGCTGATGAGAATCGACCAGAGTTGGTTCAATTATATGCAGTCGAAAGCTTTAGAGGAGTCTATAAAACATATATAGGTTGTTATTTGGAATTCCCTGACTTTTTCTATTATCTGTCGTATGTCGAGAGTTTGTTCTCTATTCCCTCTTCCTAGAATGAAGCCTGGAAAGTACACGCTATCGTAATTTAATCGTGTGGACATCTATCGGTATTTAATCCTGTCCTCTCAAAATCATCGTATTCGAGTATAACTCAAAACAGAGTGACTGACTGACTAATAAGATGCGATCATTTAGACCGCTAATGCCACTAATAGTAGCAGTACTAATTTCTGGAACCACCAAAGTGTCCTCTTAGTCAGAGATTAAAAACGCTAGCGCCTTTGAGGACAACAAATACAATAACCCAGTATCGAACTGGCCATTTATGCATGTACTTAAATATAGGCAAGATTAAAACTAAAAAACTTTTGAGATAAGTGATAAAAAAAACCCAAAGTCTTTTGTTACTTATATTTTAGCAGAAAAAACACAAAATTTAATATCTTCTACATGGATAATATTGGAACAATAAGGAAATTTGAGTTAATAGTTCCACAGACAATTCACGATAATATTACCCGATTTCGCTTTCTTTAAAGATTATTTTGTGCACATTTCTTTTATTTGTTTTTATTTTTTGTGTTCCGTACAGAACAAGTATAAGATCACTTCGGTGTCTGTCCGTCTGTCACGCCCGATTTTCTCCGAAACTATTTGACATAGAAGGTTGAAATTTGGCATTACTATAGGAATTGATGGCCCTATCAGAGCTGTGTAATTTTAAAACTTAAATTTTGTCTGAAAGGGTTAGTTTTGGAATAGTGAAATCAGACGTGAAAAAAAAACTTTTTACCAGATTATCGAGTCGGGTGTGAAATGAAAGCTTGTGAAAACACAAATTCAAAAATATATACGATGTAATACTTGCACACACTTTTGTTTGTATTAGTTTTAAAAAATTGCAAAAATTCGCCGGCCCCCCCTTGTCTTGAAAAGTAGTGACCAAAAAATTTTCAAAAAATTCTGGAATATTCTCCACAGGATGTAAATTGAAAGAAAATTATCACGAGTGCATTACCTTTAATAATTTATCTGGTATATAAAAAAAAACAAAACTTCAAGGTCATCAATTTTCAGTAAAGATTGGAAATAAACTTTGTTGAAAACTCATTTGTGGTGTGTTTTGTAAAGTCACTGATCATTTTATACCACCGTAACGACATTTTTTATTTTAAAAGCAATCAACGTACGGAACACTAATTGTGCAACTTGCACTTGACCGGTTATTAATTATTTTTTTTATTAATTTTTAAAGCACAAAATTTTTGTTAAAAATCCGAGTTTATGTTAGAACGGCAATCATTTCTACAAAAAAAAAAAAAAATTTTTGTAGCCACTTAGCTATTACCTTTCGTAACCACTTCCGGTCGACAGTTCTTAGGACGCGGACGCATTTTTCCGGTTGGGGCTTCTAAAGGCGAAGTTCGGGCGTTTTGGGACTTCGGAGTTTGGATCGGTGGTCCACAAATTGCTTGGTAGGGGTTCTAATCGCAGAGGGTTACTAAGCGCTGTGAGGGGTGATTCCTATAAGGTCGGTTGAGGTTAGGTGATTTGAGCAGGTGCCGAACACGTGAGGCCGTCTTTCTTGTATCAGTCGCGTAATCAGACGGGCAGGCTGACCGAAAAGGTTATACCCAAAACCAGTAGCAGTTCCCGAGGAGATTCTTTATCAATGCTAAGAAAATAAATTAAGTTATAAAGACAAAAAATAATTAAAGAATTCGAAGATAAATGGATGAAAGAAATAAAGATAAAAGGAGAGTGATATCTTTAATATATGGTATATAAAAAAACCAAAAATTTTTAGGTCATCAATTTTCAACAAAAATCGGAAACAAATTTTGTTGATAACCCATTTGAGGTGTAGTTTATTACTATTTCTGGTATTTCCGATCCTGTTTTTTCCGCTCCTTTTTTTGAAATGTTGTCAATTATTTCTCCTTGTTTTCGTTTTCAATGTAAATTAGTACTCATTAGATCGTTAAGCTTCTTTTCTTTGTTCTATGTGTAAAAAGCATATCTATTTTTTATGTCATGTAAGTTACGCACCATTTGTCTTTTGACTTTGTCACTACGTTAGTTTTTTATAGTCGAAGATTTGTTCTTGGGTGCGAAGCGTGCTGACGTGAGCTTTTTATTACTTATTACCTTTTCAACGCCATTTCTGGAAAATATAATAGGCATAGCCATGCAAGTGAAACTATTTAACATAAAAGTAACATTACTCATTTTCCTGGGCAAGACAAACTCATTTATTCTATATGTCAGTTTGGTCGCTTTGTAGAGCGTTCTGTTTTATAGTTAAATTTAAACGTACTTTGTTATGTCGTTATCAAGAAATAGTGAATTTAAAGGATTGAGTTTAGGGATTCCAATTTCACGTTATTTATCGCTGAAATTTGGCGCCATTTGGAATTAAAAAGCATTTTACTAGGGGCTTATAATGACTAGAATATTATTTGGTTAAATCAACGAATTCAGAACTTACATTAAAATTTTAATGTTGGCACAAGGGTTTTTATATTTTTAATTTGAAAAAATGCTAAATATGTTAAAATTGTGTGTTGATGGCGTGACCATATCTTATGCGGATGATACAGCTCTGATTGTTTCTGGAGATCACTGAGAAAGTGTAAAACATCAAACAGTTAATAATTTAAGAAAAATTAAAAACTGGCTTCAAACTTACAAACTGACATTAAATTTAGGAAAAGCAAATTACATAGCTTTCTCACTTACTAGTGCAAACAGACCACAATACAGTACTATTGTTGTTGATAACACAGCCCGACAAAAAAAAAAGTGGGGTATACTTTTGATGGGATATATCAGATCTGTAGTGTTTTTACCCGCTGATCACGAATCTGACATCAGAATATCGCCATCACATCTCAATTTTTTTTCTAACCTCAAAAAATAGGTAAAAATTAGTAAAAATTAAGAAAAATATACTCCTAAAAAATTGATTCAAGCTTTTTCTTGAATCCAAAGATGTATTAATATGTATTCGGACACGCTAAGCTAATATTCATCGGTTGGATTAAGCCATACAGTTCTGTTTTCTTTCTAACTTCAATAATTCAGACAGATATAGTGCTTCTCGAATGCAAAAAACGAATTCAAATTAAAATTCAACCGATTCTTACCAAATTTGGTACACGGGGGTTTTTTGGGTTGCTGATCATGAATCTGAGGTCGGATTTGCAAAATTCAAAATGGCGGATCCAAGATGGCGGACAAAATTTTTGAAAACCAACCGATTCTTACCAAATTTGGTATACAGTTGGGGAATCCTCAAACCTGATACTCTTAAACCCTAAACCCTGAAACCTTAGACTCCCACACCCTGTAACCTTAAAAAATAGACCTCAATAACCCTGTAACTTTAAAAATAAGACCCAATAAACTCAAAATCAGGACTTCTAAACCATATACTCTCAAATAGTAGACCCTTAAGCCCTAGAATTGCGAAGGTTAGACCCGCTCCTAACTTTCCTTTTTTTGGCTGTATCTTGTTCTTTATTCCGCGAATGACCTATTCAAAGGCTTTCTGCCCAAACGCTTTTGAGGACTTGTTTCTCTTTTTAGCGACCAGCAATAGTCCGCTAGCATATGGTCATCCCACCGTCCTTGATACCGATTTTCTATGATTTTCAGATCTTGGTGAAAACGTTCCCCTTGCTCCTCACTGTAGTCACCAAGATTATCTGAGAAATCATCGATGTGGGAGTCCAGGAAATGTAATTTTAGATTCATTAAACAACCTAATGTTTAAAATTTTTTTACCATTCTTTAAAACTAAGCCAAGCAGCTTTTTCAACTTTATTCATTTTAGTAACAAATAATGAATCTTGAAACAATTTTCTTATTTGTGGCCCGTCAAATACGCCTGTCTTAATTTTAGCTTCAGAAAATTTCGGAAATTCAAATATTTGAAACATGGGCCGTTTGTATCTAATGCTCTCGTGAATTGCTTCATAAGTCCAAGCTTAATGCGAAGCGGGGGAATAAGAACTTTTCCTGGATCTACCAATGGTGGAAACAATACATTATTTTCACCAGGAGTGAACGATTCTCTTGTTGGCCAAATTTTTTTCTTATAATGACGTTCCCTGTCTCTGCTATTCCACAGACATTTATAACAGGGATAAAGTGTGAACCCTGTTATAAATGGCCAAGCAATATTGTTACAATTTTCAGATCTCCACAAATTTTCCAGTTATGATCAGCATATTTTATTTTTATCAAAAGCTGCTTCATTTTTTCATATTGCTCTTCCATAACCGTGGAATGAGCAATCGGAATGGGAGCGTAAACGTTGGTATTATGCAGCAAAACTGCCTTAATGCTCCGTTTATAAGAATCAATGAACAGTCTCCATTCTTCAGGATCGTATGAGTTATTTTGAAATTCATCCATTAGACCTTTTACATCGGTACAATATGAAAGTGACAATTCCTCGTCCATTGTGAAATATTTTCGAAATTCTTTATCTCTGTTTCTATAATAAGAAATCGTAGCTTCTGGCTTAAGTAAATGTCTTTTCTTTAAAAAGGAAGCAAGATGCTCTGAACCATCTTTGGATAAGCCTAAATCTCTGACTAGATTACTAAGTTCTGACTGTGATACGAGTATTGGTTCTGGTTTACGGTTGTATGGTAGAAATTCTTTATCTGTGTCACTAGTATATGATAGGTTGTCACTAGAACATTCATTAGTAACAGTGTTTGAATCTTTTTCGACAGTCTCAATGTTTTCGGCGTGAACTGATAAGGTGAAATCATTTGTTTCCATAACATCAGCATCAAGTGGTTCAGGAGGCGGAATTAGTTTAGTTGGTCTTGTTACTGTCGAAACATCGTTATAAGTAATAGTGCTTTTATTTTTTCGGTTATGCCTAGATACAACATTCATACAAAAGTAGCAATGATTTTCACTGTATGGTCTATTCCATATTGCTGGTCTGGAATATTTAATCGCCTTCTTATTGATGTACAACATTATTTTGCAAGAACTGCAAATGATGTGGGGAACCCAAATCTGTATCCTGGTGCTGTATTTCAATGTTAAAACAATCCTTATATAAGGTTTTAATATTATCCGTTATCGGTAACCCCATTTTACTCAATACGTGTTGACAGCAAATATAACAAAATGAATCACTGTTTTTATCGCACTTATGAAAAGTCCTTGTACCGTGAGACCGTTTTCTTGTAGCATTATACTCTACATGAGTCAAGTCACCCACACATGAAGAGCTACGGTCGCTGGATGACGACGGCTGCGGGCCCGCTTTCCCACCCTGACCAACCGCCGATACTGGGTTTACGAGTCCCTGCATCGTAATTCTCTTTCTTCTACCTGCCATGAGGGCATCTAAGCCGTTATCCAGGGACTCTCTTAAGAATAATTTTAATTCGAATCTTACAGAGAAATTTGGTAGCTAATTCACTTTTAAAGTATCCGAATAAGTTTTTTCTAACTTTTAGTGTGTTCATAAAAAATTATTAAAATTAATTAATTATAGAGATTTGTATAATTTCATATATTGTTGCGTTAATTTTGTCCAGGAGTGTATTTTTAACTATAAACGAAATAGGTTATTTATCATTATTTTACATTTTTGTTCTTCTTTCTCATATTCGCTCAATGTGGTTCCATGTTTGGCTGACGGACCTAAGCCAAGTCAGCACAAACGCTATTACCATTGTGTTAAGGAATGACCTGAAAATGTTACAGGTTTTCAAAATCACTGACTTCTGAATGTTTTTATGTATGTTTGTGTTGAGTTTTAATTGTACTAAGTGTGGTGTTAATATTGTCGATGTAAGGCTGATATGACGAGGGGAACAATTGGTGGCGGTGTAGTAACAACATTTCATAGGTCCACTTTAACCGCTGTCTTGGTTTGCCAGCCTTGGTAGTTGCATGTTGTCCTTGTAAACCATATGTGGCCTGGCTTGGTTTGGTTTTGGAGGTTGTATTTGTCCCGCATCTGTGTTGGTTGTGTCTGATATTGATTTCGGTGGGTCCAGGCGGTGAGTAATTTTTTTCTTAATGGTCTTCTTTATCAGGTTTTGTGATTTTATTATGGCAACGTATGACGTGTTCGTTGATTTCTGTGGTGCAACTTATGCGTTGCTTTGATTTTCCCGCCTTGGTGGGTGTCTGCTTACTCGCCGGTACAACACTTTTGGCAGGTCCATTTTCTTTTGCCCGGTCTTCATCGTTTTGGTCGTGCTACCGTTACGTAGTTCGCTCGATGTTTCTTTTATTGGTGTACTATTGTTTGTGGTGTTTTCAGTGTTCTGTGCTGTCGGAAGCTCAAACTGTCCCGATATTGGGTTGCCTGTCAGTAGAAGGTAAACAGTTTTGGTGTGTTTTCTTGTGCTTATTATCGTTGGTATGTCCTTAAAAGTTATTTTTTTATCTCTTGTTTTTCGTTCTTTTGAGAAGATATGAAAGTTGTTATTTTGGGATTCCGAGAGGGCAAGTAACATATATCTAGGCTCGTTTCATAGGTGCCGTTTTTCCTCTCAAATAATCTGGACAACACAAGCAGCACAACATGACTCAGGTACCTCGGGATCTTCAATGCCGGTGCTAGGAGAATCCTAGGATTCCCCTAGCCCTGAGTGACATTATTATTATTTGTAAAATAATTCTTTATGGCAATAGCGCACTCGCTTGGTATGACGCGGAAAATGTCGCCTGAATAGAAAATCTGCGATATATTCATCTATATGGTATTCGCGACGATCATACTTGGTCATTTCCTCACGAGCATCTCTCCATACTCTCTCAATATTTTGAGCGTATGCCCCTAAATCAGGATCAACAAAGTTGTAGGAGTGGTTGACAGTAAGGTGCTTGTAACCAGAAAAAAAAACATATATATATATATATATATATATATATATATATATATATATATATATATATATATATATGTGTGTGTGTGTGTGTGTGTGTGTGATCTATATGTATATATGCATGTATGTATGCATGTGAATGATCAATTAGATGTAAATAGTTCAGGTTAGTTCAGATGCTATATTTGTATAATTTACCTTGACGGGAAAGACAATTATACGTTTTCCAGCAAATAATTCAGTTACGAAAATATAATATTGTTATAATTCTTATAAAATAAATTGAGAAATGGCGGTGAGGAAGACGAGGGGAAGCTGTAAAAAATTTGGACAAACATTTTTCACAATTTCGATAAAAAAAAAATATAAAACTATATGTCGTGTACGAGAAAATGTGTCTCCCAGGGTCGTAATTGATACATATACCTCCCTTTTAATCTAACATTTTATTGGCTACTTCGTGTTTATAAATATAAAGAATATTCTTCATTTTGTCTGCAGTATTATACTGAAATAGTGTGTTTTATAAAGTTCAATAGTGTCTAAAAATGTCCGAAGCCCTTTCCATCAGAAGCCGCAAATGTTTGCCCGTTGAGGCAAAAGTGATAGTTAAAAGTGTTTATTTAAAGTTAGTGGAGCGAGGCCACAAAAAGTACTTTTCATTGATGGAGACATCAGCTTTAACAAGCATCCCTGAAAGTACAGTTTAGAAAATTGTAAATAATTCGGTAGCGCCTAAAAAAACAGGAGAAGACAAAGGTGTGTCGAAATGAATTGATTTCTGTCAAGAAGACTTAATCCGCCGTAAAATTTATGAAATGTATGCAGAACAAAAAGTTCCTACGTTATTATCTCTTTCATGGCGGCTGTCCGAGGATAGTTGTGAAATAAAATGTTCCACTATAACTTTATGGCGTATTCTACGTCGTTTGGGGTTTTTGTTCAAAAAATAGACAAAAGGCAAGTTATAATGGAATCATGACGCTTACAACAACTCAAAATGGCATATCTTCAAAAAATAAATACAGCTAGATCGGAAAATCGAACGATAATCTACCTAGATGAGACTTGGTATGACACCCACGACACACACAGTAAAGGAAGGATTGATAAATCCAAAAAATGCCACACCAAAGCTCCATCAAATAAAGGTAAAAGAATAACTATTTTACATGCGGGGTCAGAAGAAGGCTGGATACCAGGAATGTATATTTCTAGCAGCCAAGAATATTTCAGATTCCAGCTTGGATTATCATTGTGATACAACCGCTGAAGTTTTTGAAGATTGTCTTCAAAACAAATTAATGCCGAATATACCACCGAATGGCTGTATTGTGATGGATAATGCATCCTATCATACGAATAAGGTACCAAGTTCCATCAGTAGAAAACGGGAAATACAAGCCTTTTAGTGCGAACGTGACATATATTTCCATGAAAGTTATACAGTTAAACAATTGTTAGAAGTTTTAAAAAGTTACAATTTTTCAAAGGAATATGTTTGTGATAAAAATGCAAAGGAAGCAGGACAGCAACAGCTCTCTTCTGAATAGAATCCAACAAATGCAGTGTATGTTTGGGAGCAGAGCCCCAAACATGGGAGCAGTATTCCACCGTTGGTCGAATTGGAGCTTTTTACTGAATTAACAATTGTTGTGGAGTGTAAAGCTCTCTAGTTCCAAATAATATTCCCAGCTTTTGAGAAGCTCTCCTTGCTATACTTATAATATATTTATGCCAAGGCCTATTTGCTCCCAAATTAACGCCCAGCAAATTGAGTAACGATGCTAGAGAAATGGAGTGCCCCGGTATAACTATGTCGGATTCAGCAACGTCAACTTTTTTAGAAAAAACTGTCACCTGGGTTTTTGTAGCGTTAAATTCTACTTGGTTACTATCACCCCAAGATAGAATTCCTTTCAGGTCCTTGTGAAGTTAAACGATCTCCTGCTGTCTGCGGATATTTTCATGAGTAGCTGATATTCGAGCGTTCAAAATGAATGATCGAACGTTGGACCCTTTGCTTCGCAAATCCATAAAACTGATAATTCAAACGAAATCTATCTACAGATGTGTCTGTTCTAAGGAGACTAAATCAGTCCCTGATCATTTGGGAAATGTGGATGATATCAACAAGTATTTTGTTAACTCTGTTACTCCTAAAGCCCCTGATCCAAATATCTGGAATTACTATTTGCATAACAAAAAACAGAGCGTCGGGTCATTTTAGTTTAAACTTGTCACCAGTGATGAGGTCCAGTCGGCTCTCTTTTTTATCGAGTCACAGGCTGTTGGTACAGATGGTATTGGTCTATTTATGATAAGTTTGTGCTGCCCATATATCCTGCCATTTATCTTACACCTAATAAACCTATGTATCGAAACTCTTACATTTCCGCAGATATGGAAAAGTTCCTTCTTAATTCCGATACTAAATGTTCCAGTCAATGCTGAATTAAAAGATTTTCGGCCTATAAGCATTCTGCCCACTTTGTCGAAGGTCTTGGAACGGGTTCTGGAGGGGCAGATTTGGGAATATTGTCAATCCTTTGAGATACTGCCAACGTATCAGTCTGGCTTTCGTAAAAATTACAGCTGCTCCACTGCTCTCTTAAAAGTTACAGATGATATCTTGGAGGCAGCTGACTCTGGTCAGCTTATTGCCTTAATCCTTCTTAACTATTCCAGGGCCTTTGACACGCTAAACCATCAACTGCTTCTGGCAATTCTTCAATTCCTTGGCTTCGAGACTCAGGCTTGTCAGTTCCTCGAAAGCTATCTCTCTGGAAGAGTCCAATCTGTCAGGAGTAATAACATACTATCGAGTCACATGTGGCGTCCCGCAGGGATCTATTCTTGGTGCTCTCTTTTTTACTCTATATACTTCACAACTAGTTAGAAATCTTAGGTAGGCCACAGTGCATTTATATGCGGATGATACTCAGTTATACTTGTCCTTTAAACCGGAAAAAACTGCTAAGGCTAATAAGATGCTTATGAGTGATCTTCAACGGCTGCAGCTGAACTCAGCTGATCATTGTTTAGTCCTTAACCCCAAGAAAAGTAAGGTACTTCTTTTTGGACGTAAGCATGTTAGGGACCAATACAAGGATTTGCTCCACATTAGTCTAGATGGTGAAGCTCTGGTTACTTCGAATGTGGCTAGAAATCACGATATGTTGCTTGACGTTGACTTGAGGTCCTCTGAATGCATTAACAGCTGTGTAAGAAAGGCATTTGCTAATTTAAAACTAATTTTCAATCAAAGGCACCTCAAGAAATCGTTATGTGACTGCCTGGTCTTGTCACACTTCTCTTTTTGTGACACTTTGTACGGGCCATGCTTGCTGGGACAAGATGCTAGGCGCATCCAGTTGATACAAAACTGCTGTGTGCGAATGATATGTGGAATCAGAAAATATGAAAGAGGGATGAGTGCAAAATTGAAAGATATTGGCTGGTTTAACATGAGAGAAAGAAGAATGTTTCATAGCTTAGTTTTGTATAATAAAATAATCTTTCCAAATTGCCCGCCATATTTACATCAAAAAATAAAATTTAGATATGATGCACATGTATTGGATTTGAGGCACAAATTTACTATCACTCCTCCTTCCAACGTAACAACTCTATATGAAGGATCGTTCAGCTATCAAATTTCGAAAAAATACAATCTGGTCCCGATGAATTTGAAAAACGTCCCGCCTCAGATTTTTAAAAATTCCATTCGTCCTCCAGCACAACATCTCTGTTCCAGCATGAATAGTACCTAGACTCTCCTGGGCCGCAATACCGTTCTGTTGAGTACGTTGAGTGTGATTTCTGATACGGAGTGATTGTTTTACATATGGTACTGCTTATATATTTGCCCTTGCAAGATAGAGTTAAGGCAAAACTGTTATTTTGGTCGTAAGTCTAATTATATTTTATATTATGACTAGCCGTGCCCGCGGATCCGCTCGCGCTGACTTGATTCACTACTATCGTCACTGCTTATTCCTTATGTTACCTAACGTAATAAAATATTACTTATTTCCCCTTATCTCCCATTATTTCTCCTTATCTCCCGTTATCTCTATATAATTTTCATTATCTAAGCCTACCTCTGCTCATCTCCCATTATTTCTCCTTATCTCCCATTATTTCTCGTTATCTCCCATTATCTCACCTTATCTCCCATTATCTAGGCTTATTTTGACTTATCTCGCAATATTTCTCCTTATCGCCCATTATTTCTCCTTATCTCCCATTATCTCACCATAACTCCCATTACCTAGACTTATCTCTGCTTATCTCCCATTATTTCTCCTTATCTCCCATTATCTCACCATAACTCTCATTACTTAGACTTATCTCTGCTTATCTCCCATTATTTCTCGTTATCTCCCATTATCTCTACATAATTTCTATTATCTAGGCTTATCTCTGCTCATCTCCCATTATTTCTCCTTATCTGCCATTATCTCCCATTATCTAGGCTTATCTCGACTTATCTCGCAATATTTCTCCTTATCTCCCATTATTTCTCCTTATCTCCCATTATCTGACCATAACTCCCATTACTTAAACTTATTTCTGCTTATCTCCCATTATTTCTCCTTATTTCTCATTATTTCTCCTTATCTCCCATTATCTAGGCTTATCTCGACTTATCTCGCAATATTTCTCCTTATCTCCCATTATTTCTCCTTATCTCCCAATATCTGAACATAACTCCCATTACTTAAACTTATTTCTGCTTATCTCCCATTATTTCTCCTTATTTCCCATTATTTATACCTATCTCCCATTATCTCACCTTATCTCCCCCATTTTCTAGGCTTATATCGACTTATATAGAACATATCATATGTATAAATTTATAAAAACGCGTAAATCGACAAACAGACAGAGAGACATTGCATTTTATATATATTATATTGTTTGCAACATGATATTGTTCCATATTTAATGGTTTAGGCAGTATATTGCAAGAGAACGCGCTAACGGTAGCCTTTTTCCGACTTGATTCACTATTATCGTCACTGCTTATTCTTTATGTTACCCAATGCAATAAAATATATCCTATAACCTGGCCAGAGAACATATGTATGTTTTAAAAAAAAAAGTACGTAGCGCACTAACGGACAGATAGACAGACAGAGAGACGTTGCATTTTATATATATTATAGATAGATAACTTGGCCAGAGAACATATGTATGTTTAAAAAAAAAGCACGTAAATCGGAATAGTGGTTCTCCATTGATAAGCGCACTAAGGGACAGATAGACAGACAGAGAGACGCTGCATTTTATATATATTATAGATATAGATTATTATTATTATATAATCTGACCAAAGAATACTCGTATATGTATGAATTTAAAAAAAGACACGTAAATTGGATAAGTGGTTCTCGCGTGATAAACGCACTAATGGACAGACAGACAGACAGAGAGACGTTGCGTTCTATATATATTACAGATATTCTTTGCTACATGTTTCATATTTAATGGTTTAGGCAGTGTATTGCAAGAGAACGCGCTAGCGGCAAACTTTTTTCCGACTTGATTCACTATTATCGTCACTGCTTATTCCCTATGTTATCTAACGTAATAAAATATAGCCTATAACTTGGCCAGAGAACATATGTATGTTTTAAAAAAAAAGCACGTAAATCGGATAAGTGGTTCTCCCGTGATAAGCACACTAACGGACGGACAGACAGACAGACAGAGAGACAGAGAGACGTTGCATTTTATATATATTATAGATGTAATAAAATATATATCTATAACCTGGTCAGAGAACATATTATGTATGAATTTAAAAAATCACGTAAATGGGATAAGTGGTTCTCGAGGGATACACGTACTAACGGACAGACAAACAGACAGAGAGACGTTGTCTTTTATATATATTATAGATATAAATAATTATTATTACTATATAACCTGGCCAAAGAATATATGTATGAATTTAAAAAAAGACACGTAAATCGGATAAGTGGTTCTCGCGTGATAAACGCACTAATGGACAGACAGACAGACAGAGAGACATTTCATTTTATATATATTCTAGATTATATATTATCGATATTCTCTGCTACATAATATTGTTCCAAATTTAATGGTTTAGGCTGTGTATTGCAAGGGAACGCGCGGCAAACTTTTTTCGGACTTCATTCCCTATTATCGTCACTGCTCATTCCCTATGTTACCTATCGTAATAAAATATAGCCTATAACCTGGCCAGAGAACATATGTATGTTTTAAAAA
This sequence comes from Pachyrhynchus sulphureomaculatus, assembly GCA_019049505.1. NCBI lineage: Eukaryota > Metazoa > Arthropoda > Insecta > Coleoptera > Curculionidae > Pachyrhynchus > Pachyrhynchus sulphureomaculatus. Next base: position 10,489,166 of record CM032448.1, read on the forward strand.
AAAAGTACGTAAATCGGATAAGTGGTTCTCCAGTGATAAGCGCACTAACGGACAGACAGAGAGACGTTGCATTTTATATATATATATATATATATATATATATATATATATATATATATATATATATATATATATTGTAACATTCGCACTTGCCCTACTTTTTGATGCGTCATTTTGTACCGTTTGAAAATTGTTTTTCCCACGCTTGGGCGCAATTTTCTTGCAACCTCTTTTTAATTTCTGATAATGAATTGAGTGGATCCTGATTTTAAAAGAACTAAAGAAATTAAACACACACTAGCTCAGTTTTCCTTGGTAGAGAAATATGGGTAAGAGATAATTGTTATACGTCTTTTTGGAATTATTTTCTATTTTTAAAAAGCTTCAGTTGTACAAATTTTGGGCACCATTCATTTTAAAATAGAAAGGATCTAACTTCAGTTAAAAAAATGAAAAAATACTGAAGTGTTTTACGGTTATTACTAAAAAGAATTATTCTAGTACAACTTTTCTTATCCTGAAAAGAAAAATAGGTATTCAGTGAGACACTAGCTTTAATCAACAAAAAAGAAAATTTATTCATGATTTAAAATAAAAGTTCCAACCTTTGCTGTTATAAAAATTATAAAAGTTCTAGCCTAAAAGTAGTTTTTATAAATTAGAGTTCCTAAATCAGAGATTTTACTTCTAAAACTTGACTACACCCGGAATCGAAGAGTCGTGATATTCACTTCGCGATTTATCAGTTCAAATTGCTGTTAAAACACTTATTTGCGGGGAATATATTTATTGATGTATGTTCTGGTAACTTACGGTTTTCCTACGGGCTTCTAGGCCTTCAATGGAACACAAAACCGATTTCACACTTTTGAGAAGAGCCTACTTTAGCTACTCCATTTAGAAAACACACAAAGCCTACTACGGCTTTATGATAAAAAAACTCGTGCTTAACTTGGCTCTCGTAGATATTGTCGTAAGCCTCTACTGCGGCTCGGTGGAAATTAGCCTGGCTGCGGCTCGATGGAACTAAGCCTCTCTGCGGCTTGATGGTACTGAGCCTCTCTGCGGCTTGATGGTACTGAGCCTGGCTGCGGCTCGATGTTACTAAGCCAAGATTCGCGTCCTCCGGACCCTTAAATAAGCCGTGGGCACTCTGTCTGTAATATGGCGATGCCGGAACCAAAACTCCGGATACAAACATTTGACCAATCCCGGCGTATCGATAGATTCGGTCGCAAACCCGCACAGCACACTATATAACGAGCGGCTAGGAATTTCTGATTAATATACCGCTCGATAGAAAAATGAAAAGAAGTACATTATAAAGTGAAAAATCAGTAACATTATATGGTCTTAAAATCTAGGAAAAAATGAATGTTACAATATATATATATATAATATAGATAAGTAGGTTAAGTGAGAAAGCCTAGCTTCTACTTCGCCTTTTATGTGTTCAAGTTACTGACACTATATTATTGTAATTATAATGTGAATGCACAATAAAGACATTATTATTATTATAAAAAACCCACGCTTACTGAGCCAACACCGAAACGATGTTGCAAATAAATCAACGAAAAGTAAAACTTCGACAGTATATAAACTAACAGTTAAAAACAATTCAAATTTAATTTTCAAACATTCACGGTTCCCTTTTCGAAAGTAATTTCAGAGTATAAATACGAAAAGTTTTTGACGCCAAAAACAGAGATATGCTAATGGAGCAATGTAAAACAGGAAGTCTTTTATCAAACGTGTAAAACTATTAGTTCCAACGGAATATTAAAGAGAAACTTTAATAAATAAACGTTTATTTTTAACTTTAGAACGTTTATGTGGAATATTACTGGATATGAAAACCACAGATGTCAAAACTGTGTAGTATGGTTAGTGAGCTTAAATTAAAACTCTTCTTTTGTAGTCTTCTTCGGTTTCTGTAAGGATTTATCAATAGATTGCAGTGCTACAGGATTTGATCAAATCGGTAAAGAAGTACGGTATAGCCTGTCCTAAAATATAAGATCCTGATTTTTGCCGTTTTAAGTGGGCATTATAAAAATTCTGACCTTTTGTCTATGATAGGTTGCAGAGGTGGACTTAAGAATTTTATTCATTAATGCAAATAAATAAAATTGTAAGTGTGACTGTGACTGTAATAAAATTATCGAAATGTTACGAATGATAAATTTCGGTGATATGTTAAACGGTGATATAGATTTTAAGGTGTTTTTCATAGGCCACGCATTGAAGGATATTATGTTATCGCTAACTGAAGAAAAAACCGTAAATATAAAGTTGATGAACAAATGGTATGATTGGGAACTGACAGAAATACATAGAATAAAGTATGAAAAATACCAAATAGCCAAAATAACTAATGATTGGGAAGATTACAAGACAGTGAAAAAATTATTATATAAAAATATGATTAAACAGAAGAAAGTGCAATATGTACAGAATAAAATTGAAAATAATCAAAGAAACAGCAAAGAAATGTGGAGAGTTTTAAAAGAAGAAATTTGTATGTTAAAAAGTACCAGTGCAGTAAACAGAATCGTTATGAATGGTAAAATAATTGAAAAAGAAATTGTTGAACATTTAAATAAATTCTTTGTTCAGAGTGTCATTGACATTAAAAATGGTATAGACGTTGTGCAGAATACTATGGGAAAGACAAATATAATTAATCACCAATTTAAATTTCAAACAGTAGATAGTAACGAAATAATTGAAATAGTTAAAAAATTTAAAAATAAAATTGGCGGTAAGAATATTTTATCTGAAGGTGTAATTAAACATTCTATACGTACACGGCTTTTTTTTACGCCAATATCATCAATAATAGCATGCTGCAAGATAAAGTGCCTAACGAATGGAAAATTTCCAAAATTGTGCCAATTGAAAAAATAAAATATACTATAAAACCTGAACAGATTCGGCCAATAAATACACTTCCAAGTGACGAAAAAATCCTTGAAACAGTGATAAAAAATCAGTTACTGCAATATTTGAATGATAACAATATTATTATTCCAGAGCAATCGGGTTTTAGAAGCAAACACTCATGTGAAACTGCAATTAATTATGTTATAAGTGAATGGCGTGAAGATTTGATGAATAAAAAATACATTGTATCAACTTTCATAGATTTAAAAAGAGCATTTGAAACTATAGAAAGAAAATTATTGCTTATGAAACTACACAAAATTGGAGTGCGTGATATAGAATTAAAATGGTTTGAAGATTATCTATCGAATAGAAAGCAACAAACAAAAATTGGAAACACGACATCATCAGCGATACCAGTGAATATTGGTCTATCGCAAGGCTCTGTCCTTGCGCCGGTACTGTTTCTCATATACATAAATGACATTAAAGACGGTTTAAAGTACGGGGATGTTAGACTATTTGCAGACGATGCACTGATTGAAATTAGTGATGTTAGTTTGGATGTGGCTATTAATAAAATGCAGTCTGATATGAATATACTTTACAAGTGGATGTGTATAAATATGTTAAAACTAAATACAGATAAAACTAAATATATGATAATATCACACAATAACTATAATTATAATCATAAATTATACATAAATAATCGTGAAATAGAAAAAGTAAACGAAATTAAATACTTGGGTATAATGATAGATTGTAAACTTAAATTTGATGCACACTTTCAATATTTAGTGAATAAAATAAACCAAAAACTTTATCTCTAGTATAGAACTTGCCACATCATAAGTGAATAATATAAAATATTAATATATAGAAGCATAAGTGAGCCACATTTTATTTATTGTCCTTCGGTATTATTTCTTGCTAAGGATACACAAATAGAACTACTGCAAAAACTTCAAAACACGGCTATGAGATTTATATTGCGGAAACCTAGAGATACGCACATAAGAGATATATTAGATCGATTAAATTGGCTAAGTGTAAAGCAGAGCTTATTTTATTACGCAATGAAATTCATCTATAACATAAAGATAGAAAATTGTTCCACATATTTGACCGAGAAAATTAGATACGTCAATCAGATACACAGCTACAACACCAGAGGACGAAATGACTTCCGATTAGTGGGAATTACAAATGAAGCTGATCGAGCAAATCTTTATTATAAAGGAGTTAAACATTTTAATGACCTACCAAATAATATTAAAAATTGTGAAACCATAAATAAGTTTAAGCAACTATTATATCAACATTGTAAGAATATGCCTATCCGATAGTTAAATTAGGTTCTAATGAACCGTAAATAAATAAATAAATAAAAATAATATAAAAAAATAAGTGTTTTTGGAGATGTTTATTTATAGATGCATGTGAAAACAAATGGATAAGAAGTACCAATAACCTATACTGTCATCAGCTAAGCTAATTGTCAGTAGTTTTATATTATTTACACAAATATATAAATCTTCAAGTTTAACAACGTGCTGAATGGAATTCTTCCAGCTTTCACAAGGTATATCATTTATAACTTTTTTTACAAATTCAACCACTGACACGCTTAAAGTAGGGAGAAACATTTTGTGCCTTTACTTTTGATTTAACTTGATGCCAAATATGTTCAATTGGATTAAACACACAATAATACAGAGGAAGCTGCAAAACAGTGTGTCTCATTTTCTCAGCCATACTATCACACACATATTTCTTTTTCAATTTGTAGTCTTTCAAAACTTCCAAAAGATAACTTTTTCTTTAGCTAAAATCAAAATAAATGTCATTTTCTAACATATATTCCTGTATTTCCGATTTGGAGTTGGCTGCATTAGGAACCTTATTTAGTAGGCGACTATGGTAACTTGCATTGTCCATAACTATAAGACTCTGTTCGGGGACATTTGGCAATTTTAAAATCAATTTTTAAAAAGTTCTGCGGTCGTGTCTTCGTGATAGTCCAAACTAGAATCTTTTGTTTTTTGCCTATAACAGTAGGCAATTTGAAACCCAGCACTTTTCAGATCCAGCATGCAAAATGGTTATTCGTTTACCTTTATTTGAAGGTACGTTAGTCTGACATTTTGTACTGCTGTCAACCCACCCTTTTTGCACAGTGTCATGGGTATCGAACCATGTTTCGTCAAGGTAAATTATTGGCCAATTCTCTCATGGATACTTTTTAATTTCTTGTAAATAAGTATGTCGCAAGATTCGTAATCTTTGTGACTCCATGACTACTTGCCTTTTGTTGATTTTTCGGAACGTGAATCCCATTCTTAAGAGAATTCTATGAAGGGTTGATCGGCCACAATGTATATTGGTCCCGTCCTTCACCAGTCTTAATTTTATTTTGCCTATTGTCGGCACCAACTGCCCTTCATACATAGAATATATTTTTCTTCTGATGACGTCTTTTTCACAATCGTCTACATGATGTATTTGAAAATCTGTTCCTGTTCCTGAGTGATGGTTTTCCTACAACACCCTTAATTGTAGAAATTGGGGTTTTTGTTAGTTCACTGGTTTCTTGCAAAGCACTTTGTTTATTCAAATTTCTTTGTACCAAGCTTTTTTCACTATTTATTTAGCGTCAAGTGATAAATGTTTTCTCTTGCGAGAGCCACTATTGCAATTTTCCCAGGGACGCCACATAATTAAAATAGAACCGTTACGTTGTAAGTTGTAAGTAAAACTAAAAATAAAAATAATAAAAAATATCTTTCGAATCTTAATGGGGACCTGTGGTCATTAGGCGTATATTATCAAATACATAAAGGGCTCCAAACCGGGTTCCCATGTATAGGTAAAAATAGATCCAATATAATTGCAGGTGCAAGTGAGGGCGGTATACAAAGCAGGTAAAATAAAAATACGTTTATCGTAATACCTAGCAACTATGCACAAAACCTTAATAGGGTCGTTTATTGCCCCATTGAAAAAGCAAAATATTTTGGGATCTACTATAATTGCATGTTTACCTCGTGATTAGATCTCCAGTGTAGTGTTTTTATGAAAGAAGACCTCATGTTGTTATGGGAGTATTATGAACGTAGAATCTGAAGAACTCCCAAATATCACAGAAGAGGAAATACAAGCTGCATTGAACCAAATGAAAAATAATAAATGCCCTGGAGAAGATCAAATCACTGTAGAAATTCTGAAACTTGACGGTAAGTCTTCGAAAGTTGGATTGAAAGTTCTACTAGATAAATTTCTCTATGAGTGAAAAATACCAACAAAATGGTGTAATTCGGAGGTTTTGCTTCTCTTTAAGAAAAGCGACCCATATCTCTTCCGTCGCATTTATATTTTAGCCAGTCGACTAACAGCAAAACTAGATTTATATCATCCTCTGATGCAGGCGTGCTTCCAAAAGGGATTTAGCACGATCGACCACCCCTACACAATATGGACTGTAATAGAAAAATGTACAGAATATAAAGTACTAATACATTTAGCCTTCAGTGATTTTCATAAGGCATTTGATACCGTTAAAATCTGGTCAGTTCTAAAATCCCCGGCGAATGCAAGAATAGATTCTAGACACATAAAAATAATAGAAGAACATCTACACATATTAAAATTGACAAAACAACGGTCATTAACAACATACTATTAAAAAGAGGAGTATGGCAGGAAGATACTGTTTCCCCTAAATTATTTACGATGGCCTTTAAAGACGTCTTTACGGTGTTAAATTGGACTAAAAAGGGCATCAACATCGACGGCACTAGACTGAGTCACCTTTGCAGACGACATAGTCGTGATAGCTAATAACGCCATGAGCTAGCTATAGGAAATGTTGAACCAGTTGAATGTGTCCTCTGTAATGGTAGGTCTTGAAATGAATTTTAAAAAAACTAAATTTATGAGCCCTGAAGATACCAACATACAGATAGGAAATAACTCCATAGAACGCGTTGACGAGTATATCTACTTGGGTAACACTATTAAGATCGGAGAGGAGAACCAGCATGCAGAAACTACCAGGCGAATAAGAATGGCATGGGCAGCTTTTGGAAAACTAGGAGATATCTTGAAAAGTACTACAATACCTATAAATCTAATATTTGTTTATAATGAATTTCTCTATTTGTTAGAATGTAATCTATGATTGATCTATCTCCTCTCGTATTTTGAAATGTATATTTATGTTTTTCTCATAGAAATATGACTACGTTTATGTGTGTTTTTATAATAATTGAATATAAATGGTGTCATATGAATTATTCAGATTTAATTTGCCCGTTATAATTACGTCATAGAAACAAAAGCAAATCGCAAACAACTAAAAACAATAAATAACAAAAGTTTTCGTAGCGCCGGAAAGTGAAACATAGATATGCTAATGTTGGATATTAAAGCGGAAGTGTTCTATCAAATGTGAAAAACTACTAAAATGGTATACTAATGAAGTAAATAAAATAATTATTGTATTAATTTACAGAAAACTGGGCTCGTAAATTATTAGTAATAAATAAACAAATACATAAACTAATAAATCAGCAAGTTAAATATTTATTTTGCGTTTGTAAATTATTAAAATAAATTTAAATTATTTTCGATATTTTTACATATAGCGTAATGGAAATGGCAGCTCCGGCGTGGAGGTATAGTTTCAGGACTCCAGACATAGGGCCCCAGGTTCGATCCCCCCTGAGTCATGAATAAAGGTCTAGGCTATGTAATGAAAGACTGATATTGTCAAATTTCCACTTTATTAGGTTCACTGATACTGTTTGACGCGTTTCGCTATACTCTAGCTTCTTCTGATGCAAAATGATATTTGAATATTAGTGTTGTTACATTTATACAAATACCCTAAGGTAGATAGGTAATAAAATTAATACTATATGCTAATGAATCTTGCTGGGAAATTCATTCTGAATATTAATTGTTTAAATTGAGTAAAGGGGAGTTACCATGGGCCAGACAGGTATCTTTTTGTTCGTTTAAGATGATGTCTGAATTTATAATTCTACTTATTTCTAAATTTTCTAATAGGTTTAATTTTACGCCTTTGTTTTGTATGTGTAGAATTTTAAATTTATCGTCAAAAAGATGATTTGAATCTGTTAAATGATTACTGTACGCTGAGTCAGTTTTGTTTTTTAAATAGCTTCTTTTATGTTCTAAAATCCGAGTTTCGAATGAGCGACCTGTCTGGCCTATGTAACTTTTATGACAAGAACCACAATTAAACTGATATATTCCAGATTTTTTTGATCTATTTTGTTTTCCCTTTGCGTTTTTAATGAATTTTCCTAACGAGTTGTTTGTTCTAAAAGCTATGTTGATATTATATATATTAAAGTGGTTTTCAATTTTCTCTGACGTGTTACCAAAATAGGTTAAAACATTATATTTTTTCCCTGTGTTTTCTTTCTTGGGGTATACTAAAGAAATAGCTTTATTTTTTAATTTTTGTTTAGAATTGAGTCTATGGTGTCAGGAGAATATCCGTTGTTAACAGCAATTTGTTTTACTAGATTTAATTCTTTATTAAAATCATCTACAGATAAGGGGACACTTACAAGTCTATGCAACATACTGTGGTAAGCTGCCAATTTGTGTTGTAGGGGGTGAGCTGATTTTATGTTTATTGTAGTATCTGTATGTGAGGGTTTGTGAAAAATAGAGAATTTGTGTTTGTTGTAATGTCTGGTTATTGTTAAGCCAACTTAACAGTGAAAAAATATAATGTTTCAACCTATTTTGGTAACACGTCAGAGAAAATTAAAAATTACTTAAATAAATATAAAATCAACATAGCTTTTAGAACAAACAACTCGTTAGGAAAATTCATTAAAAACGCAAAGGGAAAACAAAATAGATTAAAAAAATCTGGAGTATATCAGTTGAATTGTGGTTCTTGTCATAAAAGTTACATAGGCCAGACAGGTCGCTCATTCGAAACTCGGATTTTAGAACATAAAAGAAGCTATTTAAAAAACAAAACTGACTCAGCGTACAGTAATCATTTAACAGAATCAAATCATCTTTTTGACGATAAATTTAAAATTCTACACATACAAAACAAAGGCATAAAATTAAACCTATTAGAAAATTTAGAAATAAATAGAATTAAAAATTCAGACATCATCTTAAACGAACAAAAAGATACCTGTCTGGCCCATGGTAACTCCCCTTTACTCAATTTATACAATTAATATTCAAAATGGATTTCTAAGCAATATTCATTAGCATATAGTATTAATTTTATTACCCATCTACCTTAGGGTATTTGTATAAATGTAACAACACTAATATTCAAATATCATTTTGTATCAGACGAAGCTATAGTATAGCGAAACGCGTCATACAGTTTCAGTGAAACTAATTAAAGTGGAAATTTGACAATATCAGTCTTTCGTTACATTCGTTATGAATTTCCATCAAGTAACAGCCACAACAATTCAAATTCTAGGCTATATTTCGTCATGTTGCCACACAGTCGAAATCGGTAGCTAATCAAGTCAACGATGCTGTAAAAAGAGAGAATATTCCTCAAATTTTGTTGTCGTCTCTAGAGCTTAGTATATATAGGTATATCCTCATATACGGTATGTTCTTGGTTATGAACAGTTTGGACCAAAATAGGCTGATGATGTAGATGCCAGTCTGTTTTAATTATATTTATATATCCCAGGTTCATTTTTTCAAATTTACATCTTCAACCCCACCGGCGCCAAATTTCGTTCTGGAATATGTACTGTTTTTAAAAAGGGCAGCAGAAAAAAAAATGTCAGTTGTGCGATTCTATCTATTTTTTCTTCTCTCTTTAGCTGTTACAAGATAAGTTTAATAAAGACAAAGTCTGAACTTTATTCATTAATGACATCAATGCTATTTTCTGCAAGCGGCGGCCATTTTCTGGATTGTTTAGTGTTGTGAGTGATGCGGTTGGTTAGAAAATTGGTTTTCGGAAAAACCGATGATTTACTATTGGGTTCAGAGTTATAAAACTGAAAGTGAATTGGCGTCAAAGTACATTAGTGAACTAACAGAAGAAGTGCAAATCTAAAATTAAATATTGTCCCACCTTTAAGTCTTCGTATCAATCTTAAGTTATGAAATTATAAAATACTTATTTTTCAGGCAGTCCTTAACATACATATACGTTAAAGAAGGGAGAAGGATTCATATCTAGTAAGATAATTATCATTTGAATTACGCAGCCACGTAGAAAAAAGTTCATTACCACGAACCAAAATACATGGATCTAGCGTATTTTTCGACGCTGAATTGGAATCCGTAGTTAAAAAAAAGATTTATCGTTTGGCTTTTTGGCCAGTAATATAACTTGAAATGGGGTAAAACTATAGTAATAATGTAATGACTCTTAATGAAGTGTGAAAAATGGTAGATATTTTATAATCTAGAGAAGAGAATATGCATTCAAAACACATTTCTATTAATTAAACCAAAAATCGTTGAAAAGGCAATTTTCTGATTACCAGTTCTGTACTTTTCTGGTAACGATAGATTTCACGTAGGGCTACTGTTCCAGGCCTATAACGATGAGGTTTTTTCACCCCTCATCGCTATTAAGGTCAGTATAGTCGTTCTAGGAATACTAGGGATTTCCAGACCGTAGATAGCGTGAATATTTTGTACAAGGCCTTGGTGAGATCTTCTTTGGAGTATCTGTCATGTGTGTGGTCGCCATCGTATGCTGTGCATATTGAGGGTGTTGAAAGGGTACAGAGGAAGTATGCTAGATATGTCTCTTGCAAATTTAAGTGGAACATCACTGCCTATGGGGACCAGCTACGAAGACTTCAGCTGCAATCACTTTCAAGACGCAGAAAAGTTGCTGATATATGTTTCTTATTTCGACTTGTAAATGGTCATATAGACTGCTCTGATCTCTTGAGTCTGATAAATTTTCATGTTCCACCAAGATCAACAAGAGACCACGTACTCTTTGCCTCGAGGTACCACAGATGTAACTATGGCCTATTCTCGCCGATCACTAGAATCACTAATGGTGCCAGTGAAGCGGATCTTGATTTTTTTAATCTCTCTTTAAAACGTTTAAAAGAAAAACTGTTGACAGTCCACTGAGTTTTTGAAATGATAATTACTGGTGTTGTTATTGTATTGTTATAACTTTACTACATTATTGAAATTTTTCTGTAAATACTATGTACAAAATGGGTCTGCCCGTGAATGAATGAATAAATAAATAAATAAATGAATAATTAGTTCACTTTTAATAGTGGATTATGTCTAAATGTAAAATATAGAAAGCCTTGTTGCATATGATGTTGATGATGGAAAATGCTAAAGATGATTTAAAAAATTTTGATTGATTGATTAAAAGGCACAATTTTTGTAGCAGTAAAAAATCCCCTAACGACCCAAAAAGAGCGACGTTAAAAAACCAGATATGAATGCTTAGTAAAGTTCAATAGTGTGGCAAATAAGTTCTACACAAATTAAATCAGAGCGATCGTGATCAGAGAGTTTGCAATTTTTTTCTGTTCCTGGAATTTAAATGAACTAAATTCCCGTAAAATGAATCGGGAAGCTTTTTACTAAACGTGTTAAAGTATTAACTCAAACAAAATTTTAACAGACAAACCGCAACAATTATTCACTTTAATTTACACGAATTCCGCTTCTATATTTGAGTTTAAAATAATTCTAAATTGGAAGGTTCCACAATTAGTTAATATTTCAAAAGGAGAGGTCTGAATATTTTGGGTATAGTAATCTAAACATTACACTGCGTTGATAATTAACAAAGTAAAAAGACTCATCTCTTAGTTCATCGAAATGCGTTTCTAATATCCTTTTTGTGGTCCCTTGCAAAATTTTGTCGCAACTAGTTTTGATTTGAGCACTGTTAATAATTTTTTATTTAATTATATTTATTTGGGCAATAAATTTAGCGCTATTTGAAAAAGGTGTAGCGTGTTAAAAAAATGGCCTCTCGTTTGGGCGGAATTTTTTACCGTCAAAAAAAACGCCCGCACGTTGAAGCGCAATTTTCAAACGTCTTAAGTTCTTTGCTTTTAATAAATATATTATTATTATTACAAAAAGTTCTTCTTTCTCACATTTGATCAATGTGGTTCCATGTTTGGCTGACGGGCCAAAACCAAGTCAGCACAAACGCTATTACCATTCCGTATTAAGGAATGACCTGACAATGTTACATGTTTTCAAAATCACTGACTTCTGAATGTTTCTGTGTATGTCCGTGTTGAGTCCCAATTGCACTAAATGTGGTGTGAATGTTATTGGTGTGAGGCCTGTGGCTGATATAATGAGGGGGACAATGATGACTTTTTCCTGTCTCCATAGCCTTTTTATTTCCGTTGCAAGGTCTGTGTATTTGGAAATTTTTTTCTGTGTATTTCGCTTGGATGTTTGTGTCGTTGGGGACAGCTATGTCAATCAGATAGGTGACTTTTCCTTTTTTGCACTGAAAAGTAATATCGGGTCTATTGGCGGAGACTGTTTTATCTGTATGGATACCGATATCCCAGTAGAGCTTGTAATCTTCATTTTCAAGTATGGATGTTGGCGTGTATTTGTAGTAGGGATCTGTGTTTTCTATGAGTCTGCATGTTGTGGCCAGTGCTTGGTGAACCACTTTGGCAGCTGAATCATGCCTGGCTGTGTACTCCGTTCCGGCCAATATTTTACATCCGCTCGTTATGTGTTCGATCGTTTCTTTCTGCTGGTGGCATTTCCTACATCTGTCCTCTGCAATAGTCGGGTCTTTGTTGATATGCTTTTGGTAGTTTCTGGTTAATATGACTTTATCCTGGATGGCAAGTAAGAAGCCTTCAGTCTCAGGGAATAGCTGCCCATCCCGTAACCAGGTGTATGATTGTTTTTTATTTACGTGGTCTTGTTCTATGTGGTATCTGTGTTTTCCGTGGAGTGTTTTCTCTGACCACGTTTTCATCTTTTCCTGTTGTAATTGGGTGTGACTGTGTGTGTCTGCTGAGTGGTCTGCCCGGGCTAAGTCGAGAGGTGTGTAGTTTTTGTCTGCTTTCACTGTCGCTGTGTGGAGGCTGGTTTGCTTGCTGTGAAAGAATTTCCTAAGTGTTTGTATTTGTTTTGTGTGTAATGATCTGATGTCTATAATTCCTCTTCCTCCTGCCTTCCTCTCGATGGTAAGTCTTTCTTTGCATGCGTTGGGGTGTAATTTCCTGTATTTGGTGAATTGAGATCGTATAAGGATGTGAATATTTTCTATGTCTGTTTGTGACCATTTGATGATACCAAATGAATATGTGAGTATAGGTATAGCGAACGTGTTGATGGCTTTAGTGAGATTCTTAGAGTTGAGCCTTGTTTGCAAAAGTTTCGTCAGTCTGTTTTTGAATTCGGTTCTGAGCTCTGTTTTGATGTGAGTGTGGTTGAGTTTGGTGCTTTGTTGGAAGCCTAGATATTTGTATGTTTCTTTATCGAACATGTTATCGAGCGTTTCATTGTTGATGGTTTCTGTCTCATGATGGCACTTCCATTGGCCTTTGTTGATGTGGAGCATTTTGCATTTACTTATACCAAATTCCATATTGACATCTAAGGTGAATATTTCTGTGATTTTGAGGAGTTCTTTCAGCTGTGTTTGTGTGGCAGCGTAGAGTTTTATGTCGTCCATATATAGGAGGTGGTTTATTTTATGTTGATTCACTTTTTGGTGTCTGATATTGAAGCCATGCTCTGTTCTGTTTAGTATATTTGAGAGTGGATTGAGACAGAGACAAAACCATAGAGCACTGAGCGAGTCTCCCTGAAATATACCCCGTCTGATGTACAGCTCTTCTGTTTGGATCCGTTCGGTTTGTGTTTCTAGGCGTATTTTGGTTTTCCATGTTTTCATAATTTGCGCGAGAAACTGCCTGAGGTGTTGGTTGATTTTATAGATTTCTAGGGCCCTGATTAACCAGCTGTGGGGTATAGAGTCGAAGGCTTTTTTATAGTCTATGTAACCGATGTGAAGGTTTCTGTGTTCTTTTCTGGTTTGTCCCATAATCACGCTATCTATAGTCAGCTGCTCTTTGCATCCTCGACTATTTTTCCTGCATCCCTTCTGCTCTTCTGTGAGGATATTGTTGTCTGTTAGGTGTTGTTCTATTTTCTTCGAAATTGTGGCTGTGATGATCTTGTATAGGGTTGGAAGACAGGTAATAGGTCGGTAGTTTGACGGGTTTGCGGTGTCTGAGCTCTTGGGTTCAACGTATGTTATTCCTTGTGTGAGGAAAATGGGAAATGTGTGTGGTTGTAGAATGGCTTTGTTGATTTGGTGTGTGAGTGCTTCGTGTGTGGTGGTAAACTGTTTGTACCAGAAGTTTTGTATATTGTCTATTCCAGGACATTTCCAGTTGTGTGTGTGTTTGATAGTTTCTGTAATTTCTTGTGTATTAAATGTGGTATTTTCTTGTTCTGTCACATGTTTATGTTTGTCTTCTTCGGCTTTGATCCAGGGGGTGTTATTATTGTGTAGTTTGGGTTCTGACCAGATACTTTTTCAATAATCTGTGAGTTCTTGTTTGTTTGGTGGTTCAGTCACTGCTATCTGTTTGTTGTACATAGTTTTCCGGTAGAACTGTTTTTCGCTTCTTCGGAAGAGGTTGTTGGTGTCTTTCCTCTCATTTGATTCTTTGTATCTACGGAGTCTTACGGCATATACAGATAGTTTTTGTTTCAAGGCTATATTATATATATTATTATTATTATTATTATTATTATTTATTTATTTATTTAGTAGTAGTACTCATAATACTTTTCAATTTACATTTAAAATAAATTTAACAAACAATTTCATACTCTGATTAAAAACTAATATTTTTTACAAAATTTATTGATCCTTTTCTAAACATATTTATATTTGTTTCACTCTTTATGTTGTTCGGCATCATATTGTATAAGGTCAGGTCTTTTGAAAATAGAGATTTTTGCATTGCACTGGTATCTGCACGTTGCGGTCTAAAATCTAATGCGTTCCTCAGGCTGTATGGTTGAACATCCCCAACATATCTTATTTGTTCAATCAAGTATTCCGGTGCATTTCCCATTTTCATTTTCTGGATAAAACATATGGTATTTAGCTGCAGTCTTTGCTTTACATTTAGCCATTTCAGTGCATCTAGCATATATCTTATTGACGTGAAACGATTGCATTTCAAAATAGAGCGCATAGCCTTGTTCTGGAGTTTTTGTAGCCTTGCCTGTTGTTGGTCTGAACAGCATCTGAATAACACAGTTGATCCATATTCAAAATGAGGTTTTATCATGGTGTTGTATATATTTATTGCAGTTAATATTGTTATTTTACTTCTTAAACGTTTGAAAAACCCGATTTTTTCCCTATTTTTTTACATATATATTCGACATGTTCTTTAAAGTTCAAATCCCTGTCTATGAGGAAACCCAGGTATTTTATATTACTTACTTTTTCTATTATTACATTATTTATTTTGAATGCTCTGTCAGTGTTCATATCAATTTCCATTAATTTTGTCTTGTTTTCATTTAATTTTAACTTATTCATTTTTAACCATTTGTTATTGTTATCCATATCATTTTTTAAATTTTCATGACATATCTCCTCTGTTGCTGCTTCTGTGAAAATTAATGTATCATCTGCATATAATACAATTTCACATTTTTTTAATACATTTTCCATGTCATTTATATATATTGCAAAGAGAAGAGCTCCCAAAATTGAGCCCTGTGGTACTCCAAAATCGTTTTCTATTGCATTTGATATTTCGTTATTGATATTTGTGAATTGTTTACGATTTGTCAGATAGGACTGAAACCATTTTAGCTCTGTGTCTTGAATACCGTATCTAGTAAGTTTTTGCAATAGAATATCCCTATCTATAGTTTCAAATGCTCTTTTGAAGTCAAGGAAAATTGCTAATATTTTATTTTTTATCTTTTTACATTTCCATCTGTTTATAACATAATTGATTGCTGTTTCACATGAATATTCCTTTCTAAATCCTGATTGAAACTTTGATAGTAGTCTGTGTTGTTCCATGTATTCTTCCAATTGATTTTTTACTATTTTTTCAATAACTTTTTCACATATTTTTAAAGTGTTAATTGGTCTGTATTCTTCACATTTTAATGTATGTTTTACTTTTTGGATAGGAAATATCATTGATTCCTTCCAGTTATTTGGAAACAACCCTGTCTCTAGTGACTTATTTATAATATTCAGTATAATATTTCCTGTTATGCCCCAATTATCTAGAATTATGTTACTTGATAGTTTTGTATAGTCTGGTTTTTTCTGAATATTCTTAAAAATAGTTTTTAGTTCTTGTAGATTTACTGCAGGAAATTTGAATTTAATGTCAATCTCAGGTATTTCATTTTCGTATTGTATATTTTCGATGGAGCATCTGATTTCATTTATACTATTTACAAAATATGTATTAAAATTTTCAGCTATTTGGAAATTGTCTTTATATTCTATTTGATTATATATCACAGTTTTTATCACACTTTTGGGTTTTCTTAAGACTAGTTCTTTAATTTTATTCCACATTTCTTTTTGGTTATTTGCATTGTTTATTTTATTATTAGTATAATTACTTTTTTCTTTTTCAATTTTGACTTTATACGTATTTCTTATTGTTTTATAACTATTCCATGTCTCGTTTGTATTTTCTAAGATTGCTCTTTGGTATTTAAGAACTTTTTCTCGTTTTAATGCTCTGAGCTCATTATTAAACCATTTGTTATAACTTTTTTTAGACATTTTTTTCTTAAAAGTAAATTTTTTTATTACGTTTTGGATACAATCATCAAAGTTGTGAACATATTCATTTAAATCATTAATTTTATCAGATCTTAATATTGCACTTAATTCATTTTTGAATCTGTTTTTGTTGTACTTAAAAAGGCTTATTTCTTTAATATGATAGTTTTGCTGCTTGGTATCACACTCGATTAAAATATCAATAGATTCATGATCAGCTATTTTATTATTTATATTATTTTTTGCCGTAATTGGTTCTTTATTTGTTATTATATAGTCTATCAATGTTTTTGAGTTTATTATTATTCTAGTATATTCGTTTATTACCTGCTTAAGACCGTTATCGTTAAGTATGCTTTCCAGTTTGCTTGCATAAAAATCATTCTTCCAGTGAATGTTGAAATCTCCAGCAATTAAGATATCACAGTTTGTTTCGCATACTTCTTCTATAAAATCTTGAAATGTATCACAAAATTCTGATTTTGATCTATATACGATAATTACTATTAATGATGTTCTTTCATATATCGCCATGTATGCACTTATCCAATGTTTTGTTATTGAATAGAAGTCGTTATTTGCCCCTTATGTATATCTTAATTTCTGAGAATGGATTAAGTGGATATTAATACTGAAAGACCTAAAGAAATTAGACATAAACTAGCTCAGTTTTTTGGTAGAGAAATAATTTTTGAAATCTCCGGAAATCATTTGACACTGATGTGATTATATGTTTCTGGTGGCAACTTTCCAAATTTATTTTCCATCATCTACAACTGACAGAGATGGTTTCATTTTTAAGACATATGTGATGGCTGTTACTATAATATTCGACAGGCTATTGGTAAGTTTGAGTTTGTTGTGGGAAGGCAACAAAATGCATCCTTATCGGACACCTCGCTCATTCTCCTTCGATCAAACTCCCTTCGCACAAATTGTTGCCCTCTGGTTCCATTAAAGAGTTTTGATGAGCTTCTGTTTTTTTCATGCGTTCCAATATCACGTAACATTTCGATAGCTTTAGAGTGTTTTACATTATCGAACGCCTTTTGATAGTCTATACAGCAGACGTATATCTTACAGTTCATATCGCGACATCATTGGAATAATACCTGAATACAGAAGAGGGCTTCTTGTGTACCAAAAGCATTTCAAAAACCAAACTGAGTTCTGGGTATATGTTCTTTACATCGACGATAAATTCTGTTACGGATAATTTTGGGAAGTAGTTTCAGGAGGTGAGATTATAAACTTATGTTCCTGTAGTTGTCATAAGTCCTTGCAGATGCTTTCTTTGGTAGAATTATGAAGGTGGAACGTAGCCAATGTTGAGGAATAACACCATATATTTTGTTAAGTAAAGTTGTTAAAAATATCAGTCCGTTCCGATCAAAGAGTTTCAGTAGTTCAGAAAGAACTTCATCAGGGCCTGCTACTTTGTAATCTTTCACTTGAGTTATTACTTTTTTCACTTCATCTATTACAATTTCTGTGCCAGTATAACAATCTTGTTTTCAATAATAAGTCTTTCATCTTTAAAAGTTTTCAAAATTCTCCCCATCTTTTAATCTCTCCAACTTATCTATTATAGGTGTTTACGTTTCATCCAGAGATAATTGTTGTACGTCTTTTGAAAATAGTCTCTATAGTTGTTTAAAATTTTGGTTGTACAGATTTTGGGCACCATTCATTTTAAAATAAGAATCTAACTTCAGCTCAAAAAAATGAAAAAATACTGAAGGGTTATGTAGTTGTTAAAAAAATTTAATATGGTACAACCGTTGTGTCCTGAAAGATAAAACGGGTGATTCAGTGAAACGCTAGATTTAAATAAAGAAAAGGGTTTATTAATGACAAAATTAAAAGTTCTAACTTTGCTACACTTTAAAATTACTACTACTAAATAAAATCCCTTAATCTAGTAGATGGTACGCTTATACAGAGTCTTTAAATTAGGATTCTAATTAAAGGCTTAGCTAAACACGATGTTAAAAGTTTGTGGAATTAACTTCACGAGTTAAACGTGCTGAAAGACGATGTAAACTCACTTGTCAGCAGGAAGCGAGATCTATGGATTGATGTGCTTATGACTTACGGTTTTTCTGTTAGTTTTTCAGCCTGTCCCGGTGAGATCTTCATAACCACATTGTCTCAACCTTTGCTACCCCAGTTCCTTTTGAGCTGCTAAACACTTCTTGACCCTAAATGTCTGGAAATGAGCAGGATATTTCAAGGAAAAGGCCTTGAATTTCAAAGCTAAAAACCGTCTCTGCACTACCACATCGCTAATAAACTACTGCGGCTATATGATGGAAAAAGCCGTTACTGCATCTCGGCTAGAAAAAGCCTACTGCGGCTTGCGGAAGGAAAAAGCCTTTACTACATCTTGGCTGGAAAAAGCCTTTACTACATCTCGGCTAGAAAAGGTCCATATTCATGCATCCTGACCCTTAAATATTTTTCTCCCTTCCTTAAAATCACGTCTTCAAGATGGCTACTTCCCGGATACAAATCTTCAGCCAATCGGACGCATTCGATGCAAATTAAATAGGTCCAGTAGGTAACCCGCAATGCACACTGTAAAATAAACGGCTCAAAAATTCAAAACATTGTTTTAAACTACACTGCTTACAAGTTAGTAAATAAGTAAAGTAAAGTAAAAAAATATAAATTGTAAGTGGGAACAGTGTCGTAACATGATCTTAAAATCTAGGAAAAAATGAATGTTACAAAGGGTAATCTAAAAACGCAAAAAATATAGGTTGCCAGCTCTTAGTCTGTTGCAACTTCCTTGTGTCCAGGTGCGAAGGGGTAATTCTGTATCTCGAAAAAACTTATATACCAAAAATGAACGGGTAAATTTGTCATGTTGAAGTATTATTGCCTCCTTAGAACGTAGAACGTCAACTGAACAAGCGGTTGCAAGGAAAAGCGGGCCAGCGTTCTGCTCCGTTCGAATAAATGAAGAAGTTTTTTTATTCTACTAACATGTGATGAGAGTCCTGAGACTTTCCGAGAGATGGCAGCACAAAAGAAAAATATTCATGACATTTTGTGTATTAGTTTGCGAATTACAGCTGTTTGACTGACCCTACTTTTGATTTTTGCAGAACTATAAAACAAAAGCAATTTCGTGTGTTGATTCTTCTTCTTCTTCTTCTTTGAACAGCCCTTTACAGTCCACTCCTGAGCAAAGACCTCTTCTAACTCCTTCCATAGTTCCTTGTTCTGAGCTTGTGGTTGCCAATTTTTTCCTACTTGTGTGATCTTAAATGATTTATATCAGGTTGATATTTATGAATTAGGTCCTTATGCACAAGAAAATAATGGTTACAAGTATATTATGGTAGTTATCAATGGTTTTTCAAAATATGTTTTGGCTTTTTTCCTTTTAGAACTAAAACTAGAAGAGAAGTGACTAATGCATCGAAATTTTTTTTTAAGAATTCAACTCTTAATAAACTTCTACAGTCAGATCAAGGTTTGGAATTTCTTTCGAAGGTGATTCAACAACTTTTAAAAAAAATTAGAAGCTAACATTATTATACTCATAGTTAGAAAAAGACAACCATTGTTGAACGTGTAATTAGAAAATGTGGTATAAATGTTATCAGTTGTTATCAGATACTGTTAAAAATACAATAATAAAAAATCTAACTATTGGCATGAAACTTTCTGAAGTAATTAAAAAACAACACAACAAACTTCAATCGGTTTATACTTAAGTTAGCTCATAAACCAAAGTTTCAAATTGGTAATTATGTTAGCATTTCAAAAATATGAGGTGTTTTGTTGGTCTGCCAACTTTCTGTTTATGCAAGCGGAGCCTCCAGTGAATAATGTGTTTTTTCCAACGAGCAACATGTCCCACCCAGGTCCACTTTAGTTAGGTTATACGAGTTATTACGTCTTCGACCTGTATTCTTTCTCTTATCTCTGTGTGTTGATTAAACATTGCGTTTTGATGCGGAAAAATACAGCCAGACCCTAAGAAGGGCTTAGGATCTGAAGTGTTATCCCAAAAACACACAAAAAAAATCCACCGTATTGTTCTGAATGACCGCAAACTGAATGTGAGGAAAGAGATAGCTGACATTGTGAAGATATCAACAGAACGCGTAAGGCATATTTGCACGAATATCTGAATATAAAAAAGCTGTGCCCTATGAGTGCCGCGCAGATCGCTGTTTGGCACTGTTTCGGCGTAATTCAAAAGAGTTTTTGCATCTATTCGTAACAGTAGACGAAACATAGATCCAGCATTACACGCCTGTGTCTTAGAGGTAGTCTGCAGAGTGGCTGGAACAGCATGAAAGCCTACCAAAGAGCTGGAAGAGAGCTCAGCTGGAAAGGTTTTGAAAAGTATTTTTTGGGATGCGCATGGAATAATACTGATCCATTACCTTAACAAAGGACGAACAATCACCGGAGACTATTACGTTGGTTTATTGGACTGTTTAAAGATGACATCAAGTAAAACAGGCGACATGTAACGAAGAAAAAAGTATTGTTTCACCAAGATAATGCACCAGCTCACGACTTCATAAAATCAATGGGCAAATTAGACAGTTTGGGCTATGAATTGCATTCTCATCCGCCATATCCACCAGATTTGGTCCTCAGTGATTATTACCTATTTTCAAGTTTGAAAAGAGTGCTCCAGGGAAAGAGATTTGGCAAAAGCATTGTCCATTCTTCAAAAGTCTCTCGACTTTTTATCTCATTTATTTATTTATTTATTTATTTATTTATTTATTTATTTATTTACGGTTCATTAGAACCTAATTTAACTATCGGATAGGCATATTCTTACAATGTCGATATAATAGTTGCTTAAACTTATTTATGGTTTCACAATTTTTAATATTATTTGGTAGGTCATTAAAATATTTAAGTCCTTTATAATAAAGATTTGCTCGATCAGCTTCATTTGTAATTCCCACCACTCGGAAGTCATTTCGTCCTCTGGTGTTGTAGTTGTGTATCTGATTGACGTATCTAATTTTCTCGGTCAAATATGTGGGACAATTTTCTATCTTTATATTATAGATGAATTTCATTGCGTAATAAAATAAGCTCTGCTTTACACTCAGCCAATTTAATCGATCTAACATATCTTTTATGTGCGTATCTTAGTTATGAAGTAGTATCGTAAATAAACTAAGACATTTTTTTAGAGTTGTTTCATTCCAAGCAGTCTAATGCTAGCAGAGATTCGTAATCACTCGAATGTTTCAGACATCTACATCAACCTGCTTCCGTATCTCAACAAGTGTCCTTATTCCATCGAACACCTTCTCATAGAGGGGCTTAAAAACAGATGAACTAAGACCTTGTCTTCTAGGAAGAAGAAGATTCTATTATATACAACTTGTTTAGAGATCGAGACCTACAGTGTCCTACAATTTCGGAACTACCTTTTTTCTAAGCCATCATCATAACCATCAGGTTAAATATTCAGAATTCCACCTTTTTTACACGCGAAGAAAATAAGATCAAGTATTGCTCCATACAATATAACCCGAAATATAGCAGGGGACTCAATAAGGTATTTATTAAAGTAGGCCTTACCTTAGTCTATAAGTCATTAGACAATCTGAGGAATATCTTGGGAAATGCCAAAGATAAGATTCCTTATTATGAGAAAAGTGGAATTTATGAAATTAGTTGTAATGATTGCGACAAAAAGAATGTTGGGCAAACTAAGAGGTCAATTAAAACATTTAGTAAATTTAAAATATAGTAGAACAGGAAAGTCTAGCATTGCCGAACATGCCCTTGAAGCTGATCATACTGTAACATTAGATAATCTAAGATTAATTAAAAATGTATCTGATAGGAGATTGTTGAACGCATACGAAAGTATGGAAATTTTAAAATGTAAAAGTAGTTTAAATATAGACAGAAGGCCTATTCCTTATAGTCCCCTCTACTGGTTACTTGACCGGAACTGGGTAGATTTGTAGTTTAGCTTTAGACAATCATCGCTCCTGAGGAAGCCAACCTGTTCAGCGAAATGCGCGTCGAGTACAAAAAAAAAGTGTTTGGTGTAGAGGTGATATATACTGAGTACTGTCATTGTGCCAGAGACTCCATATTCTCAACATAGTTTAGATCTGTTGTTTACTGGTGGCATGTCATTTATTTCCTAAATACTTAAATAAATTATTACACTGCTCTAATTAGACGTTCTTCCGAAAAGATTTTGTAAGGCATCCCTAATACGACATGAATCTATATGTTATCTTTTGATAATAAATGAGAACAGAAACTTGTAGTGGGATCTTAGAGTAGAGTCTGTCAAGTAAGAATGTGTGCGCGATAATTCATTTTTGGTAAATGCGATTCTTGCGGCTCAACAAAAAATCGATAGAGAAACCGCATTTTAGTAAAAGTACTAGTCCGAAGTTATAAGCATGTCAAAGAAACAAGAGGAAGACATGAGAAGAATTGAACGAAAAAATATTAAGAGCGATCCTAGGGCCAATAAGAATATGTGAAGGAGTCTACAAAAGGAGGACTAATCAAGAAATTTTGGAAGAAGTGGAGGAGGACATAGTCAAAAAAATAAAACAGAAGAGATTTAATTGGCTAGGACACACATGGAGAGCAGGCCCAGGAGCACCAATATGTGAAATACTTCAATGGGAACCAGGATGTAGAAGGAGAGATAGACCGAGAATAGGATGGCTGCAGCAAGTCAAAGAAGACATGGAGGTGGCAAGGATTACGAACTGGAAGGAGAAGACGGCTAACAGAAAACTTTGGAAACATCTAAGCAGAGAAATATAACAACAAGGAAAACGGGTCTGATCAACCCATAAACTAGATCAAGAGAACCCAAAGGGTGGCCCAGCCCAAGAGGGGTGTTTCCAGGCCATTTAATTTATTTATTTACTAGTCGATTTGGAACTCTCGTCCAAATCACGTAAAATCTAAAATGAGTCACTTGTTTGCGGGTCGGTTCAAGGCAGTTTTTTTTCCTTCCCATCCAAAGGGGCCTAAAATGATATATTCCGCAGCCGCTAAATATATTAAAAAGTCGGCGTCGTTTGTGAAGTAGTGGGTAAATCATTTCAACGAGAGAAAAAATGTCGACGACTTGCCAAAAAGTGTCTCGGTAGGTAAAGTCACTTCGAAAGTCGAGAAACGAATCGTATTTTTGTTTTCACGGGACTCGAATTTGACGCTGCATCAATGAACGGCAAAATTAAGTAAATCGGGTTTGAAT
The DNA here is from genome assembly GCA_019049505.1 of Pachyrhynchus sulphureomaculatus. Classification (NCBI taxonomy): domain Eukaryota; kingdom Metazoa; phylum Arthropoda; class Insecta; order Coleoptera; family Curculionidae; genus Pachyrhynchus; species Pachyrhynchus sulphureomaculatus. The sequence continues at coordinate 10,513,087 of CM032448.1, forward strand.
GTGTCCCTTGAGACCGTGCGACAACATCTTCGTGCTGATGATGTCAAATTCCGAAACACGTCGAAGAAACTTTTGCTGGGCGGAAATCACGTCGCGAAGCGGCTATCTTTGGAATACGATAACATACAAGAGTGGCCTACAAAATCACCGGACGCCAACTCTATTGAAAACGTTTGGTCCCTTGTAAAGAGAAAGCTCAGAGGAAGGACCCTGAGGATTTTGACTCAATTGTCTCGCTAGATTCGAAAAATTTGCAGAGTATGCACAAAATCTCGTCGACAGCATGCCTTGTAGATACCAGGCGATTTTTGATGCAGGAGGCGATTGGACAAATTACTAAGGTAATCGCGCCATTGTTAGCACACCAAAGAATAAAGTAATCGCAAAAAATATTCTCGAAACACATTTTTTCAGCGGTCACGTTCTTACTTGACGCACTGTATGACTAAGTTAGATAAAAGTAGTTCCATAATTATTTCTGAGTTAGTTAACCTCACATCGATATCCTTATCCCAAAATAATTATCGTTATACCCTTACTGGAATAGGAAACTATAGCAAAAAGTAACTTTACCTCACTAGCCTGACATTTACGAATTTATCCATCTGAAATACGTAAAAGGTACATTAAAACTAAAGGGCTTGATAACATCCCTTCCGGACTTTTCGGACCATCCCTTTCGATGTCAAAGTTTGACCATAAAAAAAACGTTGCCCAAAGGTAAAGTAGGTTTAAAGAGATGTTACAGTTTCTCTTTGAGGTTTATTTCTTTTTCCCCATTCGGTATGTCCTCATTTACAAGGTGTCCCATGTAAAAGCTAAATTTTAAGTTAGTTATAATAAACAAAGCAAATTGATAAATGAAAGAAACTTTAGTACTTACAGAATTATTTTTTACAGTAGTGTCACTTAAATGTAAACCATTACGTTCTCAGCACTCTTTTAAGTGAGCGTTGAAATTATTAGATCATTGCTCAGCACGACGTTTCTGTGATAGTCGCCATTTCTTATCCGATATTTTATTTTAATTGATCCGGGAACAAAAATTTGTACTATAAACTAGTCTAAAATTAATAACTTCCCAAACGAATGCATTTTTAGATGGAAGAAGGTATTTATTGATTGATTTTGTTTAGTGTGATTACAGAATCAAGGAAAATTGAGCAATATACTTTGACATATTTGGTGTATATAAGAAGGTCAAGGAAATAGTAGGAAAATCCAAGAAAAATCAATAGGAAAAATGGAAAACGATCAAGGAGATATAATTGTAGACATAGAACAAATAAAATTAACATGGGAAAACTATGTGAAAGAATTATTTTCAGACATAAGAGCAGAACAACAAATAACGAACGAAATAACAGGACCGGACATCCTTTTGGATGAAGTTGATGCAGCAATACTATCACTCAAGGATGGAAAAGCCGCTGGCCCAGACGAGGTGCAGTCAGAGATCATCAAACTCTTTGATGAAGATTTCAAGAAAGAACTAATTATCATTTTCAATGAAATATACAACAGTGGAAAAATACCCAAAGAATGGTTGAGATCGAAGTTTATAGTTCTGCCAAAAAAACAGGGGGCCTGAAAATGCAGTGATTATAGAACAATAAGCCTCATGAGCCACTTGTTGAAACTATTTTTAAAAATCATGCATCGGAGGTTGTACAAACTCTGTGAAGAACAAATATCACCAACACAGTTTGGTTTTATGAAGGGTCTTGGAACAAGAGATGCCTTATTTAGTGTACAAGTGCTCTTCCAACGTTGCAGAGACATGAATGCTAATATATATGCCTGTTTCATCGATTACACTGGTCAACACAAGTCTCGTTTCCTTTATTTTTTTTTCTGTTATTGGGTATTTCTATGGCCCTGACTATGAAAAAAATACTGGGAGATTTCTAACAGTTTTATTATTTTGCCAAAAAAATACAAAAAAATAATACATTATGTTAACAAAATTTCTATTGAACACTAGCAAATGATCTTTTATAAGATTTCCTTGAATGAACGACTTTAGGTAGATCTCGTTGCAAACTCCAGCAGTAGTCTGCCATCATATGTGAGTCCCACCGCCCCTGATAACGCTCTTCCATTGTCCGAAGATCCTAATGAAATCTTTCACCCTGCTCCTCACTAAAATCACCCAGATTTTGTGGAAATCGGTCTAAATGCGAGTGCAGGAAGTGGATTTTTATGCTCATGTTGCACCCTAGCTCTTGCGACTTCGATAGCATGCACTCAACAAGCTCGACATGGTCGTCAGATTTCTTTTTGCCTAGGAAGCTACTCATAACCAAAACAAATGAATTCCAAGCTTTGGATTCGACTTCAGTCATTGATTTGACAAAATTAGGATCTTTCACGAGTTGCCTAATCTGTGACCCATCAAAAATACCAGCTTTCAATTTTTCTGAACTTAATCCTGGAAACTTGCGTGAAAGAAAATTAAAACATTCGCCACTTTTGTCAAGCGCCTTCACAAACTGTTTCATTATGCCGAGTTTAATATGAAGTGGTGGAAGTATGATGCGGTCTCGGCTAACTAAAGGCACGTTTATAACATTTTTTGTACCAACTTTTAGCTCTTCCCGCACTGGCCAATCTTTTTGTGACCAATGGTATTGTTTGTCACGACTATCCCAGAGACTCATGAAACAAGGGAACTTTGTGTACCCCTCTTGTTGACCTAAAAGAAAGTTAACCATTTTCAGATCAACACAAATGACCCATTTGTGGTCTTGATACTTAATTTTTTCCATAACCTTAGAAACATTTACGTATTCCTCTTTTAAAGTCGTCGAATGCGCAATAGGTATAGATCCGTACTTGTTACCGTTATGAAGCAAAACACACTTTAAACTTCTTTTGCTGCTGTCTATGAAAAGACGCCAATCACTAGGTTGGTACTGTTTTAATCGCATCTGCTGCAAAATACCACCAACATCGTTACAAAAAACTAAATCCTTCTCTTGAGAAAATTACGGTAACAGATTTTTTTCTCGGGTACGATAAAATGTAATGTTTCCGGAGTAAGCAAATTTTTTTCTTTTAAACGAGATGCTAAAATTTTAGAAGCTTCTTTTGGTAAGTTCAGATATCTTACTAAGTCATTTAGTTCTTTCTGATTAAATGGTTGAGGTTCTGAAAGGCTACATTTGTAGTCTGAATCAGAGTCTTCACTTGATATATTTCGTTCGGGTTCACAGAGATTTGGATCATCAGAAGATTTAGATGTGCTGGGTTGTACCTCTTGTGATTTTAATTGAGGTCGTTGAGCAGAAGATAAGTTAGGATATGACCACTTACTTCGATTTCCAGGGTTAATTCCGTTTATTTTCACAACGCAGAAGTAGCAATCGTCATGATGGTTTCGAGGTTCTCGCCAAATCATGGGTGTTACGAACATTATTGCATCTCTTTTTCCACTGGACCATAACCGTAGACATACCACCCATTTCTGGCATGCAATATGAGGAACCCATGGCTTGTCCTGATTACACAATTTTATTTTAAAGTATTGATGATATGCAGTTTTCACAAAGTCCGATATAGGTTTTCGATATTTTGCAAATATATATTCACCACAAATATAGCAAAAACAATCTGAATTAAGCACACAACATCTTCTTGACGAAGCCATATCTAAAACAACAACAAAATACATTTTAGTGTCCAATAAAAAACGAAGGTTACTTAGGTAAAAATAGTAAATGAGGGTAGTTAGCTATAACTCAAAAACAAAAGCTGTTAAAGAAAAATTGTTGCCATATTTAGAAAATACGCGTCAATTTGAGATAGAAACAAAAAAAAATCACAGGAAACAAGCAATTTTCTTTTTTTTTTGTTGACCAGTGTTATCAAAAGGCATTTGATAAAGTTCAACACAACAAAATGTTAGAAATTCTGCAAGATAATGGAGTTGACGGCAAAGACTTACGCATAATCAAAAACCTATACTGGAATCAATCAGCTTCTGTTAAAATCAACCAGGATAAAACAGGAGAAATAAAAATCTTAAGAGGAGTACGGCAAGGTTGTATACTGTGACCTCTCATATTCAACATGTACTCAGAGGCAATCTTCCAAGAAGCCCTGGATACTGAAGCAGGAATGCTATTAAATGGCGAACGAATAAATAACTTTAGATATGCCGATGACACCGTTATTTTTGCCGACACTGCACAAGGACTACAGCTTTTAATGGACAGAGTAGTTAACAATAGTAAAAAATATGGCCTGGAGGTTAACATCAAAAAAACAAAGGTCATGATAATTAGTAAGGAAAGAATTGGTAGAGTACAGTTTACTATCAACGGAAAAGTAGTGGAACGAGTGTCAACATACACATATCTCGGTACAGTATTAAACGAACAATGGGATCATTCTCAAGAAATAAAATCAAGAATTGAAAAAAACAAGAACAGCATTCATTCAAATGTCTAAATTATTCAAAACACATAATTTAGTTTAAAACTGAAACTCAGACTCCTCCGATGCTACATATTCTCCATCTTGTTATACGGAGTGGAATCTTGGACGCTGGCTGAGGCGACAACAAAAAAACTAGAAGCATCCGAGATGTGGACTTATAAAAGAATCCTCAAAATATCATGGATGGACAAAGTATCAAACACTCAAGTACTACAAAGACTCAATAAGGAAAAAGAGATTATGTGCACAGTGAAACGTAGATAATTGGAATGGGGCACATTATGAGGAATGAAACAAAATATAGATTACTGAAATGCATTCTGCAAGGAATTGTTCAAGGCAAAAGAAGCATTGGCAGAAGACGAATATCCTGGCTAAAGAACTTAAGAACCTGGTTCAAAACATCCACCACAGGATTATTCAGAGCAACAATAAACAAAATTATCATTGCTAGAATGATTGCCAACATTCGGTAACGGATAGACACTAGAAGAAGAAGAAAAATGTACTTTATCTTATTGTGTGTTCGGCTTAAATTTGTTTTTTGTTCCACTGATTCTGTTAACATAAAACTATAAATTATTGTGTAGAAAAAAAAATGTATAAATTAAAAAGCTATGTAATATTTAATTGAAGATGCCGATTTAGTTAAAACGACTACTCATTTTGAATAAAATTTAAATAGAACCTTTCCAAACGCACATGCGAAAATTCTCTTTATGAAAGTAAGGAAAATTGAATAGGGGAGATATTTCTCAAACCCTTAGATTGAGATAACTGATTAATTATAAAAATTTCGAAAAATAGGTGTCAAAAATAAAATTATTGGAAAGGTTAAACATGGAAGATTATTCGTTTTTCCACTTAACACTATAGAACATTACAATTATTAACTACTACATAACAAAAATTTTAGCCCTTGGTAAGACTTTATTCTTATTTTTTACTGGATATTCATACTATTATTAAAGAAAAACTATTTTTTTAAGGCAGTTAGTCAAGATTTCACCAAATTCACTATACCATCACTCACACGGCCAGATAATTCTATTACAACGACACCTGTTGAGAAAGCGAACTTGTTGGCTAAACTCTTTACTTCACACCTACTGTTCCCGTAGTGCAGTCAAGGATGCCCGATATTGTCTTCAGAATGAAGCTAGACACCAAAAAAAGCTTCTGGCGCTGACGGAATACCTGCCATAATACTCAAAAACTGCCTGAGAGAACTAACACTAATGTTCTGCAGACTTTTCAACCTATCCCACAGAAAGGTAATATTTGCTTCCTGTCGGAAATGCGCCACAGGTCAGCCGATGCCCAAAAAAGCAAAAAGACTTTGCCAAACAACTACCGACCAGTCGCATTGCTTTCAATAATATCGAAAATCATGGAAGAGGCTATCAATCAGCATCTTCTAAAATATCTTGAAGGATTCAATATTATTGGAGACAACCAATATGGCTTTCGTAAACATAGATCAACAGAAGATCAATGTAACACATATTTGGAACAACGTAATTGAACAATGTGGAGAATCTAGAGAGGTTGCTCTTGATATATCCAAGGCATTCGACTGTGTTTGGCACGATGGATTATTGGCTAAGCTACGCTCCTCTGGTATGTCTGAGAAGTTCTGTTTATGGCTCTTAAGTTTCCTCAAAAAGCGTTCATTACGAGTGGCAATCGACAGGTTTCTTTCTAACACCTTCACTATCAACGCCGGTGTACCTTAGGGCTCCATACTGTTTCCTACTATCTTCCTCATTTACATTTACGATCTGCTGGAAAAGATCAGGAATCCAATCTACAGTTTTGCAGATGATAGTACGCTTATCTCATCATTCACTTTGAACGCTCGAACATCGGCTACTCATGCAAATATCCGCAGAGAGCAGGAGTTCGTTTAACTTAACAAAGACTTGGAAGAAACTCTATTTTTGGGTGACAGTCACCAAGTAGAATTTAACGCAACAAAAACCCAGGCGGCGGTTTTTTCTAAAAAAAGTTAACGTTGCTGAACCCAGCATAGTTATGTTGGGGCACTCCATTCCTCTAGCGCCGTCACTCAATTTGTTGGGCGTTCATTTGGGAGCAAATATGTCTTGACATAAACATGTTGCAACCATAGCTAAGAAAGCTTCTCAAAAGCTGGGAATATTATTTCGAATTAGGAAGCTTTACACTCCAGAACAAGTGTTAATTCAGTACAAAGCTTAAATTCGATGGAAACGATGACACATTGCTCCTATGTTTGGGGCTCTGCTCTTAAACATACACTGCATTTGTTGGATTCTATTCAAAAGGGAGCTGTTCGCCTCCCAAAGCAGTGCATACTAGAAATATATGTCGTGTTAATACTTCACATCCGTATGAAGATCAGCTTGTTACTCCTCGTACAACCTTTTCGAAGGAGTCCTTTATATAGAGAACGTCATTCCTTTGGAATAATTTGCCCAGTACTGCGTTTCCGACCGAGTACAATTTACAGCAATTCAAGACCAATGTGAATCGCTTTTTCCGCACACGTGTCATTCCTGTAGACCTTTTTTAACAGCAATTTTTGTATTTTTATTTTGAAACTTCTTTAATTCTAGAAAAGTGTTATTTAACCAAATATTATATAACCGGAAAAAAATTATGCAAATTAGGCAATATTGTTAGCAGGTAAACGACATTTTTACAAAATTTTAAAAACTCTGTCTATCCGTCCGTCCGTCTGTCACACCCAATTTTTTTCGAAACAAAATTTTAAAAATCTCTGAAAAAAGATGTGAATAATTCTTTACTTGTCTGATGGAATCGCACATTTCGATATTATAAACTATTTTTAAGACCCCGTGTATTACAGAATTATTTTTTCTATTTTATTTATATAAAAATTCGTTACTAGTGCAATTGTCTGTAGTCAGATAAGAATGTACGTTAGAAATTTTCGCATGATTCAGAATATCTAATTAGTAAATAAATTTGAATTAAATTTTTTCGACAACGTCAAGTGATCACAACCGACGAACAAGGCCGTGAAACATTCTCAGTCAGTTGTGGCGTTACTCTGCTTATTGATGGACCAATATGGATTCCTGATCGAGACGAAGAGTTCGACAGTTTTCTTGAATTGTTCTTAAACAGTAATATAGAGATTTACACTGCCACTGTAAATACAACATTCGGTTCTTTCAACCATGAACTGTTTCTAACATAAATTATCCTATCGATCAATGACAGAGAGGTGCCTAAACCGCGCAAGATTTGATACTACAAATCTGGTATATAGGAAGAACTCATAGAATATTTTCGAGCTTTCTCTTGATTAGAGACGACCCATCTGATTTCGCTAAGGAGGTTTCCGATGACATGGAAGCTTACATTTTTTGAAGAAACGTTCTCCCAACAGCAAGTCTTGGTTGGATCGCGTTTTAAAACTATCAACCGTGAAGGCCAAAGAATGTAGAGACGTGATAGAGAAATTCTGTAAACAGATTAGTATGTGGCGGAAATAATGCTATCTAAATCAGTTGAAGATTTTAACTTCCATTTACGCTTTGTGAATATGAATACAAAAATTTTGCAGTTTGATACTAAAACGTTTTATAGCACTTTAATTTCCACCTGCCCCCTCCCCCCTCCTCTCGCCCAATGAATTCGTGTAATAAGTCAAACAAATCCGTTGATTTTTCGCTTTCATATCGAAGATTTTAATATTGACCTCAAATACTCAATACACAGAACTTCCGATGTAGCATTTTAGTTAAATTCCAGATATTCGTTCGTTTCGCCTCAACTTCCCTTACTCTAATATTCTAATTTTAGAACAATTACCTTTTTAACATTTCTGAAAGGAAAACTATCGGAAAATCGAAGAAAAAAGTAAATTTTTCAAATGAGCCCGACTTTTTCACCTCCAAAGGGAAGAGACACATTAAAACTAAAGAGTATAATAACGTCCTTCACGGTCTTCTCGGATCGTCCTTTTCGATGTCAAAGATTTACCTTAAGAAAAGAAAAACTTTGACTGAAGGTAGCTAATTAGCTTTAAAGAGATGTGGCTCTTTTTATTTTATTTTTTATTGGGATGAGACCGAGTTTGGACTTTACGATTCGCATCATTTAAGTAATAATGGACGTTGCAGATGAAGTGCCCAAAACTATTTTTTATCTGCTTTGCTGCCCACGTACTCATCTACAACATTTCATATGTAATCACTTGTTCAAATACACAAGTCTGTATTTATTCTAACACGGTAATATCATCTTGTGGAAGATCATAATAACTCTGCAAATCTCGAATTCTGGCATGAATTTCCATTGGTCACAATCGCTCATGTCTAGCGAAGAACTCTCTGTAAGTGCTGTCAGTGACTTGATCCCATGAATCCTTTACCCAAGTCACGAATACTTATATTGGGCTTCGCAAAATTTCCAAGCTGATTTGTCTCCATACTCTTTTTATTGTAGACATTGATTCGTCATCATCATCATTAGCTTATTCCATCCATAGTCGGATGTGAGCCTCCACAAGTTGTCTCAAATGAGCTCTGTTGTTTGCTTTTTTGCATCCAATCGTGTCCCGCTAATCTTTTTATGTCGTCCGTCCATCTTGTCAGTGGTCTACCTCTGCATCTTTTGTGTTCTCTAGGCCACCGTTCAACTATACGGCGTGTTCATCTGTTAAAATTCGTCGTTGCGATATGCCTCGCCCAATTCCACCTTGATATAGATATCCGTTATATTACATCTGTCACTTTTGACCTTGTTCGTGTCTCGATATTAAAAATACGATCTTGTAGTCTAATATTTAACATTATCCTGGCTTTACTCAGCTTATTGATGGACCAATATGGATTCCTGATCGAGACGGAGAGTTCGACAGTTTTCTTGAACGTTCTCCCAACAGTAAGTTTTGGTTAGTGTTTTAAAACTATCAACCGTGAAGGCCAAAGAATGTAGAGACGTGATAGAGAAATTCTGTAAATAGATTAGTATGTGGCGGAAATAATGCTATCTAAATCAGTTGAAGATTTATGCTTTGTGAATATGAATACGAAAACTTCGCAGTTTGATACTAAAACGTTTTATAGCACTTTAATTTCCACCTGGCCCCTCTCGTCCAATGAATTCGTGTAATAAGTCAAACAAATCCGTTGATTTTTCGCTTTCATATCGAAGATTTTAATAATGACCTCAAATACTCAATACACAGAACTTCCGATGTAGCATTTAGTTAAATTCCAAATATTCGTTGGTTTCGCCTCAACTTCTCTTCCTCTAATATTCTAATTTTAGAACAATTATCTTTTTAACATTTCTGAAAGGAAAACTATCGGAAAATCGAAGAAAAAAGTAAATTTTCCAAATGAGCCCGACTTTTTCACCTCCAAAGGGAAGAAACACATTAAAACTAAAGAGTATAATAACGTCCCTCACGGTCTTCTCGCATCGTCCTTTTTGATGTCAAAGATTTACCTTAAGAAAAGAAAAACTTTGCCTGAAGGTACTCAATTAGCTTTAAAGAAATGTGGCTCGTTTTATTTTATTTTTTATTGGGATGAGACCGAGTTTGGACTTTACAATTCGCATTATTTAAGTAATAATGGACGTTGCAGATGAAGTGCCCCAAACTATTATTTATCTGCTTTGCTGCCCACGTTCTTATCTACAACATTTCACAAGTATTCACCTGTTCAAGTACAAAAATCTATATTTATTCCAACACGGTAATATCATCTTGTGGAAGATCATAATAATTTTGCAAATCTCTAATTTTGGCATGAATTTCCATTGGTTACAATCTCTCATGTCTAGCGAAGAACTCTCTGTAAGTGCTGTCAGTGACTTGATCCCATGAATCCTTTACACACGAACTCTTATACTAGGTTTCGCAAAGTTTCCAAGCTGATTTCTCTCCATACTCTTTTTTTATTGTAGACATTGATTCGTCATCATCATCATTAGCCTATTCCATCCATAGTCGGATGTAACCGTCCTCAAGTTGTCTCAAATGAGCTCTGTTGTTTGCTTTTTTGCATCCAATCGTGTCCCCCTAATCTTTTTATGTCGTCCGTCCATCTTGTCGGTAGTCTATCTCTGCATCTTTTGTGTTCTCTAGGCCACCGTTCAACCATACGGCGTGTCCGTCTGTTAAAATTCATCGTTGCGACATGCCCCGCCCAATTCCACCTTGATATAGATATTCGTTATATTACATCTGTCACTTCTGATCTTGTTCGCGTCTCAATATTAAAAATACGATCTTGTAGTCTAATATTTAGCATTATACTCCTGATTGCTCTTTGAGTTACTTTGAGTTTATATACTTTTATTTACAACCCACGTTTCAGTGCCATATGTTATTACCGGCAGAACATATTGATCGAACACTCTGGGTTTTATTGTCTTTAGGATATCCTGTTTAAATGCGGATTGTACTCTTCCAAACGCAGACCAAGCCAACCAGACTCTTCTATTCAAGCCAATATTTCGATTTTTTGTCCTAAAGATATGAATGTTTGTACCTTTCCTATTCTTTCATCTTCTATTAATAGTTCTTGGCTGTTATCTTCAGTTTCGTTGTTCAAATGTTTGGTTTTGGTGAAGTTTATTTTTAGATCTATTTCTCGCGACTTATTTATATTTGTCAGTATTTCTTGTAATTCTTCTTCTGTGTTGGCAATCAGAGTGACATCATCTGCGAACCTTAAGTGAATTAATAGTTCACCGTCAATTAGTATGCCCTTATTTTTCTTCTAGAGTCAAGGTGACCAGCTTTGGGTATATTGAGTCGCCTTTTTTAATTCTTCTTTTAATTGGAGTCGTCGATTACAATGGCTAATCGTCTTTGAATGGCTTATTTTTATTTGTTATGTTATCAGGAGAAATATCCAGACTTTCCTAAAGAAATCAGTATTTAATCTCTTCTTCTCTCTATAAGAAGGGTCTTCGTGTTTTTGTCGCAGTAAGTGCTCTAAAATCCCAGATTAGGAGTACGAAGCACCGTTAATAATCTTTACTATTCAAGACTAGAACTATAAATGAGCTCAATAAAGTTCAAGTTAAGCATTTGTACCTTACCGGTGTGATGCACGTTTTTGGGGAGAAAATCGCACTATAGATCGTAATTTTCACCTAATCATCACATATTTTTTTAAAAATATTTGTTTTTTTGTTGTCAATCGATCGGGAGTGCTGGATTTTTGATTTTTCCCCTGTGTTTTTCAAAAATTGAAGAAAAAATTTGAAATTCCATGGAAGTACGGTTTTTCCGCAAATAGCTACTCATAGATGGTTTTCCTTCGATATTCAGAACAGATTTTTCTCAAAAATCAATTCTTTTGATGGACAATCAATCTATCGAAATCGGATTATCATTTTAGCCCCAGGTTTTTCAAAAATTGCAGACATCTTTGGCGTTACCCAAGAACACCACATAGAAGTAGTGTTTGATGGTATGTATGTGTATGTGTGTGTGTGTGTAATTGTAGTCGTCGATTACAATGCGCTAATCGTCTTTTAACGGCTTGTTTATTATTTGTTATGTTATCCAGAGAAATATCCAGAAATTAGTATTTAATCTCTTCTACTCTCTGTAAGGAAGGTCTTCGTGTTGTTGTTGCAGTAAGTGCTCCAAAACCCTAGATTAGGAGTACGATTGCACGAAACACCTTTAATAATCTTTACTATTCAAGACTAGGACACTAAATGAGCTCAGTAAAGCTCAAGTTAAGCACTTGTACCTTACCGGGGTTTGGTGTGATGCAAACTGTAACCCGATTCTCTGTTAATGTTGGTAGGGTATTTGTAAATTTCGATTGATTCTCCAAACTTTCGTTTTTATACATATCTTCTGTTTCTAAGTAAATCGTATCTTTTGGTGATCTCAAATATTGTCCTTTACAACGGGAGAAAACTGTGCGAATGTTTCAAATTTTAAGTAATTTCACTGTATTATCTGTAGTACCATGTACGTAATCCATTACTCTTTAAAGCACTGGTGAAGTTATTATTGATTTATGAAGGATTCAGCATGAGAATCCAAAGGTTCAGAAAGAAAATTACGAAAAAATGTTGCGAAACAAGCTTAAATCATGCGATAAATAAGTAAGGCCAGAGGAGAAAGGTATGTCCAACGACCATTGTTAAAGTAAACTAAAAACCATAATTTTTCTCACCCAAACCGCTCTACATTCACCATAAACAAAAAACATAAATACATTACTTGTAAAATTCCTAAGGAGGGCACATATGTAAGATAACAACGAGGCTGTATACCATTAAAGACTCTCCTGGAAATTTTACAAAAATTAATGAGATAGAGAAAGATTTTATTTTAATTTTAATAATAACACTTTAATTTTGTTTATAAAAAAGCTCCGTAGCGTTATGTAAACTCTGCACACTGTAAAGAATAAACGCTACAAGTTTAGATAAGAATATTTAAAAGGAAAATCGAGAAATACGACCTAGAAAATACAGTGCACTTCCACGTGAAAGAAAACGGCAGGAAAATTGGAGCATTCTCCTCGAGTTATAATCGGACATATAAACATCTAAGCTCGAATAAACTGTATTTAGAACGAACAAAAGCCTTAACGAGCTTTCGTTCGATTGACGTCACATCCTTTTGTTTTCTTGATTTATATAATTACAGGTAATACAATCCTGAATAGGGGAGCTTAGTGCAAAGTGAGGTTCAAGCCTGACATTAATGTTTTAAGTGGCTGTTTTTTAATTAATTTTGTATAAATTATATGTCAAATTAAGCCTTTTTCAAGCTCAAGTAATTTTGAAAAAATGGTATGAATTGAGAAAATTGTTGCCGTTAATTTTTTGATCGATTTATTGTTTTAAGTTGACCGAAATCGTAAACTGGCAAATTATGCCACTTCGATAAAGAATCAAGTACAAAATGATAGTAATAGACGCTCATAACAGAGACTAAAGTAGAACAAGAGCAAAGCATTTTAAAAGAACAGGCAAGTAAAATGGAACAAAAAGTAAAGACAGAAAGTCAACAGATGATAAAATTATGCAACACTAGAATGACTTCGTAAAACGAAAACTAAAAACTAACAAAAACAAAGGTACACATTATGAAAATACTAAAGAAAGCCAAGAAACCCGGAGTTTGACAATCTGGCTGAGCCAAGTTCCCAGTGAACACGTTCCAAGTTAAACAACAGAACCTGGAGCAACTTTAACAAAAAGAACAACAGAAGGTAAGTTCCCAACTCAAAGAAAGAGAAGCCAAGGTAACAACGTCACAGACACAGAGAAAAAGTCCACCAATAGTTATCAGAAATAATACAAATTACAACATTATCATCACCGCCACCGCATTGGACGAGGCTTCAGTAGAGTAGGAAATAAACCAAAACTAGTAATACCTTCCCTTCGGCCGTGTTATATTTTAGGTGCATGACTTAGCTCCTCAAAACTACACTTACCTAACTCCAGCAGCAAGACAACCCTATGTTGCAATCAGAAGAAGAAGAGGTCAGTGTGGTCAAAAATACCATTTTATCGAATGAGATAGAGTCAGAATAGAACCAGCGACTAATGCGAATTTTAGTAGGCTCCATATAAGGGATGCTCAAAGCACCAGCCCAAAGAAAATATGCTTGGGAATTCTTGAACAATAACATGTCAATGGACAACTGAATCTTTGAAGAGGCTATTTTTATCTTGAACGACCTAATTGCGGCGCTTAAGCTGTTTCTCGAGAATCTACCAATTTTTCCGAAGAGCCTAATCCTGCCAGGTCGTAAAGATAATGGCCATGGACAACAAACTCGTCTTTCAAGGCATACCCGCCAAATAGCTTATATTTTCAAACTTAGAAGGTAGTAAATAGGCGAGTCGTCGGAGGAAAATTTTGACGAAAGCTCTTATTAAATGTTAACAGGCTGTATTTTGGACTAAGAATAAGATAAAAACCGGTCAAGTGCAAATTGAACTTGCACAATTAGTGTTCCGTACATTGATTGTTTTTAAAATAAAAATTTTTGTTAGGGTGGTATAAAATGATCAGTGACTTCACAAAACACACCCCAAATGAATTTTCAACAAAGTTTGTTTCCAATCTTTACTGAAAACTGGTGACCTTGAAATTTTGTTTTTTTTTTATTTATATACCAAATAAATTATTAAAGGTAATGCACTCGTGATAATTTTCGTTCAATCTATACCCCGTGGAGAATATTCCAGAATTTTTTCAAAATTTTTTGATCAGTACTTTTCGAGATAAGGTAGGGGACAGCGATTTTTTAAAAGTAAATACGAAGAAAAGTAAGGTGCGCAAGTATTACATCGAAATATATATATATATCGATATGAAATATATATATATATATATATATATATATATATATATATATATATATATATATATATATATATATATATATATATATATATATATATATATATATATATATATATATATAAATAATATATATATATATATATATATATATATATATATATATATATATATATATATATATATATATATATATATATATATATATATATATTTTACTCGTGTTTTCACAAGCTTTCATTTGACACCACACTCGATGACCTAGTAAAAAAAATTTTTTTTTCACTTTCGATTTCACCCCTCAAAACGAACCCCTTAAGTCAAAATTTATGTTACGGTGGTATAAAATGATCAGTGACTTCACAAAACACACCCCAAATGAGTTTTCAACAAAGTTTGTTTCCAATCTTTACTGAAATCTGATGACCTTGAAATTTTTGTTTTTTTTTTTTTATATACCATACAAATTATTAAAGGTGGAGAATATTCCAGAACCCCGTTTTTTCGAAATTTTTTGATAAGTACTTTTCGAGATAAGGCCCGGGACAGCGATTTTTCGCGAATTTTTAAAAATAATACAAAGAAAAGTGCGCGCAAGTATAATATTATATATATATTTTTTACTCGTGTTGTCACAAGCTTTCATTTGACACCACACTCGATGACCTAGTCAAAAATTTTTTTTTTCACTCCTGACTTCACCCCCCAAAACTAACCCCTTAAGTCAAAATTTAATTCCCAAAACTACATGGCTCTGATGAGGCCATCAATTCCTATATTATTACCAAATTTCACCTTTCTATGTCAAATAGTTTCGAAGAAAATCGGGTGTGTGGACAGACAGACAGACAGACAGACAGACACCGAAGTGATCTTATAAGTGTTCCGTACGGAACACTAAAAGAAGTTTGCTGCTCTAAAGTGTGCGCTAAGCCTACAAAATCGAAAATCAAATGAAAAATTTGGTATAATGACTGGTTTAACTCCTCCAGTTGTAGTGGAAATCATGCTTTCAACCTCATTTATGATTAAATTAGCGTTTCTGTATACCGGTAAATATTTTGAAATTGGCTATTAAGGGGTTTCTTGGGGTGCTGATTAGGAATCCGATGGCAGATTTAAAAATTCAAAATGGCGAATCCAATATGACGTCTAAAAGTGCTTAATTCATTTCATTTTTTCTAGCAATTTAGAATTTTATGTTTTCAATAACTGTTTTCTTTGCACCTTCTTTAAATAAAGAATAAAGACTTTATACTTAAAGCTTAGAAGAAAGAATCTTTCATTTCCCATCTTTAAATATTTTTTTTTAAATTAAATTTAAGATGTTTGATTAATAATAAGCAAAAAATATGTTTATCATGAACACTTTTTTAAGAGCAAAATTACAAAAAAAAAGTTTTTTTAACTTTTTAATGATAAGTATACTTTTAATTGTAACTAAAAAAAATTGTCCGACTTTTTTTGATCATTTCGTACTGCTTTGAACCTAAAATCGCCGGCGGCGCACAGTGGGACGAAGCCTCACTGTGCCACTCAAATTACCTTACAGATCTTAATTTTGAAATAATCGGAAAGATTTTTTTTTAGTTATTCATTTTTTCATGGCCAGTCCATCTGTCTAGCTAGATTTTACGTTTTTTCCATAATTTTCCGGAATTTTCAGAGGTATTAATTTTTATGAAAAACGGCGTTTTTCGGGGAAAAATCACTCTATAGATCATAACTTTCACCTAATCATTACATGTTTTTTTAAATATATTCGTTTATTTATTGCCAATGGATCGGTCGTGCTGGATTTTTGATTTTCCCCCTGTGTTTTTTAAAGAAGAAAAAATTTGTATTTCCATGGAAGTACGGTTTTTCTGCAAATATCCTACCGCATAGATGGTTTTCCTTCCATATTCAGGACAGATTTTTTTCAAAAATCAATTCTTTTGATGGACAATCAATCTATGGACCTCGGTTTTTCAAAAATTGCAGACATCTTTGGTGTTACCCAGGAACACCACAGGGGGTAGTGTCTGCTGGTATCCCTTTGTGTGTGTGTATGAATGCATGCAAGTGAATGCGCGCGAGTCTGTGTGCGTGTGCGCGTGGGCAGGCGCGTGTCTGTATTTGTGTCTGTGTCTGTGTCCGTGTCCGTCTCCGTGTCTGTGTGTGTGTGTTTGTGTGAATGCGCGCGGCGTGTGTGTGTGTGTATGCGTGTGCGTGTGTGTCTGTATTTGTATTGCCTACGATAACTCAAGTACCTACAAAGAAAACTGCTGCTTTCAGTTTTAGACTTTAAAAGAACGCATGTGAATTTTTCAAATTTTACTACAATATTCATTGTCAGGATGTCGAGGAATAACCATGCATGAATTTAGATATATTCCGCAAATTTATTGCAGGATAGTTTCGATGCAGAAGAATCCCGTTAAATTTAAATGATTTCTTCATTATTGTAATTTAAAGAAACCGCTAGTTTATTAAATAAATTTACTTAAATTTATCAGAATAATTTTCGTGCAGCTGAGCAAATTCAAGTAGTTTCTATTAAATTTAGGCAAGTTTTAGGTAAATTTGGTAGGATATTTGCTAATTTCTGCTAATCGCTACTAATCTAAACAAAGTTCCAAATTTTGCTAAGCAAGATTTGAATTATTTCAATGAATATGGAATAATTTTTCGGAGATTTGAATTTCAATTCGCTAAAATTCGCATTAATTGAATTCACGATTATTATATAATTTTCTTGATTTTTTTGGTATTCAGAAAAATCATAAACTTTTTTTGTCAAGTCAATATTGATCAACTTTATTTATATTAATATTTCACATAATTTCTTAATTTCAATACATTTTACGGATTTAGTGTTAAAGTGTTCGAAATGAAAAGAATATATTGATATTAGATTTTGTAATCCTTACCAAGATTTTTAAATTTCCCATGCCACAAAATTCGCTGCAGTTTTTTGCTAATTTCGCAAGATTAGAACGTCCTCATTTCTATCAAATTTTATCCTTATTGTTTTTACTTTTCCAGTAGTCTTGAAAAAAATATATGTAATACGATTTTTATTCGTGTCATCTGATCCTTATATTCTGGAATTTAGACACGTAACTGATAAGAGTCCGAGACCTGCCACCAGAAGCAAGACTTAAACCGGATAAATGGATGGAATTGAAATGGAGTGAGAATTCCGTGATTCAGAAGGAAACACACACACAGACATATCACACAGAGGGACCGACAGACAAACATACACACATCACATACACACACACGCTCATACATTCACATATATACATACAGCACATCCACACAGATAGACATACACACACACACACACACAAAGGGATACTAGCAGATACTACCGCCATGTTCCAGCAGACCGATACTAGCAGACACTACCCATTCTGGGTAACGCTAAAGATGTTTTCAATTTTTGAAAAACCTGGGGCAAAAATAATAAACCGAGGTCTGTAGACTGATTGTCCGTCAAAAGAATTGATTTTTGAGAAAAATCTGTCCTAAATATGGAAGGAAAACCATCTATGAATGAAGTGCGGAAAAACCGCACTTTCATGGAAATACAAATTTTTTTCAAATTTGTGAAAAATGCTGGGGAGATATCAAAAATCCGACTCGTCCGATCGATTGGTAATAAAAAAACGAACATTAAAAAAAAATGTGTCATGATTAAATAAAAAAAAAAGATCTGTGGAGTGATTTTCGCGCGAAAAAAAAAAAAAAAAAAAACGCCGTTTTTTAACAAAATTTAATACTTTTTTTGAAGATTCAAGAAAATTGTGGAAAAAAATTGAAATTTAGCTAGACAGATTGATTAGTCATGAAAAAACAAATAATTAAAAAATATATATTACCGACTACTTCAAAATTAAGACCTGTAGGGTAATTTGAGTGGCACACTGCGGCTTTGTCCCAATGCAATGTGCGGCGCACCAGGGCAGGCAAATTTTCCTATTTTAAAACTCAATTATTCTTATATTGAAACTTCAGGCATAATAATGATATATGTACAAGGAATTTTTTTCAGTACTATATTTTATTAAATATTACCCCGTGGGGGAGCCAGATAGAATATCTCCCCCGGTACGTTCTGCCTGTCGTAGGAGACGACTTAAAGAACAGTCTAGATGGTAGATGCCCAGATCCCACCAGCATCGCCCGGTGTGATACCATCGCATCGGCATAGGCTGCGTGAAGTTGCTTAACGTTTCGTGGCTGTGCCGATGTCCCGGACTGAGGGACCAAATAGCATGATGAGGCACCTGGATACAAAAAATTCCGGAGGTAAAATAGCCCCCGTTCGGATCTCCGGATGGGGGCTGGTTCAGGTGTGTCGACATGCAGAGATCAGAATTTTAAAATGGATTTTTGTAACATACGAGCTTTAAACTCGAACATAAATTCAGTGCACCAACACCTGCAATCAAATAAACCTCATGTACTCGCTCTCTGTGAAACCAAGGTCAGTTCATCGACCAGCACAGTTAATTATCTTTATCCTGGGTACGACTTCCATTCCCGATTTAGGCGTAACTTTGGAATCTGTCTTTTTGTCAGAAACGACCTCTCTTGCCAACGAGAAGAGGTTCTAGAGCCCCCAAACTTTGATGTTATGTGGTTAAAAATAACGACTCAACCAACCACAAGGTTCATCTGTATCCTCTATCTACCACCAAGCGATACTAACTTTAGAGCACTTTTCGCTTCTCTTGCAGGCACCATCGGTCATTTGCAAATTAACTATCCAAATGCCGAAATTGCCATCCTGGGCGACTTTAATGTCTACAACATCAACTGGCTTAAATATTCCAATACTACCGATGAACAAGGTCGTGAAGCCGAATCATTTTCAATCAGTTGTGGCTTAACTCAGCTTATTGACGAACCAACACGGATCCCTGATCGAGACGGGGAGTTCGCCAGTCTTCTTGATCTGTTTTTAACCACCAATCCGGAGATTTACACTGTCAGCGTAAATCCGCCATTAGGTTCTTCCGACCATAAACTATTATCGACATCGAGTATCCTACCAATCAGTGACAGAGACGCGCCTTGTTTTGGCACTACAAATCTGCTAAATGGGAAGACCTCATGGAATATTTTCGAACTTTCCCTTGGTTAGACGTTTGTTTTCGATCCGATGACCCATCTGACTGCGTCAAGGAGGTTTCCGATGTTATTTTGGCCGGTGTGGAGACTTACATCCCTTTTTCGAAGAAATGCCCTTCCAACGGCAAGCCTTGGTTTGACCGAAAATGCAAAGAAGCTGTTGCTTCTAAATATCTTGCATACCGACATTGGCGTGAAAATCCTAACACCATAAATCGTAACATCTTTGTTCGTGCCAGGAACAGATGCAAATAAATTATCGACGAAACCAAGGAGGCACACAATCAACGGATTAGAAACAAACTTCTCGCTTGTCCCAACAATTCCGAGTCCTTTGGTCAGTCGCTAAGGCAGTTAGTCAAAATTTCACCAAATCCACCATACCACCACTCACACGGCCAGATAATTCTATTGCAAAGACACCTGTTGAGAAAGCGAACTTGTTGGCTAAACTCTTTGCTTCACATTCTACTGTCGATTTTCAAGGAAAAACACCATCTAATATTCCCATAGTGCAGTCAAGGATGCCCGATATTGTCTTCAGGCAGCGTATCATAAAACGTATTTTGATGAAGCTAGACACAAAAAAAGCTTCTGGCGCTGACGGAATACCTGCCATAGTTCTCAAAAACTGTGCGAGGGAACTAACACCAGTTTTCTGTAGACTTTTCAACTTATCTTACAGAAAGGGAATATTTCCTTCCTGCTGGAAATGTGCCACAGTTCAGCCAATACCTAAAAAAGGCAAGAAGACCTTGCCAAATAACTACCGACTAATCGCACTGCTTTCAATAATATCGAAAGTCATGGAAAAGGCTATCAATCAGCATCTTCTAAAATATCTTGAAGGATTCAACATTTTTAGCGATCACCAATATGGCTTTCGTAAAAATAGATCAACAGGAGATCTCCTGACTTATGTAACACATGTTTGGAACAACGCAATTGAACACTTTGGAGAATCTCGAGCGGTTGCTCTTGACATATCCAAGGCATTTGACCGTGTTCTCGCACGATGGGCTGTTGGCTAAGCTACGTTCTTATTGTATGTCTAAAAAGTTCTGTTTGTGGCTCTCATGTTTCCTCAGAAAGCGTTCTTTGCAAGTGGTAGTTGACGGATTTCTTTCTAACACCTTCACTATCAACGCCGATGTACCCCAAGGCTCCATACTCTCTCCTACTCTCTTTCTCATTTATATTAACGATCTGCTGGAAAAGACCGAGAATCTAATCTACAGCTTTGCAGATGACAGTACACTTATCTCTTCATTCACTTTGAACGCTCATCACTTTGGAATAATTTGCCCAGGACTGTGTTTCCCACCGAGTACAATTTACAGTGATTTAAGAACAACGTGAATCGCTTTCTCCGCACACGTGTCGCTCCTGTAGCGCTTTAGGGACTTCCCTGTTGCACGTGTGCTGGACCCATAAAAAAAAAAAAAATTATATATATATAATTTACTGTATTTCCGTTAAAATCATTCAAACAAAAATTTCGTTTTAAGTTTTATAAATTATAAAGCAGCAAAATTAAAAACTATTAGTATCATCGGAAAGCTGAAAGTCTCCTCTTCAAAAAGCTATTTTTTAATTTTTTTACACTCTGAAAACAAGTAATATTGATTAACTACTCAGTATATATCACCACTACACCAAACACTTTATTTTTGCGCTCGACGCGTGTTTCGCTAATCATGTTAGCTTCATCAGAAGCAAAGAAAATTTTATACACTATTTTTTTGTAAACTTTTCCACTTTTTCACCTGGTGCTATTAGTTTTTTCGATATATTTTTTTATTTTCTAGATATTACCGATAAACCGAATTTTTGATTTTATTTTGGATTTTGTGGGCCTAGCGTATATCAAAGTTTAGCTAACTTTTTTTTTATCTTATTCTACATCCAAAATGCAGCCTGTTAACATTTAGTGAGAGCTCAAAACCCCTGGCGATTAGACTAAAAGTTGAATAACAAAAGTAGTACAATTTTTGAGTTAACTTAGAAAATAGGGGATTTACTAGTGTGCATCTAGGACGTGTATTTCCCCTTGTATAGTACTCCGTCTTCCGTTGTTTCCTTCAAAGCTTGTTTAATTTTTAAATTTTTGTGTTTTGTCGAGTATTTCTCGAAGCATTATTGATACTTAACTTAATTAAAAGAAGTAAATAATGTTTTCAGAAATTGTCAACAATACCTTTAAGGGATATACCAATTACTGTTTGTTAATTAAAGAAAAGAAAAAAAATAACCGTTCGCTAATTGGATAAAACAAAGTAAAAAAACTCAGAATATAACAAATCAATATTGGAAGATGGCTGAAGATAAAAAAATTGCCAGGTCTCAGTAAAATAATTAATTTTAGCAGAAATTAATTTACGAGGGTTTGTTTTTTTTTTCAACCTATGATGGTCCATAAAAAACATAAGTGTAAATAACAAAATGAATTTATTATCAAAAGTAGTGTTATTATGTTCAGTTTGGCGTTGGTGTTAATTTGTTATTGTTCGCTGCCCGATATTTTACCCAAATAAGGAACCCTTTATCCCTAAACCATTTTCCCCTTGAAACCCACCGTTGGGCTAGTCAAACTCAATAACCCCTCGCTAGTGACCTGCCAGAAGACTGCTACAGGTTTTGAGTATAACCATTTGCTGTCAGAATAGGAATCAATCCCTCACTGTGCTTGATCTTCCCGGCAGGTACCCTTAACGTCGCCAAAAACTACCCAACCCCCCAAATAAGGAAAATTTCCCAAAATCCAAGACTATCGTTCAGGTTAATGCCCAAGCACCCCCTTTAGGTTCGGTAGAATAATATCTACGACCTAAGCTAGCTATTTCTCAGGCAGGTTCGGTCTTTTTAATCTTCCTGTTAATTTTATCTCTCCTGATAACCCTAAAGGCGCCACCGAAGTTTATTTTTACTACCACCGACTTGGACGGCCAGAGGAAAAAAAACTGTAAAATATTTTATTAACAATAAAAGAAAATGAATGAAAAAGATTTACATTCACCTTTAAAGATATCTGAGAGTATTTAATTTTCTTAGAATCAAGATATGAATTTTGAACTTCTATAAAACCAAAAAAATAAATCTTACAAAACTAGACAGTTGCAATGTTGGCATATGGTTTACCATACTAGAAAGTTGTGTAGCGTTGGTGACGTACTACAAATATTACTAATTGAAGAAATACAGTGCTTAAATTTACATAATGTTGTACGTGTGTTTGCAAAGATATCGAATCGCAGATATTTTAACTAGTGAATTTACAAAATAGAAAACGATGTTTCGAATTAAAAAATTAAATATGAAAATATTATGGTTGAGACTTATCTGGAGTTTTCTAGTCAGTCCTCCAAATGATGGAGAAGGAACACGAACTGGGTGGTTCTCCAAAAGTTGGAGGAATGATACGGTGTGTACGTGGGTCGTTTAAGTCTCAAGTTCTGCTGGTACAGCCAGAAGTACTCTTACCCCAATGGTAAAAGAAAATTTCAAAGTGGTAACTTGGTTGGGTAAGACCAAAGTCCAAATGAAAGTTGGAATGACGGGTAGATTCAAAAGGAATGCAAGGTTTTTTTTAAAACCCAAAATAAACCGTAAAGTCCAAAACTACAAAAAACAAAACCCTAGAACAAAGAAACGTCCTTGTTTATGACATTATATTCCAGTAAGTGTCAGAAAATTCTCGAAGAGAATTAGACTTAAATAGCCATATAAAAAAAAATTAGCTATCACGTATAATGGCCTCTTACCTCGAGTCTTTAAAATGCTCTTCTGCACTTTTCGGTAAAAAAATATCGCCAATAAATAGCTGGTACGGTATCTGCACCAAAAACTTTCAACAGTACCGCAACCGGGAATTTCAGCTTTTCAACAATCGGCACAACACCCGTTTTTTTTTTTTATAAAACTTTTTGAAAATACTGAATTACTAAACTGAAAGTATCGTAACAGAGAGAGAGTTCACTAACGCGGCTTTTGTTTTAAATAGGATTGTCCCACTCCGGATTTTTACTTCCTCTTCCGGGGACAAAATGTGCAATTTGAAAATAATCCGAAAATTAAAGATTCAAGTACTGGTTCGCATCGAACATGAAATGAGAAAAATTAACTCAACAAACTCGAGGTTTATCTCCACTCTATATCAATACATTTGTAAGAGTGCGAGAGAAAATAAAGCGTATTATTCTCTGGCTTAAAATAATAAACAACTTGGCTTTGGACCATCTTTGGCAACGCCGCATTTCAAAACTTTAAGACATGTGACGTATCACCTTTAGGATGTCAGTTCTGTTTATTTACGAAATTAGGATTCAATCGTAAATCTATCCATGAAAATGAAGTGTTTCCAAATGTAATGAAAGACTAATATTGTCAAATTTCCACTTTATTTGTTTCACTGAAACTGTATGACGTGTTTCGCTATACTATAGCTTCTTCTGATACAAAATAAATATTTGAGTATTAGTGTTGTTACATTTATATAAATACCCTAGATAGGTAATAAAATTAATACTATATGCTAATGAATATTGCTGGGAAATCCATTCTGAATATTAATTGTATAAATTGAGTAAAGGGGAGTTACCATGGGCCAGACAGGTATCTTTTTGTTCGTTTAAGATGATGTCTGAATTTTTAATTCTATTTATTTCTAAATTTTCTAATAGGTTTAATTTTACGCCTTTGTTTTGTATGTGTAGAATTTTAAATTTATCGTCAAAAAGATGATTTGATTCTGTTAAATGATTACTGTACGCTGAGTCAGTTTTGTTTTTTAAATAGCTTCTTTTATGTTCTAAAATTCGAGTTTCGAATGAGCGACCTGTCTGACCTATGTAACTTTTATGACAAGAACCACAATTTAACTGATACACTCCAGATTTTTTTGATCTATTTTGTTTTCCCTTTGCGTTGTTAATGAATTTTCCTAACGAGTTATTTGTTCTAAAAGCTATGTTGATATTATATTTGTTTTAGTGGTTGTTGTGGTGTTACCAAAATAGGTTAAAACATTAAATTTTTTCCCTGTTTTCTTTCTTGGGGTATACTAAGGAAATAGCTTTATTACCCCAAGAAAGAAAACACAGGGAAAAAATTTAATGTTTTAATCTATTTTTGGTAACACGTCAGAGAAAATTAGAAACTAAATTTTAGCAGAAATTAATTTTCGAGGGCTGTTTTTTTTTTCAACCTAGGATGGTCCATAAAAAACATAAGTGTAAATAACAAAATGAATTTATTATCAAAAGTGGTGTTGTTATGTTCAGTTTGGCGTTGGTGTTAATTTGTTATTGTTCGCTGCCCGATAGTTTTACCAAAATAAGGAACCCTTTATCCCTAAACCATTTTCCCCTTGAAACCTACTGTTGGGCTAGTCAAACTCAATAATCCCTCGCTAGTGACCTGCCAGAAGACTGCTATAGGTTTTGAGTATAACCATTTGCTGTCAGAATAGGAATCAATCCCTCACTGTGCTTGATCTTCCCGGCAGGTACCCTTAACGAGGCCAAAAAACTACCCAACCCCCCAAATAAGGAAAATTTCCCAAAATTCAAGACTATCGTTCAGGTTAACGCCCAAGCACCCCCTTTAGGTTCGGTGGAATAATATCTACGACCTAAGCTAGCTATTTCTCAGGCAGGTTCGGTCTTTTTAATCTCCCTGTTAATTTTATTTCTCCTGATAACCCTAAAGGCGCCACCGAAGTTTATTTTTACTACAACCGACTTGGACGGCCAGAGGAAAAAAAACTTGGAAAAAAACTGTAAAATATTTTATTAACAATAAAAGAAAATGAATGAAAAAGATTTACATTCACCTTTAAAGATATCTGAGTGTATTTAATATCTTAGAATCAAGAAATGAATTTTGAACTTCTATAAAACCAAAAAAAAAAATCTTACAAAACTAGACAGTTGCAATGTTGGCGTATAGTTTACCATACTAGAAAGTTGTAGCGTTGGTGACGTACTACAAATATTACTAATTGAAGAAATACAGTACTTAAATTTAAATAATGATGTACGTGTGTTTGCAAAGATATCGAATCGCAGATATTTTAACTAGTGAATTTACAAAATAGAAAACGATGTTTCGAATTAAAAAATTAAATATGAAAGTATTATGGTTGAGACTTATCTGAAGTTTTCTAGTCAGTCCTCCGAATGATGGAGAAGGAACACGAACTGGGTGGTTCTCCAAAAGTTGGAGGAATGATACGGTGTGTACGTGGGTCGTTTAAGTCTCAAGTTCTGCTGGTACAGCCAGAAGTACTCTTACCCCAATAGTAAAAGAAAATTTCAAAGTGGTAACTTGGTTGGGTAAGACCAAAGTCCAAATGAAAGTTGGAATGACGGTAGATTCAAAAGGAATCCAAGGATTAAAACCCAAAAAAGACCGTAAAGTCCAAAATTCCAAAAAACAAAACCCTAGAACAAAGAAACATCCTTGTTTAGGATATTATATTCCAGTAAGTGTCAGAAAATTCTCGAAGATAATTCGACTTAAATAGCCATATAAAAAAAATTAGCAATCACGTATAATGGCCACTCACCTCGAGTCTTTAAAATGCTCTTCTGCATTTCTCGGTAATAAAAATATCGCCCATAAATAGCTGGTACGGTATTTGAACCAAAAACTTTGAACAGTACCGCAACCGGGAATTTCAGCTTTTCAACAATCGGCACAACGCCCGTTTTTTTTTTTATAAAACTTTTTGAAAATAGTGAATTACTAAACTGAAAGTATTGTTTTAAATAGGATTGTCCCACTCCGGATTTTTACTTCCTCTTCGGGGACAAAATGTGCAATTTGAAAATAATCCGAAAATTAAAGATTCAAGTACTGGTTCGCATCGAACATGAAATGAGAAAAATCAACTCAACAAACTCGAGGTTATCTCCACTCTATATCAATACATTTGTAAGAGTGCGAGAGAAAATAAAGCGTATTATTCTCTGGCTTGAAATAATAAACACCTTGGCTTTGGACCATCTTTGGCAACGCCGCATTTCAAAACTTTAAGACAAGTGACATATCACCTTCAGGATGTCAATTCTGTTTATTTACCAAATTCAGTCGTAAATCTATCCATGAAAATGAAGTGTTTCCATTTATAGCCACTGGAAAAGCACTATGGAAACCATATACTAGTTCCTTACATGACACTGGTAAAATTTGGAAAACATTTTAAGAAAATTACAAGGTTATGTCACCTTGACGTAAATAAACAATATTAAGGGCAGCGATTAGTTTCGTCAAAGAAAACTAAATGAAAAATAAGGTACATCAATTTATAATTTAAGAGAATTTAATCTAATCTATATTTAAATTTTATGATTTAATTCTATCAAAGACTATGAAAATCAAAAGATAGGCAAAATATTCTCAAATTTTAACTTTAACTTGTATGTATACAATCACCGTGACGATCGAGGCATTTGTCATATCTGTGGACGAGCTTTCAAATCTCCTCTTCATAGAATGTTGCCGCTAGTGAGTTGAGATGGGAGTTTTTTATTGCGTAGGTGTTCTGTTACGATCGTGTAAATAGATAACCTTAAAACTTCTGAAAATTCCACACACAACCTACTTATGGTAGATCTCCGCTTTTCTCGAACCATTTGGTCAACTTGCTGAACAATGTCTTCTGTTGCGATAAACTTGCATCATTGTTCCCTTTCATCGTGAACATCAGTTTGGCTTTCTTTAAATTTCCTGTACGTTCATGAATTTCCGCTGCACTATTCCCTTCTGCTTGAAGAAACCGAATTACACTACTCAGCTCGCACTTGGCGGGAGAATCAATCGTAGTAGCCATGTTTATGTGCCTGCAACTCGGTTCAAAATGGCCTAATGACGTTGAAAGTGGCAGAGATTATGGTAGGGGGGATAGCACTCGATTGGCTATTTACAGGCACAAACGAAGGTTGAAAAAAAATGGCCCTCGTATTAAATAATTAAATAACCCATACCAGCAATTGCCAGCGAAGAACATCATCCATTATCCCCAGTCAGAATGTCCTGATATTATTTTAGACCGAGCATGACGTAAAAATTAGAAGGCCTAAGAAATCCAAACTCCTCTGCTTTATTTGCACACATTCGAATGAAATCTACGTATGATTGTAACACGGAGTACCACGTCGCTTCTTCATCACCGTAGTTGTTACTGCCCATCTAGCAAAGACCTTCCAATCCATTGTTTTGTTGTTTAAAATTTACTCGGAATTACAAGGATGGAAATATCAAATGGAAAAGGCTCTCCAATAGCATCTAATAAAATATTATTACACGGATTTCTTCACTCTTAACGCCGCACATACAGGTATTTGAATGATCTACGCGGCCAAAAGTCAAAAAATCAAAACACAAAATATTGCCAAGTAACCGACTACCAGAGACAGAGAACAAAAGTCAACCGCTTCCAACCCCACCCGTGGAGTCTTACCTGTTTTATGTCAGTCGGAATTCGATTCTGTTACCTCGTGTACGTTATCAGTTCTCGACGCTCTTAAAAATCATAATTGTGAAAGTGGAATTTTATGTCTATAAGTTCTAAAGTAGTGGAAAAAAGTGATGGATTCTCAAAGTACAGGTATGTAACTATGTTATTTCATAAAACTTTTATCATTTACTTATTTGTGAGTTAACGTAAGGGACGGTAAAGAAAGGTCTTTTTCCACGAGTATTATTTTGTAAAAAAAAAAATATGTTTTACTGTCGTTTTCATACTTCCCTGTTAGATTTCGGCTATAATTTTGATAATATTTTAAAGTTGGTAGTTTCAGTAAATAATAAATCAAAAAACTGGCCCCGGATAAGTCCGGATAAGATACATTTTGGGACTTTGAAAATTATGGTCAAAATTGTGAGAAAAAATAGATTTTGATTTTATCAAATTTAACTTAACGATTCTTTGTTGTAGGTTCACTTGGTACATCGGGAATAAAGGTTGTGACCCGGAAATACTTGTTTGACCGCATGATAAAGGAAAATTTACCGGATAGCAATGTATTTCAAAGTTGCTTCGTGCCTCTAAAATTAGTGTCTGGAAAAAAAATAATGAAAAACCGTGTGGGAGAATCCGACTTCGTCTTCTCCGCGTTTTTGTCGGCCAATAAGATTTCGTTTTATCAAAGAGAGTACTGATGTCACAGAACAAGAAATTAACTACGTGAATAAATCAGTTGATTCTCTCATTCTCATGAGGTTGATCTGGATCAGAAAAAGTTTATAGTCAAACACAAATTTATCATGACCATGGTGGATGGAAAAGTGTGTAATGCCGCCACTGGAACCACCGCAACAAGCCGGTGCTATATTTGTGGTGCAACCGCAAAGGATTTTAACCGATTGGATATAACAAAAGAAGTTAATCCCGAGGCAGTACAATTCGGTCTCTCAGTATTACATGCCAGGATAAGATTATTTGAGAGTGTCCTACATCTGGTTTATAAACTATCAGTAAAAAAATATAGAGAAAAAAAAACAGAGACTGAGAAAGAGAGGAAACTTGAAATCCAGACCCGGTTTCGCAATGAAACCGGGTTATTGGTCGATATGCCAAAGGCAAATTTTGGAAACACCAATGATAGGAACACCAGTCGAAGATTTTTTGAAGACCCGAAATTGGCAGCAGAAATAACAGGCCTTAGCTATGACTTGTTGTATAGGTTAAAAGTCATTTTGGAGACAATCTCAAGCGGACATAGAGTCGACCCAGAAAAATATGACAAGTATGTATCAGAAACTGCTCATCTATATGTGGACCTGTACCCGTGGCATCCCATGACACCCACGATTCACAAGATACTTGTTCATGGCGCAGAGATAATAAAAAATGCTTTGTTACCAATTGGGCATCTGTCTGAAGAAGCCGCAGAGGCAAGGAACAAGCACTTTTGGTCTTACCGACAAGATTTTGCCCGAAAGTTTTCAGGAGAAAGCTGCAACAGGGACATTTTTAATCGTTTACTTTTAAGTTCCGATCCTTTGTTGAGCAATATGAGGCGAATAAAGAGAATAAAGTCACATTCATTCCTACCAGAGACGCTCCTACCTGCAGAGCCGAACCCATTGTGTTCTTCTGGAAGTGAAGATGAAAATATGATTGTTTATAGTGTATTTTGAACCCTCGACGCAAAAGAGGAGTGTTATAAGTTTAAATTTTACATTTATTTTGTAAATAAATGTTTTCATTTAAAATATTTTTTTTTGTAAAATTAAGTTTCTTTTTTTTTTTATTTTTTATTACAAATTAAGTAATTTTCTGCAAAGTAACTGATTAATTTAACTTGGTAATATAATTTAGCATACAATAAAACCGAATAATAATTTTGGCCGGGTAGATCGTTCAAATACCCCTATGTGCGCCGGTGTACCCCAAGGCTCCATACTGACATACTACAAATATTACTAATTGAAGAAATACAGTACTTAAATTTAAATAATAATGTACGTGTATTTGCAAAGATATCGAATCGCAGATATTTTAACTAGTGAATTTACAAAATAGAAAACGATGTTTCGAATTAAAAAATTAAATATGAAAATATTATGGTTAAAACTTATCAGGAGTTTTCTAGTCGGCCCTCAGAATAACGGAGAAGGACCACGAACTGAGTGGTTCTTCAAAAGTTGGAGGAATGATACGGTGTGTACGTGGGTCGTTTATGCCTCAAGTTCTGTTGGTACAGCCAGAAGTACTCTTACCCCAATGGTAAAAGAAAATTTCAAGGTGGTAACTTGGTTGGGTAAAATCAAATTCCAAAGGAAAGTTGTAATGACGGTAGATTCAAAAGGAAGGTTTAAAACCAAAAAAAAACGTAAAGTCCAAAATTACAAAAAACAAAAACCTAGAACAAAGAAACGTCCTTTTTTATGACATTATATTCCAGGAAGTGTCAGAAAAATTCTCGAAGAGAATTCAGCTTAAATAGCCATATATAAAAAAAATTAGCAATCACGTATAATGGCCACTCACCTCGAGTCTTTAAAATGCTCTTCTGCACTTTTTTTCGGTAATAAAAATATCGTCCATAAATAGCTGGTACGGTATCTGCACCAAAAACTTTCAACAGTACCGCAACCGGGAATTTCAGCTTTTCAACACTCGGCACAACGCCCGTTTTTTTTATAAAACTTTTTGAAAATACTGAATTACTAAACTGAAAGTATCGTGACAGAGAAAGAGTTCACTAACGTGACTTTTGTTTTAAATAGGATTGTCCCACTCCGGATTTTTACTTCCTCTTCCGTGGACAAAATATGCAATTTGAAAATAATCCGAAATTTAAAGATTCAAGTACTGGTTCGCATCGAACATGAAATGAGAAAAATCAACTCAACAAACCCGAGGTTATCTCAACTCTATATCAATACATTTGTAAGAGTGCGAGAAAAAATAAAGCGTATTATTCTCGGGCTTAAAATAATAAACAACTTGGCTTTGGACCATCTTTGGCAACGCCGCATTTACAAAACTTTAAGAGATGTGACGTATCACCTTCAGGATGTCAATTCTGTTTATTTACCAAATTAGGATTCAATCGTAAATCTATCCATGAAAATGAAGTGTTTCCAAATGTAGTGAAAGACTAATATTGTCAAATTTCCACTTTATTTAGTTTCACTGAAACTGTATGACGTGTTTCGCTATACAAAATGATATTTGAGTATTAGTTTGTCATTGTTTTTGTCATTGTCTTTATTGAATTTAAGTTAGGCTATGCCTCTTACTTACATTTATGATAGCTTATATTCCTATACTACTTAACCTAGGTTCTATACAGTAATCCTAATTAACTTAACCTAGGACATTGGGTTTTAATTACATTGGTTGACTAATCTAACTTAACTAGAGCTTAATTCTAAACTAATCTAGAACTTAATTCTAAACTTAATCTAGGTTACAATCTTCATGGGGGTGGGGGAGGGCCATCGTCTTCGTCGGATATGGGGTCAGAAGGTCTTGGATAGTGATGGCGGGCGTTGGCGGGCACGTGGAATGCGCTCCTTATGGTGGCGTTTGGGTGTTGTAGCGCCTTTGCGAAGAACTTGATGTTGGTGGACCTCATGTGTGCCTTGATTGTTGGCACACCGAGGTCTCTATGCAATTGCCGGTTTCGGACGAACCATGGGGCTCCCGTGATCATCCTCAGGGCCTTGTTCTGTACTGCCTGAAGTTGAGCTCTGCGTGTCTTGGTGAGTTTAGACCAAGTAGGGCAGGCGTGTGTGAGTCCTGCCCTCACGATGGTTTTATAAATTAGCAGCTTGATTTTTGGTTGCAACTTACTGGACCGGCTGATGATTGGGTACAGCTTGCCCAGTAGTTGCTTGGCTTTCCTTGAGGCAGCACAGACTTGGTCTTTCCAGATGAGGTGTTTGTCATACTGGATTCCCAGGTACTTGATGGTGGTTGCCCATTGGATGCGGGATCCCTGGAGCTGGAGTTGTCCATAAGGAGTGCCGTTGCCTTTGGCGAAGACGATGGCCTGTGTCTTACATGGGTTTAGCTGGATCTTCCATCGGTCGAACCAGGGGGCGAGGACGTTCAGGTGGCGCTGCAATCTACTGGTGATGATTCTGTAGCTGCTGGATTCTGCTATGATGGCTGTGTCGTCAGCATACAGGAGTAGGGTAGTCTGATCCGTTTTTGGAATGTCGGCTGTGAAAATGTTAAAGAGGTGAGGGGAGAGGACGGAGCCTTGAGGGACTCCGGCTCTAATGGCCTTGACTTCGGAGATGGCCTTATCGACTCTGACTTGGAATGTTCTATCAGAGACGAAGGATTGAATGAGTTTATTAATGAAAAGGGGGTAGCCGTGTCGGATCAGTTTCAGAATAAGGCCCTCGTGCCAGACTCGGTCGAAGGCCTTTGCTACATCGAGAAACACAGCTCCAACTTTGTGACGTTTGTTGAAGCTGTTGGAAATGGTTTGGGCGAGTTTCGTGGTGTGATGGATGGTGCCATGAAGGGGCTGGAAGCCATACTGTTCGTCAGGGACAACACGGAGCGCTGTGGACTTTGCTCTGACGATTTCGAGGATGACTTTTTCAGCTATCTTGCCAAGGCCTGGAAGTAGGCTGATTGGCCGATAGCTGCTTGCCTCGTGGGATGGAGAGCCTGGTTTTTTGATCATAATGACCTCAGCTTTTTTTCCAGTAGAGTGGAAAATAGCTGAGTCTCAGTATGCTGTTAATGATATTGGTTGAGTATTAGTGTTGTTACATTTATATAAATACCCTAGATAGGTAATAAAATTAATACTATATGCTAATGAATATTGCTGGGAAATCCATTCTGAATATTAATTGTATAAATTGAGTAAAGAGGAGTTACCATGGGCCAGACAGGTATCTTTTTGTTCGTTTAAGATGATGTCTGAATTTTTAATTCTATTTATTTCTAAATTTTCTAATAGGTTTAATTTTACGCCTTTGTTTTGTATGTGTAGAATTTTAAATTTATCGTCAAAAAGATGATTTGATTCTGTTAAATGATTACTGTACGCTGAGCCAGTTTTGTTTTTTAAATAGCTTCTTTTATGTTCTAAAATTCGAGTTTCGAATGAGCGACCTGTCTGACCTATGTAACTTTTATGACAAGAACCACAGTTTAACTGATACACTCCATTTTTTTTTGATCTATTTTGTTTTCCCTTTGCGTTTTTAATGAATTTTCCTAACGAGTTATTTGTTTTAAAAGCTATGTTGATATTATATTTGTTTAAGTGGTTTTTAATTTTCTCTGACGTGTTACCAAAATAGGTTAAAACATTAAATTTTTTCCCTGGGTTTTCTTTCTTGAGGTATACTAAAGAAATAGCTTTATTACCCCAATCAAATTCTTTGTTGTAGGTTCACTTGGTACATCGGGAATGAAGGTTGTGACCCGGAAATACTTGTTTGATCGCATGATAAAGGAAAATTTACCGGATAGTAAAGTATTTCAAAGTTGCTTCGTGCCTCTAAAATTAGTGTCTGGAAAAAATAATGAAAAACCGTGTGGGAGAATCCGACTTCGTCTTCTCCGCGTTTTTGTCGGCCAGTAAGATTTCGTTTTATCAAAGAGAGTACTGATGTCACAGAACAAGAAATTAACTACGTGAATAAATCAGTTGATTCTCTCATTCTCATGAGGTTGATCTGGATCAGAAAAAGTTTATAGTCAAACACAAATTTATCATGACAATGGTGGATGGAAAAAAAGTGTGTAATGCCGCCACTGGAACCACCGCAACAAGCCGGTGCTATATTTGTGGTGCAACCGCAAAGGATTTTAACCGATTGGATATAACAAAAGAAGTTAATCCCGAGGCAGTACAATTCGGTCTCTCAGTATTACATGCCAGGATAAGATTATTTGAGAGTGTCCTACATCTGGTTTATAAACTATCAGTAAAAAAATATAGAGAAAAAAAAACAGAGACTGAGAAAGAGAGGAAACTTGAAATCCAGACCCGGTTTCGCAATGAAACCGGGTTATTGGTCGATATGCCAAAGGCAAATTTTAGAAACACCCATGATAGGAACACCAGTCGAAGATTTTTTGAAGACCCGAAATTGGCAGCAGAAATAACAGGCCTTAGCTATGACTTGTTATATAGGTTAAAAGTCATTTTGGAGACAATCTCAAGCGGACATAAAGTCGACCCAGAAAAATATGACAAGTATACATCAGAAACTGCTCATCTATATGTGGACCTCTACCCGTGGCATCCCATATCACCCACGATTCGCAAGATACTTGTTCATGGCGCAGCGAGAGATAATAAAAATTCCTTTGTTACCAATTGGGCAGCTGTCTGAAGAAGCCGCAGAGGCAAGGAACAAGCACTTTTGGTCTTACCGACAAGATTTTGCCCGAAAGTTTTCAGGAGAAAGCTGCAACAGGGACATTTTTAATCGTTTACTTTTAAGTTCCGATCCTTTGTTGAGCAGTATGAGGCGAATAAAGAGGATAAAGTCACATTCATTCCTACCAGAGACGCTCCTACCTGCAGAGCCGAACCCATTGTGTTCTTCTGGAAGTGAAGATGAAAATATGATTGTTTATAGTATATTTTTAACCCTCGACGCAAAAGAGGGGTGTTATAAGTTTAAATTTTACATTTATTTTGTAAATAAATGTTTTCATTTAAAATATTTTTTTTGTAAAATTAAGTTTCGATTTTCCACCATATGAATTTTTTTTTTTTTTATTTTTATTACAAATTAAGTAATTTTATGCAAAGTAACTGATTAATTTAACTTGGTAATATAATTTAGTATACAATAGAACCGAATAATAATTTTGGCCGCGTAGATCGTTCAAATACCCCTATGTGCGCCGGTGTACCCCAAGGCTCCATACTGTCTCCTACTATCTTTTTCACTTATATTACCGATCTACTGGAAAGGACCAGGAATCCAATCTATATATAGCTTGGCAGATGACAGCACGCTTATTTCTTCATTCACTTTGAACACTCGAATATCAACTACTTGCAAAGAATACCAGAAGAGCAACTTCCGAAAGAGATATTAAATTGGACACCACAGAGTAGGAGAAGAAGAGGACGACCTCGACGAAGCTGGAGAAAAGAAATTAGATGAACATCTCTGGATGTACAAAGAGACATGGAGAATAGGCATTGTAAGACGTCGGACGTCGTAGGTATATACAAAAGTTGTGAAAACCGTAAAATGTAAAGAACTCGTACAAAATTTTGTCAAAGTATTGTACTTAAAATCTCAAACAAATTTTTTGTATGGCGTCATTTTTATGGGTAAGTAAACAACTTAAAAAACACCATTGTACTGAAGAAAAAAGAAAATCGTACCTACAATACAGATCCAATGCTATAACATACAATGATTATAAAAATGTAAGAAACAGGGTCAACGAGAATATCCAGAGAATCAAAAGAGAGCATTGGGAGAAAATTTCGAACGATATGGAACATGATCTGTACGGAGGACAAAAAAAAAATATGAAATCTACTGAGAAATAGAAAAAAAAACAATAAATGAGTATATACAAAATACAAAAATTACGGTGGAAGAATGGGAAAGATATTTCGAAAAACTCTATAGTCCATCAGAAACCAATTCATTAACATAGGAAATACAGCATGAAGATGAAAATGTTGCCCAACCAAATAGGACCATTTCCTTGAATCAAATACAGCACATGGCAGCGAAACTAAAAAACAGAAAAGCCCCGGGCATGGATGAAATTAAGAACGAAATGATCAAATATGGAGGTGATAAATTACTAGAAAAATTACGGATTTTCTTTAACAAAATACTCTCAGCCAAGATTATACCATCCGAATTGAAAGAAAGCATCTTGATACCGATTTTCAAAAAAAGAGAAAGGACAGATCCAAAAAACTACCGAGGTATCAGCTTAATGAGTGCAGTACTAAAATTGTTCACTAAAATTTTAGCAGAAGAAATAATGTTAACCGGGATCTGTGAAGAACAGCAAGGCTTCAGAAAGAACAGGTTCAGACGCCATATTTATAATTCGCCAAATTACCGAAAAAGCCATAGAGTTTAATAAGACAGCCTTTATGTGTTTCATTGATCTCACCCAGGCATTCGATAGGGTACGGTTAACTGATGTCATAACCCTACTACAAAAAAGGGGAATTTACCCGAATATAATAAAAACTATCGAAGAGTTGAACATCAACAACCACACCTATGTAAGAGTGGCAAATAAATTAAGCAATAAAATACCTATGACAACTGGAATCAGACAAGGAGATAGCCTAAGCCCAATCTTATTTAACATCATAATGGATGAAATTATAAACGAAGTAAAGAAAACTGGGAGGGGATATCGATTGGGAGACAAAGAAATAAAAATAATATGCTACGCCGATGATGCAGTAATCATATTAGAAGACGAAGATAACTTAGAGAGACTCCTACATAAGTTCCAACAAACAGCAAAAGTGTTTAATATGCAAATATCTGTAAAGAAAACAAAATCCCTTACAATATCTAAAGAACCGAAAAGATGTAAACTCGCGATTTATGATGAGAGTGTAGAACAAGTGATGCAATTCAAATCTCTAGGGGCAAACATAACAAGTACCAGGAACCTTAAGGAGGAAGTAAAAACTCAAACAACAAAGGCATCATTAATATCAGGATCTCTCTCCTCTCTCTCTCCTCAGCCTATAGTCATCCACTCCTGAATGAAGGCCTCTTCCAATCTTTTCCACGCCGTTCTGTTTAGGGCTGTTTGGATCCAATTTCCCCCCGCAATTTTCTGGATGTCATCGCGCCACCTTTTTGGAGGTCTTCCAACACTCTTTTTGGTTTGTCTTGGATGCCAGTTTATTATTTTGCTGGTCCATCTTTCTGAACTTTGACGAGCTATATGGCCAGCCCATTGCCATTTGAGTTGAGCTACTCTTCTGAGGACATCTGTCACTCACGTTCTTCTTCTAATTTCCTCGTTCTGTATCCTGTCTCTC
The DNA here is from genome assembly GCA_019049505.1 of Pachyrhynchus sulphureomaculatus. NCBI lineage: Eukaryota > Metazoa > Arthropoda > Insecta > Coleoptera > Curculionidae > Pachyrhynchus > Pachyrhynchus sulphureomaculatus. Next base: position 10,550,455 of record CM032448.1, read on the forward strand.
AAGCTAATTCCGAGCATAGATCTTTCCATTGCTCGTTGTGTCACTTGAAGCTTGTCAGCGGTTTTTCGGGTGAGTGCCATTGTCTCGAGACTATTCGTAAGGACAGGCAGAATACACGTTTAAGATTTATTGGGATTTCTCTAGATTTAAGTACATACCCCAACTTGCCGAACGCAGCCCAACCTTGTCCTATTCTTCTAGTTATTTCAGAGCTTTGATTTTCTTTACCAAGTTGTATTTTATGTCCCAAGTAAATATATTCTGACACGTTTTCCAGTGTTTGGTTTCCGATGTTTACCTGAATATTTTCCACACTCATTATTTTTGTTTTATGTAGATTCATCTCGAGCCCGATGTTTAAGGATGCATGATGCAATTCTTCCAGCATGCTCTGAATTTCCTCCGTTTTATCGCTTATAATCACGATATCGTCTGCGAATCGTAAATGGTTCAGACGCACACCATCTATATTTATGCCCCTGGATTGCCAATTTAAACTCTTAAAAATGTCTTCTAAGGCTAGTGTGAAGAGTTTAAGGGAGATAGTAACGCCCTGACGTATGCCTCTGTTTACCAATATCTTATCTGTCTTTGTATCTTCGTTCAGTGTTATTTGGATGGTCGCGTTTTCGTATATGTGTTTAATGAGATTTGAATACCTGGTGTTTATTCTTGCGTTGTCTAGAGCTCTCAATATTGCCCAAGTTTCGACCGAGTCGAAGGCCTTTTTGTAATCTACAAATGCCAGGTGCAATGGTATGTTATATTTTGTGATCTTCTCTATGAGAGTGCGTACTGTCTGCAAGTGGTCAATCGTACTAAAACCTTTTCGGAAACTTGCTTGTTCTACTGGTTGATACGAATCCATTTTTTGAGTTAATCCATTTGTTACTATTTTTGTTAGCAACTTGTATAAGTGTGATAGTAGACTAATAGGACGGTAGTTTTCTATGTCATTTCTATCTCCTTTTTTGTATAGTAAAATAACCTCGGCGTTGTTCCATTTTGTTGGAATTCTTTCTTCGGTTATGCATTTGTTGAGTAGGATTCGTACACTCTCTACTAGATATTCTCCTCCCATTTTTAACATTTCAGTGGTGATTTGATCTTCTACTACTAACTAGGGTACCACTGTTGTTCTTCAATTTACTTAATTTCATTCTTCCATTTGATAAGTGGGATTTTAAAACTTTCATATTTTTGTTGTTTTCAATAGTATTCTTTACCAACTTCGTGTTATATTCTCTTAGATCTTTTCGAATGTTCTAGTCTATTTCTCTATTTATTGTCTTATAACTCTCAGCTTCCCTATCTGTTTCTTTTCTCATTTTGATCAGATTTTTAGTAGTTTGGCTAAACTTGCCGATGTTCTTTTGTTTAGCACATATTTGTTTTGTTGCTACTTGTATGCTACTTCTTATGGTTTTACTTAGATCTTCCATTTCCATGTTCTTCAATCATATCAGGATACTTAAGAGATATAATTTGGAGAAACAAATGTATGAGCACCAGGAGCAAAGTAACAATATACAAAACATGCGTAAGGCCAATCATGACGTACGCGATAGAAACCAGAGCGGAGAACACAATAACAAAACGACTCCTAAGAACAACAGAAATGCGAACACTTAGATCGATAACAGGACATACCTTATTTGACCGGAAGAGATCTGAAGAAACAAGGGAAATGTGCGAAATACAGGATGTGGTGAGATGGGCAAGGAATAGGAGAAGAGAATGGAGAGACCATGTGGACAGAATGCCAAATGACCGGTTGGCTAAGGTTGCAAAAGAGAAGCGACCCAACACACCTCAACCGCTTGGAAGACCACCAATAAGATGGTATGAGAGCTGGTCTTCATCATCGCAATTGTTTCTGGGAAACCTTTGAAGTGAACACAGAACATGGTCCTAACGTAGGAAGAAGAAGAAGAAGAAGTACTTAAAATTAGGCCTGGTCATGTGGAATAATAATTGCTTATTATTTTCATTTTTAATGATGGACGAGAAACTTCCATAATATCCCATAATTATAGATTTTCCTTCACAATCGCTTTCCTTAACAAATTCAACGAGAAAACTTTTCGAGAAAGGTAAACTTATTCGATAAGAAATAAATAGGAAATAAAATGTTCAATTTTGTTTCAAATTAAACTTTTTCGTTCGATTTTAAATGAAAGAAAATACTCTGTACGCCACGAAACTTTTCGTTTATACAATAGTCCTATTGTAAAGTTTAATACTGGTTTCGTACAATGAAGTTTCGAGGTTATATCGAATAAAAGTATGCTTTGAATCTTTATGTTGTATTCAAAATGAAAAGAAATTAATAGATCCGCTTCAGAGTATATGCGATCATCTCGTTAGCAACAAATTTATATAGATTCCTTTATCTCCTTAGTCATCATGTAAATGTAAAGGTTATCCATTAGGTAAATCCAACTAGTTATTAAAGCGAACCTTTACTAAGGATAACAGTTTCCCTTAGTTGTATCGTCGAATTCTCGTCGTGGGTAGAACATCAAACTAACCAGTTTATTTTACAAGAACTAAAAATTACTAAAAGACTAAACTCGCTTTTAACCCAGACATATTTATCCTGGGTACGACTTCTATTCCCGATTTAGTCGTAACTTTGGAATCTGTTTTTTTGTCAGAAGCGACCTCTCTAGCCAGCGAGAAGAGGCTTTGGAGCCCCAAACTTTTATGTTACGTGGTTAAAAATAGCGACTCAACAAACCACAAGGTTCATCTGTATCCTTTATCGACCACCAAGTGATACTAACTTTAGAACACTTTTCGCTTCGATCATTTACAAATTAACTATCCAAATGCCAAAATTGCCATCCTGGACGACTTTAATGTCCACAACATCAACTGGCTTAAATATTCAAATACTACTGACGAACAAGGTCGTGAAATTGAATCATTCTCAATCAGTTGTGGCTTAACTCAGCTTATTGACGAACCAACACGGATCCCTGATCGAGACGGGGAGTTCGCCAATCTTCTTGATCTGTTTTTAACCACCAATGCGGAGATCTACACGGTCACCGTAAACCCGCCGTTAGGTTCTTCCGACCATAAACTGCTTTCGACATCGAGTATCCTACCAATCAGTGACAAAGAGGCGCCTAAACCGCGCAAGATTTGGCTCTATAAATCTGCTAGATGGGAAGATCTAATGGAATATTTTTGAACTTTCCCTTGGTTAGACGTTTGTTTTCGGTCCGACGACCCATCTGACTGCGCCAGGGAGGTTTCCGATGTTATTTTGGCTGGTATAGAGGTATACATCCCTTTTTCGAAGAAATGCCCTTCCAACGGCAAGCCTTGATTTGACCGAAAATGTAAAGAAGCTGTTGCTTCTAAACATCTTGCCTACCGACAATGGCGTGAAAATCCTGACACCATAAAGCGTAACACATTTGTTCGGCCCGGAACAGATGCAAAGAAATTATCGACTAAACCAAAGAGACACACAATCAATGAATTAGAAACAAACTTCTCGCTTGTCCAAAAATTCCAGGTCCTTTTGGTCAGTCGCTAAGGCAGTTAGTCAAAATTTCACAAAATCCACCATACTACACTCACATTGCCAGATAATTCTGTTGCAACGACACCTGTTGAGAAAGCGAACTTGTTGGCTGAACTCTTTGCTTCACATTCTATTGTCGATTTCCAAGGAAAAAACACCACCTACTATTCCCATAGTGCAGTCAAGGATGCCCGATATTGTCTTCAGACGGCGTATCATAAAGCGTATACTGATGAAGCTAGACACCAAAAAGGCTTTTGGCCCTGACGGAATACCTGCCATAGTTCTTAAAAACTGTGCGAGGGAACTAACACCAGTTTTCTGTAGACTTTTCAACCTATCCTACAGAAAGGGAATAGTTCCTTCCTGCTGGAAATATGCTACAGTTCAGCCGATATTTTAAAAAAAAGCAAGAAGACCTTGCCAAATAACTACCGACCAATCGCACTGCTTTCAATAATATCGAAAGTCATGGAAAAGGCTATCAATCAGCATCTTCTAAAATATCTTGAAGGATTCAACATTATTAGCGATCACCAACATGGCTTTCGTAAAAATAAATCAACAGGAGATCTTCTGACTTATGTAACACATGTCTGGAAATAACGCAATTGAACACTTTGGGAGAATCTCGAGCGGTTGCTCTTGACATATCCAAGGCATTCGACCGTGTTTGGCACGATGGGCTGTTGGCTAAGCTACGTTCTTATGGTATGTCTGAAAGGTTCTGTTTGTGGCTCTCATGTTTCCTCAAAGAGCGTTCTTTACGAGTGGCAGTCGACGGATTTCTTTCTAACACCTTCACTATCAACGCCGGTGTACCCCAAGGCTCCATACTGTCTCCTACTCTCTTTCTCATTTACATTAACGATCTGCTGGAAAAGACCGAGAATCCAATCTGCAGCTTTGCAGATGACAGTACACTTATCTTCATTCACTTTGAACGCTCGGACATCGGCTACTCAGACAAATATCCGCAGACAGCAGGAAGTCATTCAACTTAACAAAGACCTGGAAGAAATTCTATCTTGTGGTGACAGTAACCAAGTGGCATTTAACGCCACAAAAACCCAGGCGGCAGTTTTCTCTAAAAAAGTTAACGTTGCTGAACCCGATATAGTTATGTCGGGGCACTCCATCCCTCTAACATCGTCACTCAATTTGTTGGGCGTTAATTTGGGGGCAAACATGTCCTGGCATGAACATGTTGCAGGCATAGCAAAGAGAGCTTCTCGAAAGTTGGGAATATTATTTCGAACCAGAAAGCTTTACACTCCACAACAACTGTTAATTCTTTACAAAACTCAAATTCGACCAACTATGGAATACGGCTCCCATGTTTGGAGCTCCGCTCCCAAGCATACACTGCATTTATTGGATTCTATTCAGAGAAGAGCTGTTCGTCTGATTGGAGACCCGGAACTGACCGACGGCCTTGATTCGCTGGAACATCGAACATGGCGACTTGAGCCTAGTCTACAAGTAGTTTCATGGGATGTGTTCTAAGGATGTGGCCGGCTTAATTCCTACCAAAGCGGTGCATGTTAGAAGTACACGTCGCGCTAATTCTTCACATCTGTATGAGGTTCAGCTTGTTACTCCTCGTACAACGCTCTTCAAGCAGTCTTTTATATGGAGAACATCATCCCTTTGGAATAATTTGCCCAGGACTGTGTTTCCCACCGAGTACAATCTACAGCGATTCAAGAACAACGTGAATCGCTTTTCTCCGCACACGTGTCGCTCCTGTAGCGCTTTAGGGACTTCCCTGTAGCACGTGTGTTAGACCCATAAAAAAAGAAATACATCCCTTTTTTGAAGAAATGCCCTTCCAACGGTAAGCCTTGATTTGACCGAAAATGCAAGAAGCTGTTGCTTCTAAACTTCTTGCCTACCGACGATGGCGTGAATATCCTAACAACGTAAATCGTAACACCTTTGTTCGGGCCCGGAACAGATACAAAGAAATTATCAACGAAACCAAAGAGACACACAATCAACGAATTAGAAACAAACTTCTCACTTGTCCCAACAATTCCAGGTCCTTTTGGTCAGTCGCTAAGGCAATTAGTCAAAATTTCACAAAATCCACCATACCACTACTCACATTGCCAGATAATTCTATTGCAACGACACCGGTTGAGAAAGTGAACTTGTTGGCTGAACTCTTTGCTTCACTGTCGATTTCCAAGGAAAAATACCACCTACTACTCCCATAGTGCAGTCAAGGATGCCCAATATTGTCTTCAGACAGCGTATCATAAAACGTATTTTAATTTTTTTCTAAAAAAGTTAACATTGCTGAACCCGACGTAGTTATGTTGGGGCACTCCATTCCCCATGGCATGGACATGTTGCAGGCATAGCAAGGAGAGCTTCTCAAAAGTTGGGAGTATTATTTCGAACCAGAAAGCTTTACACTCCACAACAACTGTTAATTCTTTACAAAGCTCAAATTCAACCAACTATGGAAAACTGCTCCCATGTTTGGGGCTCTGCCCCCAAAACACACACCGCGTTTGTCGGATTCTGTTCAGAGAAGAGCTATTCGTCTGATTGGAGACTCGGAACTGACCGGCGACCTTGATTCGCTGGAACTTGAGCCTGTTCTACAAGTACTTTCATCGGATGTGTTCTAAGGATGTAGCTCGCTTAATTCGTCCCAGAGCGGTACATGTTAGAAATCCACGTCGCGCTAATACTTCACACCCATATGAGGTTCAGCTTGTTACTCCGCGTACAACGCTTTTAAAGCAGTCTTTTATCTGGAGAACATCATCCCTTTGGAATAACTTGCCCAGGGCTGTGTTTCCCACCGAGTACAATTTACAGCGATTCAAGAACACCGTGAATAGCTTTTTCCGCACACATGCTGCTCCTGGAGCGCTTTAGGGACTTCCCTGTAGCACGTGTGCGAGACCCATAAAAAAAAATAGAAAATAAAAAAAAAGGAGTGCTTTACTAGGCATGGTACTACAGGTGGTTTGTTATTGCCTTTCCGAGAGAGGCGATCGGCATAGAAAGCAGACACCTTACTCACTACGCTATGGCCGCTCTTTGCGTTCTAGCAATAAGTAAAATAAATTTCAATTTCTTTATGGCGCTTCCTACACACATTACATGGTTGTAGACAATTTGTTTTTATGCCATCCTATAATATGGACATTCAAACCGCCCAACATGTTTCTAAATAATTATTCACTGAATTTTATATAGACCACGACTAAGTTTCAGATGAAAGTTAGTAGCCGTGGGGAATCATTAGTTATAATATAATAGGACATTGTGACGTTGGTTCTGGGTTTATTTTGTCGGTTGAATAAGGTGAACACATTAGTTTTGTGATTATTTTCTGCGAGTTATAAACAATTTATCATTTTAGTTATCAGATTTGGATGAAAAATTATACATACATACTCATGAATATTATATGGGGGGTTTTGTTTGTTTGACTTGACGAATATGCTGTTTTCAGGTGACATGAAAGTGAAAATTAGCGAGATGATGTTGCAGGGATTGAAATAAGTAGTAATCACACGAAACCATACCCGAAGAATATGCACGTGGGGGAGAATTTTTCATCGTAAAATAATGCAGTGCTTTTGGCTTGTGTGGCCTGGCATTAATCCAGAACGTCTATGATCCGAAAGATTAAAATCACCTCCTTGTAATTGCTGGTACCATACTTTGTACGATTTATGCATCACGGAAACTTCTCTCAAAATTGAAACCATTTGCGCAGCTTCAGATGTATTTTCTTGCAGTTTGAGATGCAGTGTCTCAAACGCTGTCTGTCTAGTCACATCGTTTTGGAGACTATATTTTGGCTTCTATATTAAAAACTATATTAAATTTAAACAAATAACATTGGACATTAGTTGCCCCGATCTCGAATATATTAGTATTACAATATTACTTCGGATGACAGCGTTTATGCGCCTAAGCATGCTTCTAATTAAATTTTGGATAAAATCTTGAGGAATTTGCTCCCTATTCTGTGATAACTGCATTTTCAAGTTCCCTCAGGTTTCTAGGTGCAGGTATATGACGTTTCACATTTTTCTTAAGGTGATCCCATACATGTTCTATCGGATTCAGATCCGGGTTTTTTGGTGCCCATTGCAGAATCAGAAATATCAACTTAATTAAGATAATCGAGTACCTCCCTAGCCACGTGAGGTCGAGCGTTGTCTTGCATAAACAGGAAATTGAGCCCCACAAAATGACCGAAAGGCATCACATGTTCTTTACAATATTCTCAAGATAGTAGTCAGCATTCATGGATCTCGTACGGACAGGAACTAACTCTGTGCGAGCATCAAATCAGATGCCACCCCAGAACATAACAGAGCCACCGCCGAATGGAATCCTTGCAGAGATATTGCAAGGAGCAAACCTCTCTCCTGGTCTTCGCCATACTCGCTCACGACTATCTGGATGTTTTAGACTAACCCTAGTTTCATCTGTGAAGAAAACTTGTTTCCAATCATCCACAGACCAGTTTTCGTGATTTCGAGCAAGACGTAACCTGGCAACTCTGTTCTCTCTAGTAAGCAAGGCGCAGTAGCTGGTCTCCTACTGTTTAATCCAGCTTCATTTAACCGTCTTCTAACTGTTTTAGAAGAAATTGTGACATTGCGAACAGCTTCGAGTTCGTTTCTTATTATAGAACTAGTGACAGTCCTGTTTCTTAAAGCATATTGTCTTATTAAACGTTCATCTAGGTCGCTAGTGCATCGTTTTCGCCCTTGCCCTAGCCTTCTAGAATAAGTTCCTACTTCATTCAAGCGTCTTACCATACGACTTATTGTGGAACGATATTTGCCTAACAAATTGGCAACATAACTCTGACAATATCCCTCGTCCAATAAAACTGAGGCTCGCACTACCTCGTGTTCGTTAAATTCCTTGTTCGATTTTTTTTCTAATTCTTCGGGGTCAAAAATAAAACAGTCTACCACAAAAACGTATTACTTTGAAAAAGGGAACAATTTATAAGCTTACTTTTAAAGAAAATCTATCGCATTATTACAGGAAATTGTTTATCTTCTAAAAAATTCTTTAAAACTGTAAATCTAAACGAATTGTTTTGATTTCTGTCATGAACAACGAAACAAAATATGCATAGCCTACTATTCAAATATTCGATAAACTTTAAAACTGACATAAGAAAAAGATAAATTAATTTTCACATTGTTGCGTTAATTTTGTCCAGGAGTTTATATATAGGTCTCCATCATATGATATAGAAAATTTCTTTGAAAATTTAGATGATATGCTTGCGGTTGCAGTCTCGGCATACGATATTCGTTGTTTTCAAAGGAGACTGGAATATCGATCTTTTAAGCATCTCACCTGCTCAAAGAAGATTAGAAGCACTCTTTAACATTTATGATTTGACACAACTAATAACAGAGCCAACTAGAATAAATTTAACAACAGGAAATTCAAGTCTTATTGATGTAATCGTTACAAATAAGAATACTCCTTACTTGGTTACTACATCAATGCCAAGTTTCACAAACCCTTTCTGATCATAACTTAATATATTTTACTTTGAACCTTCCTAAAAAACAAAACAACAAAAGAATTATTCATTACCGCGATTATAAAAATATTGGTTCATAATGATGCACTTCGGCTGGATTGGGATTCAATTTTTTATATTCATAATATTGAAACCAAATTGGAAGTGCTTAACTGTTTCAGATTATACTTAATAAATAGTCATGTACCCTACAGGCATACAAAGGTCAAAGAAAGGAATAGTGCCCCTTGGATTACTGATAATATAAAGCTTTTAATGCGGTTAAGAGATAAAGCTCATTCCAAATATCTAAAGAATAGATTACCAGAGCGTCTCCAATATTACCGGGAGCTTAGAAATTTTGCCAAGCACGCTATTATAAGGGAAAAAATTTCATACTTTAATCACTTTTCTCGAAAAAATGGTCAAGTCTTCTGGACAGAAGCAACTCAGTTAAACTTGACACGTAACAAGTTGGGTCATATTCCAGATGATTTGTGCGATCCTGTCTTATTAAATAATTATTTTTCTTCGTGTACTGGAGGATTGAATAACGTATCAGCAAAAAATCATTTATTATAAATCTATTACTCATCCAAAGGTAACAAATGAAATGAAATTCAGTTTTAATCTAATTACCGAGGGAGAGTTGTTAGCCATCATAAATAAAATCTCTACTAATGCCATAGGAGAGGGTGGTATTTCGGTTAAAGATTTTAGACTCGTCCGCTAGTAAATATGATCAATTGTTGTATATTGGAAGGGTACTTTGCGAATATCTGGAAAAAGGCTATTACTAAACCATGTGCCAAAGTGACAAACCCCATGGAGCCGAAGGACCTACGACCAATTAGTATATTCCCAACTTTATCAAAAATTCTGGAGCGACATGTATATCAGCAAATGTTTTTATATGTAAATAGTAAATAAATAATACCCAATTGTCGGTCGGGATTTCGACTTTATTTTAGTACTACTATCAGCTTGGTTAATTTATTGAACGATATTCGTTTCAATGAAGATAAGAATGAAACCACCTGCTTAGCTCTTTTGGATTTTAGTAAGGCGTTTGACACCCTAAATCATGATCTGCTCTTGGCAAAGCTTTACTATTTTGGCTTCTCAGACCAGTCAGTTATTTTTATGGAACATTTTCTAGAAAATCGATCACACTGTAGAATTTAGAAAAGATTTTATATCCATTAAATCTAATGGAGTGCCTCAGGGCCACTATTGTTTTCTCTTTATGTGGCAGATATTGATATTGCCATTTCCTTTAAATAAGTTACGCACTTCTTTAGTATATTTTAATAGGGACCTAAATAACATATATAATTTTTGTAATGATCATAGCCTCAAGCTTAATGCACAGAAGTCTTGTTTTATGCTGTTTAACAGTAATAAAAATACAGAGGGTATACTTTTTGATACCTTTAGACCTTCTATTGACAATACTTTTTTGCCTTTAGTTCATGAGGCCAAAGTATTAGGAGTAATTTTTGACGAATCTCTTTCATTCCAGTCACATATTAATATAAAATTAAAGGCTGCTTATATTCTTCATTTAAAAAAACTGTATAATCTAAGGTATATTCATTTAAAAAACTGTATAATCTAAGGAATCTTCTGCCATCAAAAACCAAATATTGTTTGTGCAACGGCTTGATCTTATTTTTATTTGATTATGCTGATGTTGTGTATGGCGACTCTTTGTCAGCCCAGTATGTTAGATTAATCCAAAAAATACAAAACTGTTTGTAACGTGTAAACTTGCCCGCACTTTTGTACCCTGTGAAAAGTTGTTTTTCCCACGCTTGGGCGCAATTTTCTTGCAACCTCTTTTTAATTTCTGATAATGAATTGAGTGGATCCTGATTTTAAAAGAACTAAAGAAATTAAACACACACTAGCTCAGTTTTTCCTTGGTAGAGAGATATGGGTAAGAGATAATTTTTGTACGTCTTTTTTATTTTTTAAAAAAGCCTCAGCTGTACGACTTTTGGGCACCATTCATTTTAAAAATAGAAAGGATCTAACTTCAGCTAAAAAAATGAAAAAATACTGAAAGGGTTTACAGATGTTAAATAAAAAAACAGTTTGGTACAGCCGTCATTATCCTGAAAAGTAAGATAGGTATTCAGTGAGACACTAGCTTTAATCAACAAAAAGAAAATTTATTCATGATTTTAAAATAAAAGTTCTAACCTCTGTGTCTTTAAGGATTACAAAAAAGTTCTAGCCTAACAGGTAGTTATTATTCTTAGAGTCCCATTTAAATTTCAGACATTTAAATTCTAAGACCTGATTACCCCCGAACGCGAAGAATCGTGATTTTCACTTTTTGTCAGTTCAAATTGCTATTAAGGCACTGCTTCGGGAATAAGTCTATTGAGGAATGTTCTGGTAACTTACGGTTATTATTTCGGCTTCTAGGCCTTCGATGGAACACAACCGATTTCACACTTTGCAGGAAACACTTAGAGCCCACTACGGCTTTACGTTAGAAAAAAAACTTGTGCCTTACTTAGCTCTCATAATTGTTGCTGTGAGCCTCTACTGCGGCTCGGTCGAAGTAACCTACTTGGCGGCTCGGTGGAAATGAACCTACTTGGCGGTTCGGTGGAAATGAACCTACTTGGCGGTTCGGTGGAAATGAACCTCGATCCAAGTCCTCCGGACGCTTAAATAAGCCGTGGGCACTCTCTCGGCAATATGGCTACGCCGGAACCAAAACTGCGGATACAAATATTTAACCAATCCCGGCGTATCGAGAGATTCGGTCGCAAACCCGCACAGCACACTAATATACCGAACGGCTTGGAATTTCTGATTAATATACCGCTCGATACAAAAATGAAAAGAAGTACAATTTAAAGTGAAAAATCATTACATGGTCTTAAAATCTAGGAAAAAATGAATGTTACGCGCTTTTCTTTTAACATTCCATTCAGAAATCGAATCACACCCTATTTAAATAATAGCTATATTTTAAGTATGGAAAATCGTAGGTGTCATTTGTATAATTTTGTTTATCGAATTTTTAAATTTGGACAACCCCAACACTTCAGAGAACAATTTAGTGTTTTTCTGCATCCGCACGATACGAGGAACATTAATTCTTTTAGAGTTCCTCAACACAAGAAGGCTGCCTTTCAAAAGTCCTTCATTTTTGTTGCTGTGCATTTGTGGAATTCTTTGTCACAAGAGGTTAATTAATGGAAAACTATAACAAATAGATGCTTATACTGCACTCCGTCAGCGACTTACTAAGTCTACTCAAGCAGAGAGGCACAGCACGGCTGGCACTTATTGCAGAAACACACCTTTCTTGAGCTTACTGCTCGAAGGTATAGATGGCAGTATTGGTATAACAACTAAAAACGAAAAGAATCGTATTTTCAGAAGTTACCAAAGTGGCTAGTGCTGGGCTAGGTTCAGCAAATACGAGAACACATCTTTAGTCCTTTATCCAGAAAACTATAACAAATAGATGCTTATACTGCACTCTGTCGGCGACTTACTAACTTGGTAACTTCTAAAAATACGATTCTTTTTGTTCTTTGTTGTTATACTAATACTGCCATCTATGCCTTCGAGCAGTAAGCTCAAGAAAGGTACGTTCTGCAATAAGTGCCAGCCGTGCTGTGCCGCTCTGCTTGAATAGACTTAGTAAGTCGCCGACAGAGTGCAGTATAACCATCTATTTGTTATAGTTTTCCGTTAGTTACTTGGATAAAGGACTAAAGATGTGTTCTCGTATTTGCTGAACCTAGCTCAGCTGATGAGCCGTGATACGGCGAAACGCGTCTTGGGATGGTTCAGCAAATGCGAAGAACACTTTGGTAACTTCTGAAAATACGATTCTTTTCGTTTTTAGTTGTTATACCAATACTGCCAGGTTAAACAATTATCACTAGGCAAGTTTTTGTCCTATGTAAAACACCATCTTATTAACCAGCAAAAGAATTCTAATTTAACGTAATATATACCCACTTCTTTGTATATAATTTTTTGGGATCCTTTTAGGGGTGGTACCACTTGCCTACCATATCATATTATGTAAAATTAACTCTATTTATTAAAAAATGCACGCGTGAACACTTGCGTCATCGCCATGGTAAAATTCAATGAGTTAGGGTACAAATTGTTTCCGCATCCACCATTTTCACCAGATTTAGTCCCCAGCGATTATTTCCTATTTCCGAATATGCGGAAAAAACTTTGGCTCAAACGATGACGTGATGCTGAAACAGACTCCTATTTTGAAGGGTTGGAAAAATCGTATTTGTTAGATGGGATACACAAGATAGTAAAACGTTAGACTAAGGATATCAAGCTAAAAGGAGACTATGTTGAAAAATGAAATACATTTTACACTTAAAAATGTCTTTTTCTTTTTGGACTGACTATATATGATGTATTACTTGCGCATACTTTTATTTATATTATTTTTACAAGAATGGCCAAAGACCCGGTAGAGCTCACCAATTATTTTCAAATAAACGCCAATGAAAACAATAAATTTACAAAGTTCGAAGTTTGAGTTACACCAACAAAAATACAATTTTTTGCAGTTTAACCTAGAATTTCAGTCGATATAACAGCCATTCCAACAACATAATAGGCCACGATAAAACAAAAGACGTTAGATTTATGTTTAATTGTTTTCCAGTAATTGCCAGAATGTCCATGGCCAACTACGGTCTTGGACTTACTAAACTTATAACAATACAGATGAAATCACCGAAATTGCTCTGCCCGGACCTTTAGGAAGTATTTTGAGCGCGCAAATAGAAAACTTTTTAATTACAAAGTTGGCTCAGAACAAATGACTGTCGATAAACAAAAGATATATTAGTATCTACGAGTAACCGAGCGTAGTTTAAATTAGTTTTAGTAGTTTCGGTGAACGAGAATCGGTTTTTGAATAAATAGGTGTAATAATTTATTTATTTAATTGTTTATTTTTTAAATGGTTTGATTGTATTTTGCGAGATTTATGCTATAAAGAAACCCGCCTTTAATGGAACAATTAATTTAAAAATCGATGCCTTGTAAACTTGCAGTTCTAAGATAAACATCAAATTCCAGTACTTTACTCCAAAAAATTCCTTTTCAGAATACTCAGCTCCAAAAACCCCTAACTAAAACACGTAATATAAAGCGATACAGTTTTTCAAGTAAGAACGTGACCGCTTGTATCCCTGAAAAAATGCGTTTCGAGAACATTTTTTACCATCAATGTATTCTTTGGTGTCCTAGCAACGGCACAATCGCTTCCTGCATCAATAATCTCCTGACATCTGTCGGAGGCATACTGTCGACTAGATTTTCTGCATACTCTGGAAATCTTTCGAATCTCGCGAGACAACTGAGTGAAAGTCCTCAGAGTATTTCCTCTGAGTAGGCTCTTTACAAGGGACCAAACGTTTTCAATAGGGTTGGCGTCTGGCAATTATGAAGGCCACTCTAGTACCTTATCGTGGGCCCAAGCGATCCGATTTTCTCCCAACTACGGTTTCTTCAAAGTGCTTCGGAATGGGATACATTCAAACCCGATTTTCTTGACGAAGCGTCAATTTCAAGTCCTGTGAAAACAGACATGATTCGTTTTTCGACTTTCGGAGTAACTTGCCTATCGAGCCCCGTTTTGGGGCGTCGACATTTTTCGTCTCGTTAAAACAATTTACCCACTTCTTCACAAACGACACCGACTTTTTAATATATTTAGTGGCCGAGGAATGTATCATTTTGGGCCCCTTTGGATGGGAACTGAGAAAGACTGCCTTGAGTCGATGACGCGCAAACAAGTGACTCATTTTGGATTTGACGTGATTTGGACGAGACATCGGAATCGACTGATACTTTTAGTAAAATGCGTGGTAGAGAAAGGTTCCTTTTACCAATTTTTTGTTGAATCGCCAGAATCGCATCTACCAAAAATGAGTTATCGCGGATAAGTACTTACTTGACAGACTGTATATGCGAAGAAACCCATCTAATCTCCTCCCCTGTCTCTTTAACCTCATTTATATATTTTACTATAATATTTATAATTTTACTGTAATATGCATTAAAATTTCCTTTAACCAAAAGCAAAGACAAATGGTCGTAACGCTATTGAAATATTTATCAACCACCACCCTTTTTACCTTCTTCATCATCATCATTATCCAACCTACCTCGTTTAGTACTGGACATAAGCCCCTTCCAACTCTTTCCAGTCTCTTCGATGTTTTGCTTTCTCACAAGCTTTACCTTGATAAAAAGGAAAGAAATGAAAAAATAATTTAATTTTTGGATTTTTTCAATTTTTTAAACATATGAACAAAACTGTAAAAACTGGGAATGAAAATGAATATTACTACCATTAGATGCTACATTCCACAGTATACTAGTACATGCTACGAGGGCTATATGATAAGTACCTAGTCTTCACAAAAAAAAACATTTTTATGTATAAAATTTATTTTATTTTTTAACATAGTCTTCTTTTATCTCGATATAGTTAGTCCAACATTTTACTATCTTTAGTCTTCCATCTAAAAAATACAATTTCTCTAACCGATCAAAATAGGCGTTTATTTAAGCAATCACCTCATCGTCTGTGCCAAATTTTTTTCCACTGATCCATTTTTTGGATTTTTTCAATTTTTTAATCATATGAACAAAACTATAAAAACTGGGAATGAAAATGAATATTACTACCATTAGATTCTACATTCCACAGTATACTAGTACATGCTACGAGGGCTATATGATAAGTACCTAGCCTTTACAAGAAAAAAACATTTTTATGTGTAAAATTTATTTTATTTTTCAACATAGTCTTCTTTTAGCTCCAGATAGTTAGTCCAACGTTTTACTATCTTTAGTCTTCCATCTAAAAAATACAATTTCTCTAACCGATCAAAATAGGCGTTTATTTAAGCAATCACCTCATCGTCTGAGCCAAATTTTTTTCCACTGAGCCATTTTTTGGATTTTTTCAATTTTTTAATCATATAAACAAAACTATAAAAACTGGTAATGAAAATGAATATTACTACCATTAGATGCTACATTCCACAGTATACTAGTACATGCTACGAGGTCTATATGATAAGTACCTAGCCTTCACAAGAAAAAAGAAAAGATAGCAGACGCAAAGTATAACATCAAGGAACGTTGTCTCCTTAGAGACCGAGGGAGGGTGCAGGCTACACATTGTAGACTAGGAATTTGGAGAGGTGCGAAAGGCACCCGTAGCTAGTCGAAGGGCTTGGTTTTGGACGGTGTCCAGTGCTCTCTTGTAAGAATTCCTGGCTGACTCGTAAATAAAGTCTCCATAATTAAGTTTTGGCAGTATTAAAGCATTATAGATTCTGATTAAAGAAAGGAAATCACCGCCCCATTGGGTGCTCGCTAGAAGTCTCATCATATTGAGATCATTCGACGTTTTAGTTCTCAGATTCCTTAGGTGATCCTTCCAGTTTAATGATGATTCAAACGTCATTCCTAAAATCTTTAAGTTGTTTTTTAAGTATAATAGATCGTTTGATAATTTGAGGATGTGGGTTTTAGGACAATTTCTTTTTTACAAAAATGGACTACGGAAGATTTATTTGGAGAAAAGGAGTAACCTGAGATTAAAGCCCACCTTTGAATATTATCCAGGGAGGATTGCATGTTTGATGTTAAAATGCTAGACTCTGAGGAGTAGGCTGATTGATCTATAATTTGTCAATTTAGACTTATTTCCTTTTTTGAAGAGTAGGACCACCACAGTATTATCCCAATCTCGAGGTACATTGCACAAATATGTTAATCAGCAACGAAGTAATTAAATAAACAGTTTAATATTACTGCAAAATTTAAATGATAATAATAAGCCCAATATGTAAAGCTCTGGTCGCAAACATGCTCTGCATTTGTCAAATTTCATCACGAAGAGAGCTATTCGCCTGACTGGGGACACGGAACCCAATAGAAAACATACTTTTTCGGAACACATTGAGAACTGGAGTCTATTCCATTAATAGTTTCACGGAAAGCATTCAGTAGGTGGCATGCCGGGACTAGAATATAAATGTTGTGATTTTTTTATGATGATACATAAAGCATTTATAGATATTTTATTTCTAGAAATATCCCACGGAAAGAAAATAAAATTAAATTAGCTATCCTCTTTACTCTATCATAAAAACAAACAGAAGAATCAAAGAAACATAAATTCAAAAAGGTTTTATTATTCCGCAATATCCACCCCAAATATTTCTTTTCTTTACTATTCATAATGTTACTTTGATTTCTTTTCCAAATATTTATTTATTCTTTTTTTATCTGACGTATTCCCTTAGAGGGCTTTTAAATTGGGTTAGTAAAATAATAAATTTTATATTTTTTCGTATAAAGGGGATAAAACTATGAATGAAAATAGTAATAATAAGTAGTAATTATCACTTTAACTTTCAATTAGAGAAATGAAGAATAAGAAAGCTCCAGTAGAAAATCAGATCGTAACTGAAACTGTAAAAATGGGTGGCGAAGGTCTGTTGAGGATTGGAGTCTCTCTTTTTAACCTCTGCTTGAAAAATAGTATAATCTCAAGCAAATGGAATAACGCAGTGACGGTCCTCATTCATAAAAAAGAAGACATAACCGACCTGGAAAATTTTCGACCGATCAGCTTGCTCTCCCATTTGTATTGTTGTTCACCAAAATCATAACAAAACGCCTAGAACGAAAATTAAATTTTTATCAACCACGCGAATAGGCTGGCTTTAGAAGTGAATACGGAGCTAATGATCATTTACAGACCATCAAAATCCTTGTAGAGAAATCTGTAGAATACAACAAACCACTCATCATTTGTGTATTTGTGAATTTTAAAAAAGCTTTTGATACCGTGCAGTTTCCGGCGATATTGTTTGCCCTTCAGCAAATGAGAATAGACTACAGATATACTCAGTTAATTAAATTCATTTATAACAATTCAACAGCAGGTATAAGATTCCCTAAATTCACAAATAAATACTGAGTGGAACTTGGAATGAGATAAAGTGATACAATCTCTCCTAACCTTTTAACGGCGGTGTGAGAATATGAGAATTTAAGGAACTTAATTGATTTGGAAAAGGCATAAACATCGATGGCGAATACCTAATCATCTGCGCTTTGCTGATGATTTTGTCATAATGCCCAATAAATGCTTACCGAATAGCAAATAACATCAGCAAATATTAATCTAAAAATTAACTTTCAGAAAACCAAGTTTATGATTAAACTAGTTACGAACAGTAATATGAAATTTAACGAGAGCGAGGTGAAGCACGTCCAAAATTAAAAGTATTTGGATCATGAATTACATATTGGCAGAAATGACCAAACCAGTATGATACACCATCGTGTGAATTTGGGATGGACAGCTTTTGAGAAGCTGACAGATACGCAGCGAGATAATTTGCCAATCTGCTTAAAAAATAAAGTTTATGAATAATGCGTCAGCTGTGCTGGGTATCACGGTCGCTTCGGGCGGCTTTCACCGGCTGCGGTCCACTCAGCTGACTGTCGATTTGATTCCGGTGTGTAGTGGTGGATCCATGTTTCATCCATTGTCACATAACGCATGAAAAAATCCTTTTTATTGCGCTTAAACAGGTCCAAACAGCGCTCAGAATTATCAACACGTTGTTGTTTTTGGTCTAATGTGAGCAAACGCGGTACCCATTTCGAACAGAACTTTCTCATGCCCAAATGTTCATGCAAAATATGACCAATATGTTCTTTTGATACCTTCCACCACTTCATTTAGGCGTCCAGAGTGTTCAGCATCATTTGTATCTGTACGACCATGTTTAAATTCAGCATACGAGTAAATCATGAGTGATTTTCCAGGGACAGAGTTCTCGTAACATTTATCGAGCTGTTGTTTTGCTTGAACTGTAACTTGTAAACTAATCGTCGAAATGTCATGAAATTTTGACACGTATCGTGTGAAGGTTGGTACTTTCTAAAAATCATATGCATTTTATTGAAAAGGGCGACATCTATGTGTCAGACCAAAAACTTTACGTGTTATATATATATATATATATATATATATATATATATATATATATATATGAATATACTATATATATATATATATATATATATATATATATATATATATATGTATATATATATATATATATATATATATATATATATATATATATATATATATATATATATATATATATAGATATATATATATATATATATATATATATATATATATATATATATATATATATATATATATATATATATATAGTAGAACCCCGATTAACCGAGTCGCGATTATCCGAGCTCCGGATTAACCGGGTCAATATAAGAACCTGATTATCAGAGGGACGCGCGTCTATGCTGCGTATTAACCGAGCTTCTACAATATGTATGTACATATTTCGATTTAAAATCGTCGGGGCCTTCGGGGAATCCCCCTGGCCCGTGTGAGGGCTTCCCCTATTTATGTTTTTGGACTCTTTCAGCATGTAAATTTGCGTGAATGCAGTGCGTTAAAGCGTTTACTACGGAGAAGTACGAGTATACTCACATAATTTATTTGTTTGGAGTTCTGGTAGTTAAGTGTAATTAATATGAACTGCTTTGTTTGAATTTTTGTTTGTCGTATTATAATGGAGCAAAACAAGTGTAAAAGAATTGTCGTTCCTATTGAAGAAAAATTAAAAGCCATCAGAAGAATTGAAGCAGGACAGACAATTAAAATTGTTGCACGAGGTTATGGAGTAGGCGAGGTAACAGTTGGAGATTGGAAAAGAAACCATACAAAAATAGAAGAGTGGTGTATAAATCAAGCCTCCTCGTGCTCAGGAAGAAAATCAATGAAAACCGGAAAAAGGTTAACGAAGCTTTATTCAAGTGGTTTAGGTGTGCCTCCGTCAGGTCCAATTTTACAACAGAAAACAATAATGATTAGTAGGCAATTCCCAGAGATAGATCAGTTTACCGCCAGTTCTGGATGGCTTGAACGCTGGAAAAAACGGTACGGTATGTAGTGAAAAACGTTCTGCTGATGTGTCATCATTTGAGAAATTTAAGCAGAACTTTAAAAAGCAAATCGAAGATTGTGGATACACATGTGATCAAATTTACAACTGTGACGAAACTGGTCTGATTATAAAATGCTTCCATCAAAAACATTGACATCTCGACAGGAAAAATCAGATCCTGGGCACAAACGAAGTAAGGAAAGATTAACTATAATGGTATGTTTCAATGCATCTGGCAAGCACAAAATCCCACTGATGGTGATTGGCAAGTCTGCACGTCCAAGAGCTTTAAAAGACATCTCACCCAAAGCCCTACCAGTCTATTACAAAAGTCATGGATGGATGCGACCTTATTTACTAACTGCTTTGAAAAAGAGTTCGTGCCATCTGTGACTAAATTTTTGAACAGAAACCGTCTTCCTATTAATGCAATTTGGTAATGGATAATGCCCTCTCTCACCCTGGAGAAGGACTTCATGTGGGCGAAATTGTTGTAAAATTTTTTTTTCCAAATATAACCAGTATAATGCATCCTCGAAAACATTAAAAAAAATTATAGGCGTTTATATCTTGAACATCTGTTAGAATACACAGAAAAGGAGGATATTATCAATGGGATGAGAAAGGTCACACTGAAAAATGTTATTTACTGGGTAAATCAAGCTTGGGATTCTGTGCGTACTACCACTATTAAAAAATCTTGGTCAAAAGTAATTGATTTTGAGGACTATAATGACAGTGAAGATGATACTCCATTAAATGAATTAGAAGAGGGAGAAATGTCTTGTTCAAATTTTGACAGCGAGATAGAAGAAAAAGAGAAAAGTTTATTTGAATTAATGCAAAAATTAAAAGGTTGCGAAAATGTGACAAGAGAAGATGTTGTTGAATGGATTACAGCAGATGATTTAGAAGGAGAAATGAGTATTGAAGAAATAACGAATGCCTTTCAGGAAACCGAAAAAAATCAGATGACGATGACGAAGCGGCGGTGGATGAACAGTCTCCCACTAAGATCTCTCATCAAGAAGGTTTTGCTTCTTTGGAAAAAGCTTTGAGGTATATTGAACAACAACCAGAGGCAACCCCAGCGGACTTGCTTCTTCTTAATAGATGGAGAAACATTGCATCATGCAATATGAAACAGAAGCGCATAGATACCTATTTCACTGTTTTATAATGTATGTACCTATTTATATGTTAAAAACGTTAATACATCTGCTTAAAGTATTGGTGTTTATCTTTTGAATGAATAAAAAACAAATCCGGATTATCCGAGGAGGGTGCCTCCCCACGTTACCTCGGATAACCGGGGTTCTACTGTATATATATATATATATATATATATATATATATATATATATATATATATATATATATATATATATATATATATATATATACACAAACTAATTCAATACCTTGTGTAAATTACAATTTGTTTCACATGCAGTAAAAAATCGGAGGAAAATATTCGAATGATTTTCTTTATATAAAATCAATAAACCCGCCTTTACTGTCTGTGGTTTTTCAAATCTTCATTATATATGGAAACGGGTCAGTTATTTTTAGGTTTTTTTCCAGAAGATCGGATTAAAGTAATTTTTTCCAGTTATTTTTTTTGCGTACCTTTTTTTTAAGTATCCCTTTGCAATATTTGGGATTCTGAGAGGATTGAGTAAAATTACAGACGGTAAATGTGCTTTAGAAATTTTTTACAGGAAAAAAAAAGATACATATATTGGTAAAAAAAAATGTTAGGTACTTTGCATAAAATTTAGTTACAGGTTGGCAATTTGAGTCTATCTATTTCGATGGATGTGTGAATGCTAGGAAACTTCTTCACGCTAATACTTCACAAATGTATGAAGTTCAGGTTGTAACGCCTCGTACAACCCTTTACAAGCAGTCTTTTATATGGAAAACCTCATCTCTTTAGAATGATTTGCTTAGGACTGTGTTTCCCACTGGGTCCAATAATCCAAAGGCAGCTAGTCAAAATTTTACCAAATCCACCATACCACCACTCACACGGCCAGATAATTTCATTGCAACCACACCTGTTGAGAGAGCGAACTTGTTGGCTGAACTCTTTGCTTCACATTCTACTGTCGATGTCCAAGGAAAAACACCACCTACTAGTCCCATATTGCAGTCAAGGATGCCCGATGTTGTCTTCAGACAGCGCATCATAAAACGTATTTTAATGAAGCTAGACACCAAGAAGGCTTCTGGCGCTGACGGAATACCTACCATAGTTCTCAAAAACTGTGTGAGGGAACTAACACCAGCTTTGTGTAGACTTTTCAACCTATCCTACAGAAAGGGAATATTTCCGTCCTGCTGGAAATGTGCCACGGTTCAGCCGATACCTAAAAAAGGCAAGAAGACCTTGCCAAATAACTACCGACCAGTCGCACTGCTTTCAATAATATCGAAAGTCATGGAAAAGGTTATCAATCTTCTAAAATATCTTGAACGATTCAATATTATTAGCGATCACATATGGTTTTCGTAAACATAGGTCGACAGGAGATCTTCTGACTTATGTAACACATGTTTGGAACAACGCAATTGAACACTTTGGAGAATCTCGAGCTGTTGCTTTTGACATATCCAAGGCATTCGATTGTGTTTGGCACGATGGACTGTTGGCTAAGTTACGCTCTTCTGGTATGTCTGAAAGGTTCTGTTTGTGGCTCTTATGTTTCCTCAGAGAGCGTTCTTTACGAGTGGCAGTGGACGGATTTCTTTCTAACATCTTCACCATCAACGCCGGTGTGCCCCAGGGCTCCATACAGTCTCCTACTCTCTTTCTTATTTACATTAACGATCTGCTGGAAAAGACCGGGAATCCAATCTACAGCTTTGCAGATGACAGTACGCTTGTCTCTTCATTCACCTTGAACGCTCGGACATCGGCTGCTCAGGCGAATATCCGCAGATAGTAGGAGATCGTTCAACTTAACAAGGACCTAGAAGAAATTCTATCTTGGGGTCACAGTAACCAAGTGGAATTTAACGCTACAAAAACCTAGGCGGCAGTTTTTTCTCAAAAAGTTAACGTTGCTGAACCCGACATAGTTATGTCGGGGCACTCCATTCCCCTAGCATCGTCGCTCAATTTGTTGGGCGTTAGTTTGGGTGCAAATATGTCCCGGCATGAACATGTTGCAGGCATAGCAAGAAGAGCTTCTTAAAAGTTGGGAATATAATTTCGAACCAGAAAGCTTTACACCCCACAACAACTGTTAATTCTTTACAAAGTTCAAATTCGACCAACTATGGAATACTGCTCCCACGTTTGGGGCTCCGCTCCCAAACATACACTGCATTTGTTGGATTTTGTTCAGAGAAGGGCGGTCCGTCTGATTGGAGACCCGGAATTGACCGGCGGCCTTGATTCGCTGGAGCATCGAAAAACGGTTGGCAACTTAAGTCTGTTCTACAAGTATTTTCATGAAAAGTGTTCGAAGGATGTAGCCCGCTTAATTCCTCCCAAAACCGTGCATGTTAGAAATACAGGTCGCGCTGGTGCTTCACATCCGTATGAGGTTCAGCTTGTTACTCCGCGTACAACGCTTTTCAAGCAGTCTTTTATATGGAGAACATCATCCCTTTGGAATAATTTGCCCAGCGCTGTGTTTCCCTCCGAGTACAATTTACAGCGATTCAAGAACAACGTGAATCGCTTTTTCCGGAGCGGTTTAGGGACTGCGGCACGTGTGCTAGACCCATAAAAAAAAAATATTACAGCAATTCAAGACCAACGTGAGTCGCTTTGTCTGCACATGCTTCACTCCTGTAGCGCTTTAGGGATTTCCCTGGAGCACGCGTGTCATGCCTAAAAAAAAGCTAAATTAAAACAATTTTCTATTGAATCATTTTTTTGTGTTACGACAAAAAATATCTTTTTGGTCAATTTATGTGGAAAATTATTGCTTTTTGAGCAATTTTTATACAGAAAATACTATTTTCCTTGCTAGTTAATTAGATTTAAGCAGGATATGAAAGGACGTTTGCTTTCTTTCTTTATAACCTTTTCCTTTTTAATGTTCCGTATGGAACACTTATAAAATCAGTTCGGTGTCCGTCTGCCACACCCAGTTTCCTCCGAAACTACGAGGTTGGTTTGAAAAGTCCGTGCAAAATCCGAGAGATGGCACCACCGGCGCGTATCGAGGTCATGTTTAGTTAGTAGCATCTCTTCAATGAACGCACACCAAGTTTCAGCCATATTGGTCTATTTCTTTGTGTTTGGCATTCGTGTGAATCAAGGAAGTCGAGTGATTTTCAAGAAATGGACGAAAAAGAATTTCGTGTGGTGATTAAACATTACTTTATGAAAGGCAAAACGCCTCAGGAGAATAAAGAGAAGCTTGATAAACATTATAGTGACTCTGCACTTTCGATTAGAACAGTTTATAAGTGGTTTCAAAATTTTCGGACCGGCCATATGGGCACAAGTGACGTTGAACGTTCTGGACGGCCTGTGGAGGTTACGACTCCAAAAATCATTGATCAAATTCATGATATGGTGATGGATGACAGAAGAGTTAAGGTGCGTGAGATTGCTAGTGCTGTGGGCATCTCGACTGAACGGGTACATAATATTTTGCATAAACATTTGGAAATGAGAAAGCTATCCGCAAGATGGGTGCCGCGATTGCTCATGTTTGACCAAAAACGGAATCGTGTGAAGTGTTGCAAGGATGGTTTGCAGCTGTACCAGAAGAATCCGGAGGACTCTAAGCGTCGTTTCGTCACTGTGAATCAAACATGGATACATTACTATACTCCTGAGACCAAACAACAATCTAAACAATGGGTTACCCAGGGGGAATCTGCACCAAAAAAGGCGAAGACCGTTCCTTCGGCCGGAAAGGTTATGGCGACTGTCTTTTGGGATTCGCAAAAGATAATCCTCATCGACTATCTGGAAAAGGGTAAAACTATTACAGGTGAATATTATTCATCGTTATTGGACCGTTTGAAAACCGAGCTGCAAGAAAAACGCCCGCGATTGGCCCACAAGAAAGTCCTTTTCCATCACGACAACGCACCAGCACACACCTCAGCAGTTGTGGTCGCAAAATTAATGGAAATAGGATTCCAACTCGTTTCACATCCCCCTATTCTCCAGACTTGGCTCCCTCGGACTACTATTTGTTCCCCAATTTGAAGAAATGGCTGGCGGGACAAAGATTTTATTCAAACAAGGAGGTGATTGCAGACACTAATGGATATTTTGCAGACTTGGACAAATCCTATTATTCGGAAGGGATCAACAAACTAGAACATCGTTGGACGAAGTGTATAAGCCTAAAAGGAGACTATGTCGAAAAATAAAAAAGGTTTACCCCCAAACACATAAGTAGTTTTTATTTTTGCACGGACTTTTCAAACCAGCCTCGTATGTGACGTAGAAAGTTGAAATTTGGCACCAATACTGGAATTGATGGCCTATCAGAACTGTGTAGTTTTAAAAGTTAAATTTTGACTTAAAGGATTAGTTTTGGGGAGTGAAATCGGAAGTGAAAAAAAATAACCATAACTTTTTCCTTTTTAATGTTCCGTACGGAACACTTATAAAATCAATTCGGTGTCTGTCTGTGTCTGTCTGTCTCTCTGTCTGCCACACCCAGTTTCCTCCGAAACTATCCTTAACATGACCTAATTGTCTAAATCCTTTTAATGTTTTGCTAACCACGGATTGCGTAATAGGTTCTCGATTCGGATATTCTGCGTTAAAAAGATAACACACCTCCTGCTGTGTTCTCTTACGGTCTCTCATTAGACAAGGCGAAATCGGCGCCATCGTTGGAAAAAATTTTCTAATTGAATTTTTTTTCATAACCTTCTCCAGGAGATGCCCCTGAAAGAGGATCAACATGTTGCCGGGCGGTAACCTGGTCCGAATTTGTTTAAACAAATTTTTTTTAAACAAAGTCCAAAAATTGAAATTTTCGCCCCGGAACAAGTTTTTTTAGGTAAATTGGACCATTTTGAACAAAAAATGTCTCTTGTGAATTTTCTCTAAAATGCGCCGTTTTCGAGATATCGGCGATTTTAGGTGCGAGAAAACGCGAAAATGGCCACTTTCACCTCCCAATATTGGGGTCAAAAATTAAAATTTTCAATGTTGCCAAGTGTCCAAATTAAAGTTTGAGATCTCCTCTACAAATTACCGTAGGAAATATTGCAATATTTTCATTTTTAAATATTGTTTTTTAACAGTTAACAAATTGCGTTCGAGCGCCCGCGGCTGCATCGAAACTGTATACATAGATATATACGCAACGCCCGTACGTAGGCGCACGGAACTGTATACGCACTGCGATGCTCTATAAAGCTTTGTTTCTTGATTTCTTATTAAAATTAATATATTTGAAAAGTATGTAAAAAATATTTATTTATTAAAGAGTAATTGTTATATCAAATTTAATTATTATAACAAATGAATATAAATAAAAATTCAATATTCGATTAGGATGGTAGAAGAATTAAAACAATTTTATGAAATATAACTTATATATATTTAATAGAATTTTCGCAAATATTTAAATTACACCCACACATGAGTATACAACTTACGTTGTTGCTTTTGCAATTACATGCATTAGTTTTACAATTTTTTGTACATTTACATTGCCTAATTAACGAATCTGGTATCGAATTTTTTAACATGAATTTGGGTAACAATTCACCTGTTTCTATAGTGTAACCAAATTCTGTTGCATCTAAATGTCGATACCGAGAATACAATGACATTTTCCATATGTACGTTTGTAGTGAAGCTCGTGCTACCTACTGGTTTATTTAACGGACTAGCAATATAGTTGTAATCTTGTAAACATTTGGAATGATACTTTAGCTTTTGAACTAGTAATGACGTAGTTGAACTATATATGCAAATTTTCGTATAGACTTTGTCCATTTTAAGACGAGCTGTTGCCATTAGCTTTTCCGCTGCATTATAATCAGAAAGTGTATAAGTTGTACTGTCTTTATTTTTATAAATTTTTTCACAGATCATGCACTCTGCTTTTGACACACTTTTTGATCGCAATGTTGGTTTTTCTTTCTCTTCGGGTTCAATTGATAATAACTGTTTTTCATTATTAACAGCTTCATTATTTTCTGCTTCCAGTTTTTTTGAGAGCATTTTCCCGACGTACAATTTTTTCTTTACTTACATAGGAAGCATAACACTTTCTGTGCCAAGAAAAAGTTTGTTCACTGCTACTTGGATTATATAAATCGTTAAATTTTGTACTTATGTCATCTTTCCGACGATTAGCTGCTTGTTGAATTTTTTGAAATGATTCAAAATTTGGTTGTTGTACAACATCATCACACTTACCACAGAAAATGCACTTATGATCACATTTAATTCGTTTAATAGAAAAAGACATAATTACACATGTACATACTTGTAAGGGCGGAAAAGAAATGAATAAACTATTAAAGTGTCCGACTCTTATTTAAGCAATAGCATGTTTGAACTTTTGCATGATACTTCACGTTACAGCGAGTTGCAGCGCGTATACAGTTCCGCGCGCCTACGTACGGGCGTTGCGTATATATCTATGTATACAGTTTCGATGCGGCCGCGGGCGCTCGAACGCAATTTGTTAACTGTTAAAAAACAATGTTTAAAAATAAAGATATTGCAATATTTCCTACGGTAATTTGTAGAAGAGATCTCAAACTTTAATTTGGACACTTGGCAACATTGAAAATTTTAATTTTTGACCCCAATATTGGGAGGTGAAAGTGGCCATTTTCGCGTTTTCTCGCACCTAAAATCGCCGATATCTCGAAAACGGCGCATTTTAGAGAAAATTCACAATTTCAATTTTTGGACTTTGTTTAAAAAAAATTTGTTTAAACAAATTCGGACCAGGTTACCGCCCGGCAACATGTTGATCCTCTTTCAGGGGCATCTCCTGGAGAAGGTTATGAAAAAAAATTCAATTAGAAAATTTTTTCCAACGATGGCGCCGATTTCGCCTTGTCTACATCTTAATGATGGTTGGTTACGGAGACCGTGATTCTTTCAGTATCTGTTAAATATATCATTATATTACGCTCAAATTGCAGTTTTACAAAATGCAACAATAAACGTTTTCGTCAATAAATCATTTTTTGACGCGTTAAGTCTTTACCTGACAGTAAATGTTTGACACAAGCCAGCTTAATTTTTTTTTTTTTTTAATTTAATCTCCTTAATTTCCATTAATTTCAATAATTCCAAAACAGTTCAGTTTAGACATATGGTATGTTAGACAAATAATATCTAGAATTTTTAGTAGGACTCAAAAATAAAATAATGTATAGGGCTCTTTATTTAAAAAAATTTAGGATGGCGTAATTTCTTCGAACTGATAGTTCAAAACAATCTATTGTCAACACCAACATGTGCGCCGTATAACACCCTATAACTTTTATTTAAACATTTTTTTTAATACACTAATTAATAAATGCTGTGGAATCGTTATTCCGTACATATGGGGGGCACCCTGTATGTATGAATTAATAAAAAAAACACTTAAATCGGATAAGTGGTTTTCGAGTTATAAGCGCACTAACGGATAGACAGACAGAGAGACGTTACATTTTATAAATATTATAGATGACGATCTATACAACTCAATTAGTACGTAGATTTCAATGCAGCAACATCGTTTCATAAAGGGCCCTTCTATGATTTCAAATTTACTGTCTTACGCAGAATCTCGCGGAATCGCTTAGTGCGAGCGAAAAAAGTGATGAAATTTACACTGATTGCTCTAAAGCCTTTGATCGGCTGGACCATGCATTTCTGTTCGCGATTGGTTTTTTAAATAATTTATTGGCTTTTTTCGAATTATAGTTAGTAAACCGCATGCAGTTTGTAAAGTGTCATGCTTGAAACTCCACTACGTTTGGTGTCTTGCTGTTACACCGGGTGTTGAAAACCTACTTTATGCAGATGAGGTGAAGTTATATTGCAAAATCAAAGATAAATAAACCCGCTTATACGATCTGTGTTTTTAGTGTTCCGTACGGAACACTTATAAGATCACTTCGGTGTCTGTCTGTCTGTCTGTCTGTCTGTCTGTCTGTCTGTCTGTCTGTCTGTCTGTCTGTCTGTCTGTCTGTCTGTCTGTCACACCCGATTTTCTCGGAAACTATTTGACATAGAAAGGTGAAATTTGGTAATAATATAGGAATTGATGGCCTCATCAGAGCCGTGTAGTTTTGAAAGTTAAATTTTGACTTAAGGGGTTAGTTTTGGGGGATGAAGTCGGAAGTGAAAAAAAAATTTTTTTACTAGGTCATTGAGTGTGGTGTCAAATGAAAGCTTGTGAAAACACGAGTAAAAAATATATATATAATATTATACTTGCGCGCACTTTTCTTTGTATTATTTTTAAAAATTCGCGTAAAATCGCTGTCCCGGGCCTTATCTCGAAAAGTACTTATCAAAAAATTTCGAAAAAATTCTGGAATATTCTCCACGGGGTGTAGATTGAATGAAAATTATCACGAGTGCATTACCTTTAATAATTTATATGGTATACAAAAAAAACAAAAATTTCAAGGTCATCAGATTTCAGTAAAGGTTGGAAACAAACTTTGTTGAAAACTCATTTGGGGTGTGTTTTATGAAGTCACTGATCATTTTATACCACCGTAACATAAATTTTGACTTAAGAGGTTCGTTTTGAGGGGTGAAATCGGAAGTGAAAAAAAATTTTTTTTACTAGGTCATCGAGTGTGGTGTCAAATGAAAGCTTGTGAAAACACGAGTAAATATATATATATATATATATATATATATATATATATATATATATATATATATATATATAATATATATATAATGTAATACTTATAATAATTTATTTGGTATATAAAAGAAACAAAATTTCAAGGTCACCAGTTTTCAGTAAAGATTGGAAACAAACTTTGTTGAAAATTCATTTGGGGTGTGTTTTGTGAAGTCACTGATCATTTTATGCCACCCTAACAAAAATTTTTATTTTAAAAACAATCAACGTACGGAACACTAATTGTGCAAGTTCAACTTGCACTTGACCGGTTTTTATTTTGTTTTAATCTTCATTATATGTGAAGGCAGGTCAGTTTTTTTAGATTTTTTTTCGGAAGATCGAAAAAAAAGTAATTTTTCCAGTTAAGTTTTTGTATGTACCTTTTGTTTAGGGTTTTTTCGACATCAAATAATTTACTACGACTTTCGCTAGTTTACGTTATTTTGATGATGTATCTAAAATCGGTGATAAAAATCGTCGTCTTATTTATCAGGAACAAAGGGAGTTTGTGATCTTTAAGAATGCGATTATTTATTTCCATCATTCCTTTGGATTCCATCTTTCATTCATTCATTCATTGATTTTAATTTCCTTTTATGTGTTTTTTGCAAGAAGATGATTTCGGTTTGCCTGTGCTTTTAGCTAGAAGGTAATTTATTGTTTATTTGTTACTTAAATATTTATAATTAAATATATATCTTCTATAGTATATTACATTGTTAATGCTTCTTGGCTTATAAGCCGTTTATAGGTTTTGAGTTGATTTTAAGATATTTTTGATATTTATTTGACTTTAGTTAAGTAGCAGTATCACCTATGAGATCTTAAGTTTAATATGTTATCTTGAAAGCGTACTGTGCCCTATTTTTAAAGGGCGCCACTGATTCTTCCAGTTCCGGAACCAGAAACTTTTGTTGTAGAAATTTTAATTATATTTTTCTTAAAAACAACGAATAAAAATATTAGGTGAACAGATTTTTGGTACATTTCGTGTATTAACAATATATTTGTTTATTCACCAACGGAATACAACTCGTCCAGAAAAACATTCCTAATTATTCTTTATTCCTTTCGACCACTTTTCAGGCAGCTAGCTAACTACGAGTCTAAAAAATCAGTGAGACATTGTATGTATATAAAAACTCCTGGACAAAATTAACGCAACAATCTGAAAATTAATTTATCTTTTTCTTATGACAGTTTTAAAGTTTATCGAGTATTTGAATAGTAGGCTATGCATATTTTGTTTCGTTGTTCATGACAAAATCAAAACAATTCGTTTAGATTTACAGTTTTAAAGAATTTTTTAGAAGATAAACAATTTTCTATAATAATGCGATAGATTTTCTTTAAAAGTAAGCGTAAAAATTGTTCCCTTTTTCAAAGTAATACGTTTTTTTGTGGTAGACTGTTTTATTTTTGACCCCGAAGAATTAGAAAAATGAATCGAACAAGGAATTTAACTGAACACGAGGTAGTGCGAGCATCAGTTTTATTGGACGAGGGATATTGTCAGAGTTATGTTGCCAATTTGTTAGGCAAACATCGTTCCACAATAAGTCGTATGGTAAGACGCTTGAATGAAGTAGGAACTTATTCTAGAAGGCTAGGGTAAGGGCGAAAACGATGCACTAGCGATCTAGATGAACGTTTTATAAGACAATAGGCTTTAAGAAACAGGACTGTCACTAGTTCTATAATAAGAAACGAACTCGAAGCTGTTCGCAATGTCACAATTTCTTCTAAAAGAGTTAGAAGACGGTTAAATGAAGCTGGATTAAGCAGTAGGAGACCAGCCACTGCGTCCTTGCTTACTAGAGAGAACAGACTTGCCAGGTTACGTTTTGCTCGAAATCACGAAAACTGGTCTGTGGATGATTGGAAACAAGTTTTCTTCACAGATGAAACTAGGGTTAGTCTAAAACATCCAGATGGTGGTGAGCGAGTATGGCGAAGACCAGAAGAGAGGTTTGCTCCTTGCAATATCTCTGCAAGGATTCCATTCGGCGGTGGCTATGTTATGTTCTGGGGTGGCATCTGCTTTGATGCTCGCACAGAGTTAGTTCCTGTCCGTACGAGATCCATGAATGCTGACTACTATCTTGAGAATATTGTAATAGAACATGTGATGCCTTTCGGTCATTTTGTGGGGCCCAATTTCCGTTTTTATGCAAGACAGCGCTCGACCTCACGTGACTAGGGAGGTACTCGATTATCTTAATCAAGTTGATATACCGATTATGCAATGGCCACCAAAAAGCCCGAATCTGAATCCGAGAAAACATGTATGGAATCATCTTAAGAAAAATGTGAAACGTCATATACCTGCACCTAGAAACCTGAGGGAACTTGCAAAGGCAGTTATCACAGAATGGGAGCAAATTCCTCAAGATTTTATCCAAAATTTAATTAGAAGCATGCCTAGGCGCATAAACGCTGTCATCCGAAGTAGAGGAGGCAACACACGCTACTAGTGTCCCAGTTACACCATTAATTTTGCTACTAGTGTCCCAGTTTATTTTTTTCATTATTACATAATTTCAACGATTTTGTTATTAGGTCTTAAGAATAATTTTAATTCGAATCTTATAGAGAAATTTGCTAGCTAATTCACTTTTAAAGTATCCGAATAAGTTCTTTCTAACTTTTAGTGTAACCAATGTTCATAAAAAATTATTAAAATTAATTCATTATACAGATTTGTATGATTTAATATATCGTTGCGTTAATTTTGTCCAGGAGTGTATATATATATATATATATATATATATATATATATATATATATATATATATATATATATATATATATATATATATATATATATATAAATACATATATATATATATATATATATATATATATATATATATATATATATATATATATATATATATATACTTTGCATACAATTTACTTACAGGTTGGCAACTTGAGTCTATCGATTTCAGTGGATGTGTGAATGCTAGAGAACTACTTCACGCTAGTACTTCACATCTGTATGAAGTTCACGTTGTAACGCCTCGTACAACCCTTTACAAGCAGTCTTTTATATGGAAAACCTCATCTCTTTAGAATGATTTGCTTGGGACTGTGTTTCCCACTGGGTCCAATTTACAGCGATTCAAGACCAACATGAGTCGCTTTGTCTGCACACGCTTCACTCCTGTGGCGCTTTAGAGATTTTCCTGCAGCATGCGTGTTATGCTTAAAAAAAAAACTAAATTAAAATAATTTTCTATTGAATCATTTTTTGTGTTACGACAAAAAATATCTTTTTGATTAATTTATGTGGAAAATTATGAGCAATTTTTATACAGAAAATACTATTTTCTTTGCTATTTAATTAGATTTAAGCAGAATATGACAGGACGTTTGTTTTATTTCTTTATAACTTTTTCCTTTTTAATGTTCCGTACGGAACACTTATAAGATCAGTTCGGTGTCCGTCTGCCATACCCAGTTTCCTCCGAAACTAGGTGACATAGAAAGTTGAAATTTGGCACCAATATTAGAATTGATGGCCTATCAGAACTGTGTAGTTTTGAAAGTTAAATTTTGACTTAAAGGATTAGTTTTGGGGAGTGAAATCGGAAGTGAAAAAAAAATTACCATGCCTTCGAGTGGGGTGTCAAATGAAAGCTAGTAAAAACACGAGTTCAAAAATATATCTAATGGAATACTTGCGCACACTTTTCTTTGTATTATTTTTCAAAAATTGCGAAAAATCGCTGCCCCTCTTCTTATCTCGAAAACTACTGATCAAAAAATTTTGAAAAAATTCTGCAATATTCTTCACATGGTGCAGATTGAACGAAAATTATTACGGGTGCACTATTTATAATAATTTATTTATAGTTTGCAGTATAGATCGAAAAGAAACTTTGTTGAAAACTCATTTGGGATGTGTTTTGTGAAGTCATTGATTACACAGGCCAACAAAAAAAATATTTGTAAAAACTTTTTAAACCAATACATCCAAGTGTTATGTAATTTATTTGGTATTTGGCAGTAAAGTTTGGAAACAAACTTTGTTGAAATCTCCTTTGGGGTGTGTTTTGTGAAATCTCTGATCATTTTATACCACCGTAAATTTTTTTTTTATTTTAAAAGCAATCAACGTACGGAAAACTAATTGTGCAAGTTCGACTTGCACTTGACCGGTTTTTTTAATATACGTTTCAGTACACACACTCGTGGCCAACGGATAGGTACGGTGACACAAAAAATTTTATTTTATTTGTTTATAATTAAACAAATATTTAGGTACTAAATATTTGTTTTGCATTTTTATTCCTAGATTCTAGATTAAACTAGACTGATTTATTGACTGTTAGGTAGCTAAAATGCTATAATTATTATACATTACTGACTAAGAAGAAACGTGAAAATACATATTAGATTTTAAGATATATACATATCAGGGACCTAATTAACTTAGCTTAGGTAAGGATTTTATTTTATTTTAAAAGCAATCACCATACGGAATACTAATTGTGCAAATCCGACTTGCACTTGGTCGGTTTTTTTTTTTTTTGTATTAATTTATACAAATGCACAAACAATGTTGTTTGTGCATTTGTGATCATATTTATTTTCCGATGGTGTAAAGGGACACACTCCCTAATGAGTCCATTTCAGAAATAAATGTTCACCGCAACCGTATCTGGTATCAGCTTTTTTGTATCACCCACAGTTCTCTCACAATATGACATGGATTAAATTTCAAAATACGGAAAATTTGATAACTAAATTAAAATTTAAACCATACTTTTATTTGATTAGGCTACAATTTTTACTCACGATAACATATTTCACTTCAATGGGAATATTTTAGGTACCTATTTTTTTGTATTTTCTGTCCCTTTTCTCTGTGAAGTTTCTTGTATAGCTTTTTCTCCGATGTGATGCATTTTGTTGTTCTCCATGAAGTGACCAACGTGTTGCTATTCCACCGTCCCTGGTACCGTTTCTCCATCTCCTTTATGTCCTGATGGAACCGTTCACCCTGCTCTTCACTCATATCGCCTAAGTTTTTAGGAAAAAAGTCAAGATGGTTGTGCAAGAAGTGGACTTTAAGGCTCATCAGATCATATTAGCTACGATAAGTTCATAGTTAGGGTCTTTCACATTGCCCAAAAACTTAGTCACAACTTCTTTAAATGATATCCAAGCCTCCTTTTTCTTTGTAATCATCCTTGCTTCAAAGTTGAAATCGAACATCATTTTACGAATATCAGGCCAAACGAAAATCCCTTCTTTCAGTTTGGCTTTTGATAAAGGAGGAAATCTTTTACACAAATATTTAAAACATTCACCATCTTTTGGCAAGGCTTTCACAAATTGTTTCATTAAGCCTAACTTGATGTATAGTGGTGGTAGAAGAATCTTTTTTGGGTCTACTAAAGTTTTATGCAAAATATTCTTCTTGCCAGGTGTTAAAGTTTTTCTTACGGGCCATTGTTTTTTATTATTAAAAAATTATTAAAAAAAATTTGCAAGACTAAACTTCCAGCTTAAAAAGGGGGCATATTGTCTCTAAAATTAATTTCCAAAATATCCTTTCGATAGTACAACGCATTGACTTTTGCTTTTCCTTTGACAAAAAGCAGTTCGATTATAATTTTCTTCATTCACTTTGAACGCTTGGACATCGGCTACTCAGACGAATATCCGCAGACAGCGGGAAATCGTTCAACTTAACAAAGACCTGGAAGAAATTCTATCTTGAAGTGACAGTAGCCAAGTGGAATTTAACGCTACAAAAACCCAGGCGGCAGTTTTTTCTAAAAAAGTTAACGTTGCTGAACCCGACATAGTTATGGCGGGGCACTCCATTCTTCTAACATCGTCACTCAATTTGTTGGGCCTTAATTTGGGAGCAAATATGTCCTAGCATGAACATGTCGCAGGGATAGTAAGGAGAGCTATTCAAAAGTTGGGAATATTATTTCGAACCAGAAAGCTTTACACTCTACAACTGTTAATTCTTTACAAAGCTCAAATTCGACCAACTATGGAATACTGCTCCCATGTTTGGGGCTCCGCTCCCAAACATACACTGCAATTCTTGGATTCTATTCAGAGAAGAGCTGTTCGTCTGATTGGAGACCCAGAACTGACCGGCGGCCTTAATTCGCTGGAACATCGAAGAACGGTTGGCGACTTGAGCCTATTCTACAAGTAATTTCATGGAAAGTGTTCGGAGGATGTGGCCCGTTTAATTCCTCCCAGAGCGGTGCATGTTAGAAATACACGTCGCGCTGATACTTCACACCCGTATGAGGTTCAGCTTGTTACTCCTCGTACAACGCTTTTCAAGCAGTCTTTTATATGGAGAACATCATCCCTTTGGAATAATTAGCCCAGGACTGTGTTTCCCAGCGAGTACAATTTACAGCGATTCAAGAACAACGTGAATCACTTTTTCCGCACACGTGCCGCTCCTGTAGCGCTTTAGGGACCTCCCTGCAGCACGTGTGCTAGACCCATAAAAAAAATACCAAAAATCTGTTTTAGTCTTAGTTAAGCGTTTGACAATGTAGTTGTTCTACGAAATCGCGATAACGCAATTGTAAAATCTTTACAAATATATTTAGTGACAGTTAACAAAGTAAAAAGTAGTTTTATTGGTAAAATGTACTGTCACAAAGTAACGGGCCAATCAATCAACTCTTTCTGTTTTTTTTTTTAGAAAAACCGTTCACACTTGTCAAACAGAACAATCGTCTGTGTAGGTCTTGGGTTCACGTCACTGCATTGGTACGTCAAAATGTATTTCTTTTATAGTACCATTGTACCAAACCATCATCAAAATATTTCAAACAACACTAACTAACTTCAAACAAGTGATACAAGGAGTAAATAAAACAAATTACTAGTTTTCTAGGTTATGAGGTGTGATGTCGACATAAAACCTTTTTTTTTGTATACTAGACTAGCCGGGCCCGCGGCTCCGCTCGCGTGGACTTGATTCACCACTATCGTCACTGCTTATTCCTTATGTTACCCAACGTAATAAAATATCTCCCATTATTTCCCCTTATCTCTCAATATTTCTCCTTATCTCCCATTATCTCTACATAATTTCTATTATCTAGGCTTATCTCCGCTCATCTCCCATTATTTCTCCTTATCTGCCATTATTTCTCCTTATCTCCCATTATCTCACCTTATCTCCCATTATCTAGGCTTATCTCGGCTTATCTCTCAATATTTCTCCTTATCTCCATTATTTCTCCTTATCTCCCATTATCTCAACTTATCTCTGCTTATCTCCCATTATTTATCCTTATCTCCCATTATTTATATTTATCTCCCATTATCTTACCTTATCTCCCATTATCTTACCTTATCTCCCATTATCTAGGCTTATATCGAATTATATAGAACATATGTATAAATTTATAAAAACACGTAAATCGGATAAGTGGTTCTCAAGTGATAAGCGCACTAACGGACAGACAGACAGACAGACAGAGAGACGTTGCATTTTATATATATTCTAGATAGAAGATTATAGATAACCTGGCCAGAGAACAAATATATGAATTAAAAAAAAACACGTAAATCGGATAAGGGGTTCTCGAGTGATAAGCGCACTAACGGACAGACACACAGACAGAGAGACGTTGCATATTATATATATTATATTCTTTGCTACATGATATTGTTTCATATTTAATGCTTTAGGCAGTGTACTGCAAGAGAACGCGCTAGCGGCAAACTTTTCTCCAACTTGATTCACCATTATCGTCACTGCTTATTCTTTAGGTCATCGTAATAAAATATATCCTATAACCTGGCCAGAGAACATATGTATGTTTAACAAAAAAGCACGTAAATCGGATAAGTGGTTCTGCAGTGATAAGCGCACGAACGGACAGACAGACAGACAGAGAGACGTTGCATTTTTATATTTATTATAGATATTGTTTGCTACATGATATTGTCCCATATTTAATGGTTTAGCATGTTTAAGAAAAAAGCACGTAAATCGGATAAGTAGTTCTTCAGTGATAAGAGCACAAACGGACAAACAGACAGAGATACGTTGCATTTTATATATATTATAAATGTAATAAAATAAATATCTATAACCTGGTCAGAGAACATATGTACGAATTTAAAAAATCACGTAAATCGGATAAGTGGATCTCGAGGAATAAGCGCACTAACGGACAGACAGACAGACAGAGAGACGTTGCATTTTATATATATATAGATATAGATATAGATTATTATTATTATATAACCTGGCCAAAGAATATATGTATGAATTTAAAAAAAAGACACATAAATCGGATATGTGGTTTTCGCGTGATAAACGCAGTAATGGACAGACATACAGACAGACAGACAGAGAGTCATTGCATTTTAAATATATTATAGATTATAGATATTCTCTGCTACATAATATTGTTCCATATTTGATGGTTTAGGTTGTGTATTGCAAGGGAACGCGCTAGCGGCAAACTTTTTTCCGACTTCATTCACTATTTTACGTCACTACTCATTCCGTATGCTACCTATCGTAATAAAATATAGCCTGTAGCCTGGCCAGAGAACATATGTATGTTTTAAAAAAAAAAGTACATAAATCGGATAAGTGGTTCTCCAGTGATAAGCGCACTAACGGACAGACAGACAGACAGAGAGACGTTGCATTTTATATATATTATAGATGTGTACTTAATATGAATCACTATGCCTGATATCGGTGATTTTTTTAGTGTTGGATAGTGTAATTAACGAGGTTGAAAGAATAATGAGGAATTGTATTTTGTTGGTCAATAAACAAACATTTTTTTAACA
Source organism: Pachyrhynchus sulphureomaculatus (assembly GCA_019049505.1). Taxonomy (NCBI): domain Eukaryota; kingdom Metazoa; phylum Arthropoda; class Insecta; order Coleoptera; family Curculionidae; genus Pachyrhynchus; species Pachyrhynchus sulphureomaculatus. The sequence continues at coordinate 10,589,188 of CM032448.1, forward strand.
CACAAAATGTACCGAGAATTTGCATATCTAACATTTTTATCAGTTATTTTTAAGTCTACGATAGAGGCTCCCGGTTCCTGAACTAAAGCGTAATATCTGTTGAGAAAAAATCAATGGCGCCCTTCAGAAATAGAGCCCAGTGCGCTTCGAGGGTAAGGTATCCAGCTAGAGATCTCAGAGGCGGTATATCAAATTAACCAAGTCAAATAAATACCAAAAATATTTTAAACTCAATTCGAAACTTATAATCGGTTGATAAACCAGGAAACATTACCGATATGATATAGAAGATATATATTTAATTAAAGACATTTAATTAACAAATAAATAATAAAATAGCTTCTGGGTAAAAGCACAAGCATTAGAAAACCGAAGTTATCTTTTTGTAAAACACATAAAAGGAAATTAAAATCATTTACACCGAAAGATGGAATCCAAAGGAATTATGAAAATAAACAATCGCGGTCTTGAAGATCACAAACTCCCTTTGTTCCTGATAAATAAGAGGATTAACTTTATGGATTTTATGAAATAATTGGTAAATAAATCAGGGATTTTAGATCCATCGTCGAAATGACGTGGGATGGCGAAATTCGCAGTAAATTGTTTGATGTCGAAATACGGGACAGGAGAAAATTTTTATAAGATGTACAGAGTGAAATTAAAATTACTACAAATATGCGTCGTGAATATATTGATTATTTAGACCAGAAAATGGGTAAATATTTTATAAATACCACATAAAGGGAGTTCATTTATTTATTAACATACATAGGTAGTAATTGTTTGCAGAAATGCAAATAACGTCCGTGGCAGCACTGCTCCGTTGTTTAAAAGGTGCCGTGAAATACAAAAATGCATGTTTCGGTACTTAGACAACGTTGACGGATATTACGACATCCTCGCCGAATCCTTGGGATATGAAAAAAGGGTAAAATCCCTACTGAGGCGGCGAGGGCATAAAAAAAAAAAATTAAAAATTTTGAAACATTATTGAATGGTTGGAAACTATAAAGTTAGACCCTGGAGATATTTTGATCAGTTTTGACGGTAAATCACTACATATAAATGTTCTAATTAACGATTCAGTTTCTATAATATCAGACATATTTCGATATAATAACCTTGATTCTTCTTTGGTAGATTTAACAGAAGTATACCTATGGTGTACATACTTTATTCTCCAAGGAACATTTTACGAACAAATTTCAGGAGCAGCTATAGCTTCTTCACTACCTATACATATATCTTTTTCTTTTTTCTTCATAAGCTACTGCTTCTTCACTGCAGGAGATAGGCCTCTTCAAGTTTCTTCCAATTATCTCTATTCTGTGTAAGATGGAGCTACTGCCTGCTGCCAACCTGATATCGTCAAACCATATTTTCATTGATCCGACCTTCGTTTGTTCTCCCAAGGTCTCCGTTTTTTTTTTTGTTACCTTCTTTCGTCGTTTCTTAGAAATCGATTTCTTGCTCCCTCCTTATTCCATGGAACAAACTGACAATTTTTCGTCAATGTGGCATTCCGAACTATCTATCCGACCCACCTGGAGACTCTTCAGGAATCGATATTCTCATCATATTGAAGGGTGTTGGCCAATACTCCACGATGGAAAGGAATGGGTAAGGATAAATAGGTCTTGGTTGGGAGTAGCGTTAGGACATGATTCCTCTTTGGTATAGGAAGTAGAAAGAAGAGAAATCATGGCTCACGTAGGTAGGGTCACCTCCCTGAAGTAGATCTGTCCCGTCTGGCGGCCTGAAAAAAATATTTATGACGTTATTTCTGTAGGGTCTATTTTTTTCTTTATTATTAAGATCTGCTATTTAAGGTGAATTTTCTTCAATCGTTCTTACTACAAGAAGGTGCCAGTCCCAATATATGCAGTGAATTATATAACACAATATAACACATGGGCTGAAAAGTCCCGGGCCTAACACATAGATGGCGCTAGTTTTATTGCAGTCACCTTTTTTTCAGTTAATACTAACCTTCAAAAGACAGCTGTTAAAATTTCATGATATTCTATTCATTAGTTTGTGAGTTATTGTGCTAAGAGTGACGCTACTTTTGTTATTTTCAAAACAATGGATCAAAAACAATTTCGTGTTTTAATTTTACACTGCTTCTTGATGGGAAAAAATACCGTTCAAGCGAAGCAATGGCTTGAAAAGTGTTATGGGGACTCCGCTCCATCAGAAACAACAATAAAACGTTGGTTTGCTGACTTCAAACGTGGTCGTAGAGACACCGATGATGCAGAACGCAGTGGACGTCCAAATGAGGCGGTAACACCAGAAAACATCAAAAAAATTCATAAAATCGTTTTGAATGATCGAAAAGTGAAGTTGCGTGAGTTAGCTGACATCGTAAAGATATCAAAAGAACGTGTTGGCTTTATATTGCATGAGCATTTGACTATGAGAAAGCTCTGTTCAAAGTGGGTGCCGTGTTTGCTCACTGTTGCCCAAAAACAAGAACGGGTTGATGATTCTGAGCAGTGTTTGGCCATGTTTAAACGTAACAAACCGGAATTTTTGCGTCGATATGTGACAATGGATGAAACATGGATCCATCACTTCACTCCGGAATCAAAACGATCGTCATCTGAGTGGACAGCAACTGGTAAACCTCGTCCAAAGCGCCCGAAAGCACAACAATCGGCTGGAAAGGTTATGGCCTCGGTATTTTGGGATATGCGTGGTGTAATATTCATCGACTATCTTGAGAAAGGAAATACCATCAACAGTGAATATTATATAGCGTTATTGGAGCGTTTGAAGGCCGAAATTGCAAAGAAACGACCGCATATGGCAAAGAAAAAAATGTTGTTTCATCAAGACAACGCACCGTGTCACAAGTCAATCAAAACAATGGCAAAACTACATGAATTGAACTTCGAATTGCTCCCACATCCACCGTATTCGCCAGATTTGGCTCCCAGCGACTACTGGCTGTTCGCAGACCTGAAAAAAAAATGCTCGCCGGCAAGAAATTTCGCACGAATGAAGAGGTTATCGCTGAAACTGAGGCCTATTTTGAGGCAAAAGATAAATCGTTCTACAAAAGTGGTATTGAAATGTTAGAGCGGCGCTGGAATGATTGCGTTGCTCTTGATGGAGATTACGTTGATGAATAAAGCTAATTTTGAACCAAAAAAAACCGTGTTTTCTTTGTTAGGCCCGGGACTTTTCAGCCCATGTGTTATATATATATATATATATATATATATATATATATATATATATATATATATATATATATATATATATATATATATATATATATATATATATATATATATATATATATATATATATATATTTATATATTTATTTATTTATACTAGCCGTGCCCGCGGCTCCGCTCGCGTGGAGTTGATTCACTACTATCGTCACTGCTTATTCCTTATGTTACCTAACGTAATAAAATATTTGCCATTATTTACCTTCATCTCCCATTATTTCTCTTTATCTCCCATTATCTCTACATAATTTCCATTATCTAGGCTTATCTCTGCTCATGTCCCATTATTCCTCCTTATCTCCCATTATTTCTCCTTATCTCCCATTATCTAGGCTTATCTCGACTTATCTCGCAATATTTCTCCTTATGCTCCCATTATTTCTTCGTATCTACCATTATCTCACCATAACTCCCATTATCTAGACTTATCTCTGATTATCTCCGAATATTTCTCCTTATCTCCCATTATTTATACTTATCTCCCATTATCTAGGCTTATATCGAATTATATAGAACATATGTATAAATTTATAAAAATACGTAAATCGGATAAGTGGTTCTCAAGTGATAAGCGCACTAACGGACAGACAGACAGAGCGACGTTGCATTTTATATATTATATTCTTTGCAATATGATATTGTTCCTTATTTAATGATTTAGGCTGTGTATTGCAAGAAAACGCGTTAGCGGCAAACTTTTTTCCGACTTCATTCACTATTATCGTCACTGCTTATGCTACCTATCGTAATAAAATATAGCCTATAACCTGGCCCGAGAAACATATGTATGTTTAAAAAAAAAACGTAAATCGGATAAGTGGTTCTCCAGTGATAAGCGCACTAACGAACAGACAGACAGACAGAGATACGTTGCACTTTGTATATATTATAGATGTAATAAAATGTATTTATCTATATCCTAGTCAGAGAACAAATGTATGAATTTAAAAAATCACGTAAATCGGATAAGTGGTTCTCGAGGGATAAGGGCACTAACGGATAGACGGAGAGACGTTGCATTTTATATAGATTATAGATATAGATTATTAATATTATTATATAATCTGGCCAAAGAATATATGTATGAATTTAAAAAAAGACACGTAAATCGGATAAGTGGTTCTCGCGTGATAAACGCATTATTGGACAGACAGACGGATAGAGAGACATTGCATTTTATATATATTATAGATTATAGATATTTTCTGCTACATAATATTGTTCCATATTGAATGGTTTAGGCTGTGTATTGCAAGGGAACGCGCTAGCGGCCAACTTTTTTCCGATTTCATTCACTATTATCGTCACTGCTCATTCCTTATGCTACCTATCGTAATAAAATATAGCCTATAACCTGGCTAGAGAACATACGTATGTTTTAAAAAAAAAGTATGTAAATCGGATAAGTGGTTCTCCAGTGATAAGCGCACTAACAGACAGACAGACAGAGAGACGTTGCATTTTATATATATTATAGATGAGTATATTGTGTTTTTTACTTAAACCGTTTTCTTCTTGGTTGTTTATAGTTGAACCTGAACTAACCTGAACTTTATCAAATATTATTTTTATATTTGGATTACCTGCAAATTAAAAGATGCTAAAAATATTGTCAAATAAAATATAGATATTTTATGAGCACACAATACTTAACAATAAACAATTCATTTTATTTATTGAAATTGAACAATAATAGTTTTACTCACCTCGAAAGCATATTGTTTCTTAAAAATATCTAGCCCTACTAAAAGAGGAAAATCTCCTATTGATCTTTGCTTACGAAAGCGATATTCTTGATCACTAATACTATTAAATCCCGCTAGATATTTTAAAAGATGCTGACTGATAGCCTTTTCCGTAACTTTTGATATTATTGAAGGAGGTCTTCTTTCCTTTTTTGGTTACTAATATATTTTTTCTTTTCCAGGTACATCCATTCCTATGCATCAAATATTTCCTCAATGTAATAATCAAACAATATTTTGGTAAGTTAATTCAGTTAACTCACTATGTTTCAATAGAGTAATGGATGAAATAATACAATTATAATACAAGTTTTTCCACTGGGGAGTGATAAAATGGAAGATAATGAAACAGAAATATTATATTATGCTGATGATAATGATTAACACCCGATAATAAACGCAATTTTCAAAAGTTAATTTACGATTGTAACAAAAGAGTAAAAAGTTTATAACACCATCTAAAACATCATTAAAATTTAAGCTCGTTGCCGATGAAAAACTTACACAACAAGAAATTAATAATATAAATATCTCCGTATGGATAAAACAAATTTTTGTGATACTGAGTAAAGTCATAATTAACGGAAAACTATAACAAATAGATGCTTATACTGCACTCTGTCGGCGACTTACTAAGTCTATTCAAGCAGAGCGGCACAGCACGGCTGGCACTTATTGCAGAAACGCCCCTTTCTTGAGCTTACTGCTAGAAGGCATAGATGGCAGTATTGGTATAACAACTAAAAACGAAAAGAATCGTATTTTTAGAAGTTACCAAAAGTGTTCTTCGCATTGCTGAACCATCTCAAGACGCGTTTCGCCGTATCACAGCTCATCAGCTGGGCTAGGTTCAGCAAATGCTTGAATAGACTTAGTAAGTCGCCGACAGAGTGCAATATAACTATTTGTTATAGTTTTTTCGTTAGTTACTTGGATAAAGGACTAAAAATGTGTTCTCGTATTTTTCCCCAAAAGTTTAAAATATTTTTAGGTCTCGAAAACCAAAAAACTTAATGAAAGTAAAATAGTGGCAGATATAAAACTTATTCACATTATGTTTCGCTTATTATCAAATTTATTAGGATAAAAAAAATGTCCAATACCTAACTTATCTGGATAACAAAAAGACATGGCGTCTACTGGACTAAACATCGTTAACGCCTCCACTTCTGGATAGGCATTGTTTATTAGGCTTTTAGATTTATAAAAGGTTTCATAAATATTTGGAAGGACAGGGGGAAAACAGGCCTATTTCTGGACCGATTGTTTTTTATCGAAATTCGATAAATTTCTAAGTGTTTTATGTTGCTTTAGGGACGACAATATTGTTTTAAAATAGAAAAAGTTATCACTGGCTCGTCGAGCGATATTAGCTATAATTTACTTTACAGCTTCCACTGTACATTTTATAATATGGTTGTTTCTAAATTATTTGAACAACAGAAGTTTCCATTATTGTGTTTTCAGTATTTTTTAAAGTTCTATAGTTTTGATTGTTGAAAAAATTATTTAACCAAACGTGAGCTTTGTCCATGAACACATTTTATCAGTTAAAATGAGGATGAGATTTTAACAGTTTTAAATCCCAATTGGAAAACGTACAACCTATTCGATGATCCAATTGTTTCATTTATTAAATTAAGTGAATATTGTATGGATGTTTTAGGTATGTATTATACAGGGTGGCCCAGTATTCCTTGTACATAGAGTTACTGTGGATTTTTGGAATGAAAATATGACCATTTAACCCAACTTACCTTATTCCAGAAATTCGAAATTTTTGAGATACAGGGTGTCAAAGTTATACTTTCGTTTTAGTTTTTCTTAAGTAGCTTTCTTAATAATTTTACTATTTATACAAGATTCGGTGCTAAGGGGGTTTCTCAGATAAGAAATCGAATTCAGCTTACAGTTTTGTTGTAAAATGTAGGGGGCACCACTTATTACACTGTGTATACTTTTAAATCATAACTTTTTTATACCACTCTGTATGCTATTTTTAATTAAATAATCGTATTCTCCGCCTTCTCTTGTCTAAAAAGCTCTCGTGGTAAATGTTGCTCCGAGCAATAATTTTTGAGGTAGTAGGATGTTTGTTTCCATTTTTTAATTCCATTGTCAAATTTGCAAATGCGTACCTTGTTATATATATATATATATATATATATATATATATATATATATATATATATATATATATATATATATATCTTATTGTTGTTGCCTTTAAGCATGCTTCAAATTTCAAAGAGCTGTTGGACCTGTCCTAAGTCTGGACGAAGTGTGAAAGAACGTATTTGCGAATTTGACAATGGAATTAAAAAAACGGAAACAAACATCCCTTTATCTCAGAAACTCAAGGGGATTACAAGTAACATTTTCATCATCATTTCCGAGCTATCCTCTGCAAAGATCAACGTGGCATCGTCAGCATATAGTACAGTGCACTGTATAGTAATATTACATAATTCATTTGTGTACATTATGTACAGGGTGAGTCAACGATAAAGTAAAGATCATTATTTCATTTGTTTCGGGAATGACGAAAAAATGTTAACTACCATAGTTTTAGGGAATGTTAAGGTGCACAGGTTAAAATTATTTTTGAGTATACAGGGTACTTCAAAAAAGTGTGGCCGATATAACATATGTTTTTTTTTTAAATGAAACATCCTATTTTCTAATTTATTTTTAAATTCTACGTAAAATTTTATAACCTTTTTATTAATAATGTTATATACCTAAACTTAGTAGTTTCTCTAATACTTCAATTTTTTTAAAAAAATACTAGTTTTCAGTTTTGTGAAAAATTGCCAGTCGCGCCATTGTTTCTGAAAGTGGAATAGTCATAATTAGTACGAGCGTTCTATAGAGATGAAAAAAAAAAGATATATGTAAAGAAATTTGAGTTAGATGTTACAGTTTGTTCAAAATAAATTTATACGTTTCAACTATTTTAAATTGAAAAATCTCAAATTTTTTTAATGGCACACCCTGTATATTATTATTTTCTCTGGTAGATTTTACAAAACCCTCCTACTTTTATTAAGTATGTCATACACCTATTTCGAATAGTTTTCGATTTATTTTGAATTTTTCAATTTTTACCCTTGTTTTTAATACACTTACGCTATAACATAATAGTTGCTAAGACAAAACAAAAATGTAGGCATTGTCAAATTTTGACATGCCTATTAAGCAAGTAAAAATAGTTTAATTGGTTGTAGTAAGTGATGTATAAAGGTAATAGTTATGGATTTTCCTAAAAATGAATTAATTGATATGGTTTATCTACTAGGCGAGGCGGGCGAGGCGGGAAAAAATTGTTTTTTGGCAGTAAGGCTTTACGGAGCGAAGTACCCTAATAGACGTATGCCATCTAGAAGATCTTTTCAATTTGTTTATATTTTCACAATAGCGTAAGTGTATTAAAAATAAGGGTAAAAATTGAAAAATTCAAAATAAATCGAAGACTATTAGAAATAGGTATATGACATACTTAATAAAAGTTGGGTGTACCATTTAAACAATTTGAGATTTTTCAATTTAAAATAGTCGATATGTATAAATTTATTTTGAACACCGAGTAGCATCTAACTCAAATTTCTTTACATATATCTTTTTTTCATCTCTATAGAACGCTCGTACCAATTATGAGTATTTCACCTTCAGAAACAGTGGCGCTACTGGCAATTTTTTATAAAACTGTTAGAAAAACTGCTAGCTATATAATATTATTAATAAGAAAGTTATAAAATTTTACGCAGAATTTAAAAATAAATTAGAAAATAGGATGTTCCATTTAAAAAAACATATGTTCTGTCGGCCACACTTTTTTGAAGTACCCTGTATACTCAAAAATAGTTTTAAACTGTGCACTTTAACCGTCTCTAAAACTATTGTATTCAACATTTTTTCGTCATTCCCGAAACAAATGAGATAATGAACTTTACTCGATCGTTGACTCACCCTGTACACTAAGGGTCCAAGGATGGATTTTTGTGGCACACCTCTAGCAATTTTAAGTCTGTAAGAAGTGATAAATTTTGCAGTCAATTATTGAACAATTCCGATTTTTCTAAAACCGCAATAATCGGACAGAGAATTATCCAATATTTTTACCCTGTTATTTGTAGTTGGAGGTTTCTGTTTTTTAAAGGACTTCCTAGCATCATAGTTTATTACAAAACATGAAGGAAAACAAATACATTCTTAGTTATTAACAACCGATAAATTTATTTCTATAATTTGAATGTTTTCGAGATTTTCCTTATAGTACAAATTTTTATTCATGTATATTGACTTGCCATGTACACAATTACACAAAACATACAACCCATTAAAAATATCTTAGTAAGTATTTTTCCCCAAAAGTTTAAAATATGTTTAGGTCTCGAAAACCAAAAAACTTAATGAAAGTAAAATAGTGCGTATGTTTTTCCTGATAACTTATTATATACTTCCCCGAAATAACATGCATGCATTAAAATGCGCCTCTTTAGAATACAGTTGGGTCTCTACAGACGAGGGCCCGACTCTGCAAATTTTTTTGCAGCAGATACATGAGCCGACAATCTTTCTTCACAAACTTTCAGTTGACGTACACCATGTCTTTTTTCCACCTGTCTAGCCATCCATCACTTGCAGAAAAATTTACAGACGCTTCAATAATCTGCACCTCTTCGCTTAAACTCACTGCCTTATGTTTTAAAATTATTCCTGAAATTGGTATTCCACGTTCTCGATTCTGTGTAAACCATAAAAATAAAGGATCATCCACTTTTTGGCATTCACCGCTTTTCATACTTTTTCGTGCCTGTGTGGGCGATGACAAAACACTACACCATTTTTCAAGTTTTTCGCGATTTTTTCTCCACTCTGAAACAGTACTCACTGCTACCCCTAAATCCTTCGCTATATTTTTAAGAAGTTCACCATTATCTCAACGTTGAATTGCTTCAACTTTCTCTTTTGAGGTAATAACAACACGTTTACGCTTATTATTATGACGCTCCATTTTGTAAAATATCTATTAAAACGAACTGCGATAATAATAGACGTAATGAGTAACTTATAACACTCGTCGACTAACCAAAACAAAGACAGCGGTGAAATTCTAGACGTCGGGGAATCCCCGACGCGTTAAGAAAACCACTCATCGTCTGTTTCGGATAAGCCGAATTTCATATAATCGCGATTCGAATAATCGGGATTGTATATCTTTTTAACAAATCGATAAAAAAAAAAAATTATTTCAACAATTTTTTAAATTTTTTTTTTGTATTAAATATTAGTTTTTTAAAAAATTCGTAAGAAAAGTTTTTAAGATATACACGAAACTATCCCTTTTTTATACTTTATTGGCCTATTGCATGTTAATTATGTGTACTTTAATTGTGAATATCTCGCTTCGCAATCGCACAGTGTGGCGACTAGTACAAGTTAGCTGGACAAAATTATTTTTTCACTTATTTCAATTGTTTATGTATATTCTAGGCATATTAAGTTATTTTAAGAAAAAATTCATCGCGTTGGTTTTTTTTATGGGCGTGGCTAATTTTTTCCCCTAAATTAGTCAGCTACGCAGACATATTTAACGATAACTCGGGAACAACTTGTCAGATTTTTATAAATAAAACATTAAAAAATGCGTAACAAAATTTTATTAAAGTTGATTGATATTATTTTATTCTATCTTTTATCGTTTTGGAGTTATTTAGAAATTAATGGGGAGAAAAAAAATTTTTTTTTCGTGTAAAATTCATTATTTTTTTCGGTAAAAAAGCGCAATAACAAAAGAAAAACAAAATATTATTTTTGTTTTTGTTTATGTTTTATGTTTATGTTTTATTTAATAAGGCTTGCAAATTTATTTCAGCACGAGTTTTTGTTATAGCAATGTGCTCCTCTGCAGGGTAACAGGCCTGTTTGGACTTTTTTAAACTAAAATATGACGGAAACACATTATGCCCCGCCTTCATGGACCACTTCCTAGTTTGTTTGTAAGAATGCGTTGTTGACTTAGAATCTATATAGTAAGCTAAGGTTTCGTCACTACTTAATTGCCTAGGATTAACGGAACTGGTATTTTTAGACTTAATATTATTATCTGGGCTCTCACTAATGTCTCTAATCACATTAGCAATTTTCCTTTGCCCTGCTGAACGCACAGCAATTTCGGCAGCAGTCACCAATTCACTGACACTTCGGGATTCTACGAGATCCACGACGCGACGTTTCTTCGTCTTAAACGACGATTCCTCGAAATCGGTCTTCCTGCAGGAGTCACATTCTCACTTGATGTTGAAGGTTGTGGCGCAAAAGAACTCGCAGTAAACTGTATGTCTGCTTCATCCAACCAATTCTTATTTTTAATTAAAAAACGCTCCTTCGACTTTCCTGAAGCCAATCATTTGGCACCAAACTTATTAGACAAGTTGGATATCTTCAACTTTATTTCTTTTTGGCTGCTTTCAGTAATGTCACCAAAGTGAAATTTTGAAGAAAGAAAGTCATATACACGCGAGTTTTTTTCATTCTTCGTGTGTTTCAACCACCCCTCAAAAAAGGCGGCTACCCTTGAAATAGAGTAAACGTGTTCTGGAAAAAAAAGAAAAAAAAAACATATACTGAAGTGTGCTAAACAATATGTGTATTTTTACGAAGAATAAAGTTATTTCTGTGTAATAGCTAAAAACTAGCCCGGATAGAGGTGAATGTCTGTATATTCTGAACTTTCAAAGTTTTTTTTTTTAAAAAAAACACGCTAAAATATATAGGCTATTTAAAAAAAATACTAAAAATTCAAATTAATAGATTCTGATTAAAAAAATACATTAAAAAATAGTACTTACCCTCAGTATTAATATTCATCACAAAAACTTTCACAATATTACAATATGTCACTATAAGATGTGCACGAAAGTGTCGCTAAATTGCAACTGATTGATTGAAAGAGCTGCATTAAACTCATTACCTGACTTCTGACGCTTATGACTCGCCACTTGCAAATTTGATAAACAACCTTTTCTCGGAATTCGGGGGTTTGGTGGTGTTGTTTACGTTTTGCAAATAAGATTTCCTGGAAATCATAACATGAATTTTGTCCACCTAGCATGTTCTACGCGACACACTGTGAATCGGTCAGTTTTTTTTTTTAATTAAATGAAAAACATTTAGATTAACATCGTATGTCAATTTCACCAAATTCTTAAGAAGTGGATTTACGAGTAAACTACCTTAATATCATTATTTTTCCCGTCCATTTGCCATACATCACTGAGGGGTCTGAATGATAAAAATTAACAGGACTGCAATGTCATTGGCAAAAGCTGATATTCTTATACTGTTCACTGGAAACAAGGCCTAACCTGTAATAAAAATAATAAATCGATTTAATTATACTCGAGTTAGGTCAAATAACACTCCACTCGCTCACCCTATACAAACCACAAGATATAGCAACACGCAATCCCCGATGAACTTCCTGTATGTGACGTTTAGTTCCATCCATACCGCCCCCATGCGGCGAGATTTAATGAAGTGGTTTGGAGCAGCAAAACAGTAAAACTACTTAAGAGCTATTTCGGAGTCGTTAAAATAAGTGGTTATAAAGCCAGAACAGTTACTAATGGGTTGTAGTCAAGTGCAGGATAAATTTTTCGGCTGGTTTATATGGCTGTCGCTAAGCTTATTATCATCTGAAGATGCAAAATAAGTTTTTAGTGGCTTACTTTACATGCGAACTTCAGTTAAGCGAGATGTAAATGTTATGTTCGTAAATAAGTTTTTAGGTTTTGTGTCTTGGCGTAACTTTTTTCGCTTTCTTAATTCCACCACTCAACTTTATCTACTTCTTTTTTCGAAAAATCATGGATCTGAGTGTGTATATTTGCTTCGGCTTTCTCAACGTGGTGATAAAGATTCCAATTAATAACGTTTACTGGGGACAATTTCAATTTTTAATTTTAAACATTGATTGCTGACATATAAACTCCTGGACAAAATTAACGCAACAGTCTGAAAATTAATTTATCTTTTTCTTATGTCAGTTTTAAAATTTATCGAGTATTTGAATAGTAGGCTACGCATATTTTGTTTCATTGTTCATGACAGAAATCAAAACAATTCGTTCAGATTTACAGTTTTAAAGAATTTTTTCCAAGATAAACAATTTTCTGTAATAATGCGATAGATTTTCTTTAAAAGTAAGCTTATAAATTGTTCCCTTTTTCAAAGTAATACGTTTTTGTGGTAGACTGTTTTATTTTTGACCCCAAAGAATTAGAAAAATGAATCGAAAAAGAATTTAACTGAAGACGAGGTAGTGCGAGCCTCAGTTTTATTGGACGAGGTATATTGTCAGAGTTATGTTGTCAATTTGTTAGGCAAACATCGTTCCACAATAAGTCGTATGGTAAGACGCTTGAATGAAGTAGGAACTTATTCTAGAAGGCTAGGGCAAGGGGCGAAAACGATGCACTAGCAACCTAGATGAACGTTTTATAAGACAATATGCTTTAAAAAACAGGACTGTCACTAGTTCTATAATAAGAAACGAACTCGAAGCTGTTCGCAATGTCACAATTTCTTCTAAAACAGTTAGAAGACGGTTAAATGAAGCTGGATTAAACAGTAGGAGACCAGCCACTGCGCCCTTGCTTACTAGAGAGAACAGAGTTGCCAGGTTACGTTTTGCTCGAAATCACGAAAACTGGTCTGTGGATGATTGGAAACAAGTTTTCTTCACAGATGAAACTAGGGTTAGTCTAAAACATCCAGATGGTCGTGAGTGAGTATGGCGAAGACTAGGAGAGAGGTTTGCTCCTTGCAATATCTCTGCAAGGATTCCATTCGGCGGTGGCTCTGTTATGTTCTGGGGTGGCATCTGCTTTGATGCTCGCACAGAGTTAGTTCCTGTCCGTACGAGATCCATGAATGCTGACTACTATCTTGAGAATATTGTAATAGAACATGTGATGCTTTTCGGTCATTTTGTGGGGCCTAATTTTCTGTTTATGCAAGGCAACGCTAGACCTCACGTGGCTAGGGAGGTATTCGATTATCTTAATCAAGTTGATATACCGATTATGCAATGGCCACCAAAAAGCCCGGAACTGAATCCGATAGAACATGTATGGGATCACCTTAAGACAAATGTGAAACGTCATATACCTGCACCTAGAAACCTGAGGGAATTTTGCAGTTATCATAGAATGGGAGCAAATTCCTCAAGATTTTATCGAAAATTTAATTAGAAGCATGCCTAAGCGCATAAGTGCTGTCATCCGAAGTAGAGGAGGCAACACACGCTACTAGTGTCCCAGTTACACCATTAATTTTGCTACTAGTGTCCCAGTTTATTTTTTTCATTATTACATAATTTCATCGATTTTGTTATTAGGTCTTAAGAATAATTTTAATTCGAATCTTATAGAGAAATTTGGTAGCTAATTCACTTTTAAAGTATCTGAATAAGTTTTTTCTAACTTTTAGTGTAACCAATGTTCATAAAAAAATATTAAAATTAATTTATTATAGAGACTTGTATGATTTAATATATTGTTGCGTTAATTTTGTCCAGGAGTGTATATATTTGTAATCGACACTCTTTTTAAGTATAAATCCCAGACCAGAAAATTAAAAAATATTGTATAAAGAGAGTAAATTCAACTTATACATGTACATGTACAGCCACTAATATATGATATTAAAGTTTCTGTAGATGAAATCCAATAATCTACAAATGAATGAAATATTTATTATTTACGTCACATAGCCTTTCTACCACACATTAACTGCCATTGAATATATCTACCATTTCCATTTTACAATTGTACAAAGCATAGATTGTGTGGTTTTGTCGGTTTTCATTTTAATAGCACTGTTAACTCTATTACCTTATTATTTGAATTCATTTAGCTGGAAATTCAATAGATAAGGTTTACGTAACGAAGATTTTCGATGAAAATATACTATTATAGATTTATGTACGGGGTGTTTATAATGCATTTATTTGTTGGAAATATTTTATTATTTCTATTTCTTCAGTTTTTATAATTCGTACCCATTCAGGACATAATAGGTCCATTTCTACTTCCTGGCTAAGGAAATCATGATTGTCAGTTTTCGCCGATCTGTCTGTCATTCTTTATACTCAAAAACCCTTTTGCTGTATAGAAAAATAAAACTGAATAGTTTAAGCTGAACCGTATTTTTAATAATTAACCTCGAAGAAGTGGCAGCATTGTATCTTTCTGCTCGATAGGCGTGGGGTAAACTCTAAATAAAAACTAAATTGATAATTAACACCTCCTGATAACCCACGTGACCAAACAATCATCATCATCATCATCATTAGCTTATTTCATCCATAGTCGGTTGTAAGCCTAAGCCTTCCCAAGTTGTCTCTAATGAGCTTGTTGTTTTGCTTTTTCCATCCAGTGGTGTCCGGCTAATTCTTTTATGTAGTCCGTCCATGTTGTCTGTGGTCTACCTCTGCATCTGTTATGTTCTCCAGGCCTCCATTATATCAGAACAATTTTACAAAGCTTAATGCCACAATCTCTCCAAAAGAAACCTCAATTGGGCGTTCTGAACGTGCAACATCTGCCGTGCTCGTATGGCCACGTTTAAATTCATTTATCCAGTAATAAACGGTTTTGAGTGCTGGTGCAAAGTCTCCACAAACTACCCCAGTTTAGTTTCTCTCTGAGCCGCAGTCCACTTTTCTAAATAAAAATGTTTTATCATTGCAAGATAGTTCACTTTATCCATTTCGACGAAACGTGTAACGCCGATCACTTACGGTAGCTGAAACGTCGAACGCAACCGTTACAAGAATCACGCTTACCAGCGGTCATGCCAAATTTTTTAACAAATTTTTTCCAACACTTGGTAAAAATTTATCTTATCAATTCACCCTATATATATACATATATATATATATATATATATATTATACATACATATATATATATATATATATATATATATATATATATATATATATATATATATATATATAATACACGAGGGGGCACCCAAAAGTAACGGGAATTTATTTTTAAAAAAAGTTTAATTAAACCTTTCTATGAACAACTATTAGTCTCCTTCAAAATACTCTCCATCTCGTCTTATTCAATGTCCTTCAGAGCCTGTGTCGTTTTCCGTTTCACCCCTTCTGTGTCAGCAAAACCTCCCGAATTTTGTTGACATTTTCGTCAGTTCGAGAACTTGAAGGACGCCCGGAACGTGGTTGGTCTTTAATCGACATTTTATCTTGAAGCGGTTAAACTACTCGTAGACTCGAGTTTTACTCATAGCATCCTCTTTGTAAACAGCTTTTAGGAAACAAAATTTCACAGCCGCGCGTTGTTTCCGAGAGAGTACACAAAACAACTTTTACAAAAAAAATTTCAAGAGTCTCTCACAACCTTCTATACCGATGCCGCTTGGCAGACTGACTTGGGAGTAGGGATGGCGATCTGAGATCGATTAATCGAAGAATCGATTTTTTACGGCAAAAAAATGGATTTTTGAATCGATCTTGAGCAGTGCATCGATCCTGTGAATCGATCTCAGACACCCTAAAATCGAAATTCGATTCGACTTCTGTTTCGCCCCTAATTTAATGCTGAGATGAGGTCAAAATATAATAATTCGCTACGCATTAAAAAATTTTAATGAACGCAACGCAACTTTGAAACTATTTTGAACTATTTGAACGCATCCAAGATAAGCTAGCAGATAGTTATTAATAAACTCAATAGATGCGTAGACGGAGGATGAAAATTATCTATGGTTAGTTGGTTTTATAGGTGCTGTAAGAATGTACGTATAAAAGAAATCATAAATATTTTGAAACCGTGAGAAACTACAACTAAAGAAATATCAGGAGCAGAATATGTGACAGCCAGCAAGATCATACCCGTCGTATCTTGTCTTACAGAAACATATAACGAATTGAAAACTCAAACGGGACTCGGTGGTAAAACAAAGATTTTAATTATTGAAGAATTAAAAAGGAGATTTGAAATTGTAGAGAGAGTCTATTTGTTAGCAGCGACAACAATTTTGAATCCTAGATTTAAAGAAATTCACTTTTCTGACAAATTAGCCTATACCAGAGTAATAGATAGAGCAAATTCACTAATTTTAAGTACAAAGGCGCCAATTAATTCAAAACGAAACTGTGAATGACTAAGAAGCAAGAACAAGTAACAAAGAAAAAGACATTTGGGATTTTCACAACTTACTAGTTACAAAACATCTCTGTGCAAATAATTCACCTGTACAGGAAGGTCATGGTTTAAATGAAGCAGTATTTATCCCAGACAGTTGTACACTTGAAGAGTGACCCAATATCTTTCTGATAGGAACAAAATACCTCTACCATTCCATTCACTCAACAGCTATTAAATACATGTTTTTTTTTTTATGGGTCTAGCACACGTGCTGCAGGGAAGTCCCTAAAGCGCTTCAGGAGCGGCATGTGTGCAGAAAAAGCGATTCACGTTGGTTCTTGAATCGCTGTAAATTGTACTCTTTGGGAAACACAGCGCTGGGCAAATTATTCCAAAGGGCTGACGTTCTACATATAAAAGATTGCTTGAAAAGCGTTGTACGCGGAGTAACAAGCTGAACCTCATACGGATGTGAAGCACCAGCGTGACGTGTATTTCTAACATGCACCGCTTTGGGGGGAATTAAGCGGGCTACATCCTTCCAACACATTCCATGAAAATACTTGTAGAACAGACTCAAGTCGCCAACCGTTCTTCGATGTTCCAGCGAATCAAGGCCGCCGGTCAATTCCGGGTCCCCAATCAGACGGACCGCTCTTCTCTGGACAGAATCCAACAAATGCAGTGTATATTAGAACACTTTTCGCTTCTCTTGCAGACACCATAGATCATTTACAAATTAACTATCCAAATGCCGATATTGCCATCCTGGGCGACTTTAATGTCCACAACATCAACTGGCTTAAATATTCAAATACTACCGACGAACAAGGTCGTGAAGCCGAATCATTTCAATCAGTTGTGGCTTGACTCAGCTTATTGATGAACCAACACGGATCCCTGATCGAGACGGAGAGTTTCGCCAGTCTTCTTGATCTGTTTTTAACCACCAATCCGGAGATTTACACGGTCAGCGTAAATCCACCGTTAGGTTCTTCCGACCATAAACTACTTTCGACATCGAGTATTCTACCAATCAGTGACAGAGAAGCGCCCAAACCGCGCAAGATTTGGCACTACAAATCTGCTAAATGGGAAGATCTCATGGAATATTTTCGAACTTTCCCTTGGTTGGACGTCTGTTTTCGATCTGACGACCCATCTGACTGCGCCAGGGAGGTTTCCGATGTTATTTTGGCCGGTATGGAGGCTTACATCCCTTTTTCGAAGAAATGCCCTTCCAACGGCAAGCCTTGGTTTGACCTAAAATGCAAAGAAGCTGTTGCTTCTAAACATCTTGCATACCGACAGTGGCGTGAAGATCCTAACACCATAAATCGTAACATCTTTGTTCGTGCCAGGAACAGATGCAAAGAAATTATCGACGAAACCAAGGAGGTACACAATCAACGGATTAGAAACAAACTTCTCGCTTGTCCCGGCAATTCCAGGTCCTTTTGGTCAGTCGCTAAGGCAATTAGTCAAAATTTCACCAAATCCACCATACCACCACTCACACGGCCAGATAATTCTATTGCAACGACACCTGTTGAGAAAGCGAACTTGTTGGCTGAACCCTTTGCTTCACATTCTACTGTCGATTTCCAAGGAAAAACACCACCTACTATTCCCATAGTGCAGTCAAGGATGCCCGATATTGTCTTCAGACAGCGTATCATAAAACGTATTTTGATGAAGCTAGATACCAAAAAGGCTTCAGGCGCTGACGGAATACCTGCCATAGTTCTCAAGAACTGTGCGAGGGAACTAACACCAGTTTTCTGTAGACCTTTCAAACCTATCCTACAGAAAGGGAATATTTCCTTCCTGCTGGAAATGTGCCACAGTTCAGCCGATACCTAAAAAAGGCAAGAAGACCTTGCCAAATAACTACCGACCAATCGCACTACTCTCAATAATATCGAAAGTCATGGAAAAGGCTATCAATCAGCATCTTCTAAAATATCTTGAAGGATTCAACATTATTAGTGATCACCAATATGGCTTTCGTAAAAATAGATCAACAGGAGATCTTCTGACTTATGTAACACATGTTTGGAACAACGCAATTGAACACTTTGGAGAATCTCGAGCGGTTGCTCTTGACATATCCAAGGCATTTGACCGTGTTTGGCACGATGGGCTGTTGGCTAAGCTACGTTCTTATGGTATGTCTGAAAAGTTCTGTTTGTGGCTCTCATGTTTCCTCAGAGAGCGTTCTTTACGAGTGGCAGTTGACGGATTTCTTTCTAACACCTTCACTATCAACGCCGGTGTGCCCCAAGGTTCCATACTGTCTCCTACTCTCTTCCTCATTTATATTAACGATCTGCTGGAAAAGACCGAGAATCCAATCTACAGCTTTGCAGATGACAGTACACTTATCTCTTCATTCACTTTGAACGCTCGGACATCGACTACTCAGACGAATATCCGCAGACAGCAGGAGGTCGTTCAACTTAACAAAGACCTGGAAGAAATTCTATCTTGGGGTGACAGTAACCAAGTGGAATTTAACGCTACAAAAACCCAGGCGGCAGTTTTTTCTAAAAAAGTTAACGTTGCAGAACCCGACATAGTTATGTCGGGGCACTCCATCTCTCTAACATCGTCACTCAATCTGTTAGGCGTTAATTTGGGAGCAAATATGTCCTGGCATGAACATGTTGCAGGCATAGCAAGAAGAGCTTCTCAAAAGTTGGGAATATTGTTTCGAACCAGAAAGCTTTACACTCCACAACAACTGTTAATTCTTTACAAAGCTCAAATTCGACCAACTATGGAATACTGCTCCCATGTTTGGAGCTCCGCTCCCCAAACATACACTGCATTTGTTGGATTCTATCCAGAGAAGAGCTGTTCGTCTGATTGGACACCCGGAACTTACCGACGGCCTTGATTCGCTGGAACATCGAAGAACGGTTGGCGACTTGAGCCTATTCTACAAGTACTTTCATGGAAAGTGTTCGAAGGATGTGGCCCGTTTAATTCCTCCCAGAGCGGTGCATATTAGAGGTACGCGTCGCGCTAATGCTTCACATCCGTATGAGGTTCAGCTTATTACTCCTCGTACAACGCTTTTCAAGCAGTCTTTTATATGGAGAACATCATACCTTTGGAATGGTTTACCCAGGACTGTGTTTCCCATCGAGTACAATCTACAGCGATTCAAGAACAACGTGAATCGCTTTCTCTGCACACGTGTCGCTCCTGTAGCGCTTTAGGGACTTCCCTGTAGCACGTGTGCTAGACCCATAAAAAAAAAGAAAAAAAAGCGGAACCCCCAAACGTGGGAGCAGTATTCCATAATTGGTCGAATTTGGGCTTTGTAAAGAATTAACCGTTGTTGTGGGGTGTAAAGCTTTCTTGTTCTAAATAATATTCCCAACTTTTCTAAAGCTCTTCTTGCTATGCCTGCAACATGTTCGTGCCAGAACATATTGGCTCCCAAACTAACGCCCAACAAATTGAGCGACGATGCTAGGGGAATGGAGTGCCCCGACAACTATGTCGGGTTCAGCAACGTTAACTTTTTTAGAAAAAACTGCCGCCTGGGTTTTTGTAGCGTTAAATTCCACTTGGTTACTGTCATCCCAAGATAGAATTTCTTCCAGTATTGTGGGATCATCTGTTCCTTGTGGGCGTCTGTTTTCGGTCACTGAGAACATCGTAAATGAAGAACGAAATCGGTTGGATCCCAGTAGATTAAGTAGACTTTTATTCCTCAAAAGCTTAGTTATTAAATACTGGGAATTGTAAATTATGTATGATTGATAACAGCCTTCTTTATTCTTTCAGTAAACAAAAAAAAACTATAATAAAAACGATGTTTCATTGAAAATTATCTTTTTATACTTGTTAATAGTTACTTTTTTAAAAATATAGCTAAGTAAATCCAGTTAAAATAAAAACCATAGAAGATAGATTTTAGGATTTACCATGTTTCCTTAAAGAAGGTCTCATAAGATCGATTTTTGAGGAAATCGATTCTTTAGGTTTCGATTTTTATTGTGAATCGATTCTGCAGGCTTTATTTCGAATCGATTTAAAAATCGATCTTTTTTTTAAAGAATCGCCATCCCCACTTGGGAGGAGTGTAGCAACATCACCCTAGTGGGCGAACCGTATACTACAAGTATCAACCTAACTACAATACAGTTTCCGTTACTTTTGGGACCCTCTCGTATGTATATATATATATATATATATATATATATATATATATATATATATATATATATATATACGAGGCATGTTTTTTAAGTAAGTACCGTTTTGCGATTCCGCCGCCGCAGCGATACGGTCGGCGTTCCGCGCATGCGCGCTGGTAACCTACATCTCATGTCTACGCACTGACGCCATTACAGTCTGATTCTTCATTGTATACGTTGTTTACTGAGTGTTTAAGATGCCTCCGACAATCGTGAGTCCCGCCGATTGTGAAGTACGGGCTGTTATACGATTTCTTAGTGCTAAAGGCGTAAAACCGATCGATGTTCATCGTGAGATCTGTGAAGTTTACGGACAAAACATTATGAGTGATGGAATGGTAAGGAAATGGGTGAGAGCATTTAAAGATGGCCGCACAAATGTGCATGATGAAGAACGGAGTGGGCGTCCTTCGGTCGTTAATGAAGATTTGGTGCAGAAAGTGGTCGAAAAGGTGAGAGAAAACAGACGCTTTACAATTTCATCATTGTGCGACTGCTTTCCTCAATATTCTCGTAGTGTTTTGTATCGCATTGTGACCGAGAACTTGAATTACCGGAAATTGTGTTCACGTTGGGTTCCAAAAATGTTGACGGATTTGCACAAAACCCAACGTTTAGGCAGTGCATTGACTTTCCTTGAGCGGTACCACAATGAAGGTGAACATTTTTTAGACCAAATTGTTACTGGTGACGAAACATGGGTGGCCTACGTCACACCAGAATCGAAACAACAATCCATGGAATGGCGACATTCATTATCACCCAAAAAAGTGAAGTTTAAGTGGGAAACTCTAGATCATCCTCCATACAGCCCTGCTCTGGCGCCCAGCGACTACCATTTGTTCCTGCACTTGAAGAGTCACCTGGGTGGTCAGCGTCTTCAAGACGATAACGAAGTCAAAACATTTGTGATACAGTGGTTAACAAGTCAGGCGGCAAAATTTTATGAGGAGGGTATTCAAAAACTGGTGCCACGTTATGACAAGTGCCTCAATATTCACGGAAATTATGTAGAAAAGTAGATTAAGGTACAGGCTTTCATGTAAAAATAAAATTATAGCGATATCTTTGCACGTCTTTTTTAATTCCAAAACGGTACTTACTTAAAAAACATGCCTCGTATATATATATATATATATATATATATATATATATATATATATATATATATATATATATATATATATATATATATATGTATAT
Organism: Pachyrhynchus sulphureomaculatus; assembly: GCA_019049505.1. NCBI lineage: Eukaryota > Metazoa > Arthropoda > Insecta > Coleoptera > Curculionidae > Pachyrhynchus > Pachyrhynchus sulphureomaculatus. The sequence goes on from CM032448.1 coordinate 10,611,779, forward strand.
ACACATAATTATCTATATATATATATATATATATATATATATATATATATATATATATATATATATATATATAGGTTAAAAAAATACTCTCTCTCTGTAATCTTGCGTTTTTTTTTTGTAACAAAACCGAGATGATCTAATAGAGAAGCAATTTCATCTCCAGTTCTATCTCTCCGGAAACACAATACAACCGGAGCACAATAGTTCCCTCGAATGCCTAGATAGATTTATTTTTAATTGCTTGACACTAATCGACTCCGAGGTTTCGGTTTCCAACAACTGATTGAGGTTGTTTCAAGATGAGAAAACTTAAAAGATGCTAGTATTTAACGTATCGATTATCGATTAATGATTGTGTGAAGTAATAATGAAGAAACTATATATATTATTTAGCGTCTGTATAAAATATAGTGGCATTTCTCTAACAGTCTTAATATTTGCTGTCTAAGATAAGTTATGAATTCGAAGCTTTGCTGTTTGATTCCAATATGGATAATGAATCTCCTATTCATCAATTCCTAACTCTTCTAACATTTACAGCAGCAGAGCATTGCGTAATTTGTCGAATGGTTTTAGTTTTTTTTTATGGACACAGCACTCATGGGGAAATGCCTAAAGTACTACAAGAGCAGCGCATCCATGGAAAAAAACGATTCGCGGTGGTTTTGAATTCCTGCAAAGTGTACTCGGTAAAAAAAAACAGTCCTGTGTAATCCATTCCAAAGGGATGAGATGTTCCATATAAAAGAATTCTTAAAACTGGTGGTGTAAGGAGTAATTAGCTCAGGCTAATATGGATTTTATGTATTAGCGTAACTTATATTCCTAGCATAAACCGCACTGAACGAATGAACTACCTATCGCACACTACCTATGAAAAAGTACTTCTAAGGTGATTATTTGGTTGGGTGTAGCCGGGATGGGCGATTATCCTATTTATGCACTGCAGCATCTTCGCTTATTGGGCTTCCTTCTCTTGGTTACATAAGTATTATCCCTTATTAGCTTCCCTCCAAGCCCTTCGTGTGGTAACTTATCGCCACTATGTAGACCTCCGAATAGTTTATGTCTGTTTCGAGTTAAACCCGCACATTCAAATAGTTTCAGTTTCAACATATCTTTATTGTTCAAAGTTTAGTTACAAGGTTACTTACATTTCTAACTATTCTAAATGCAGTGTCCTTAAGAATTAGTCCACTCATTTATGATTAGGCCCTAGGGTGGCGGCTGGTCTGCCTTAGTAATTAAACCTTGTGTATATTCTTTCTTTTAGTGGTTTCCGACAAGGTCTTACATGGTTTTTGTTAATTTGTTTTTGTTTTTAAAAAAGGCTTTGAGGATGATTTGTTTATATTAGTTGGTTTTATCAGGTACTAGTAGCTGTTCAAGGTTTAATTATTTACATCTTTTGATTTCATTCACTCATCTTCCTTGCATTCATCTCTCTCTCTCTCTCTTTTTCTCTTACATACGAGGCTGGTTTGAAAAGTCCGTGCAAAGTCCGAGAGATGGCACCACCGGCGCGTATCAAGGTCATGTTTAGTTAGTAGCATCTCTTGAATGAACGCACACCAAGTTTCAGCCATATTGGTCTATTTCTTTGTGTTTGGCATTCGTGTGAATCAAGGAAGTCGAGTGATTTTCAAGAAATGGACGAAAAAGAATTTCGTGTGGTGATTAAACATTACTTTATGAAAGGCAAAACGCCTCAGGAGACTAAAGAGAAGCTTGATAAACATTATGGTAACTCTGCACCTTCGATTAGAACAGTTTAAAAGTGGTTTCAAAATTTTCGGTCTGGCCATATGGGCACAAGTGACGCTGAACGTTCTGGACGGCCTGTGGAGGTTACGACTACAGAAATCATTGATCAAATCCATAATATGGTGATGGATGACAGAAAAGTTAAGGTGCGTGAGATTGCTAGTGCTGTGGGCATCTCGACTGAACGGGTACATAATATTTTGCATAAATATTTGAACATGAGAAAGCTATCCGCAAGATGGGTGCCGTGATTGCTCACGCTTGACCAAAAACGGAATCGTGTGAAGTGTTACAAGGATGGTTTGCAGCTGTTCCAGAAGAATCCGGAAGATTTTAAGCGTCGTTTCGTCACTGTGGATGAAACATGGATACATTACTATACTCCTGAGACCAAATAACAATTAACAATGGGTTACCAAGGGGGAATCTGCACCAAAAAAGGCGAAGACCGTTCCTTCGGCCGGAAAGGTTATGGCAACTGTCTTTTGGGATTCGCAAGGGATAATCCTCATCGACTATCTGGAAAAGGGTAAAACTATTATAGGTGAATATTATTCATCGTTATTGGACCGTTTGAAAACCGAGCTGCAAGAAAAACGCCCGCGATTGGCCCACAAGAAAGTCCTTTTCCATCACAACAACGCACCAGCACACACCTCAGCAGTTGTGGTCGCAAAATTAATGGAAATAGGATTCCAACTCGTTTCACATCCCCCATATTCTCCAGACTTGGCTCCCTCGGACTACTATTTGTTCCCCAATTTGAAGAAATGGCTGGCGGCACAAAGATTTTATTCAAACGAGGAGGTGATTGCAGACACTAATGGATATTTTGCAGACTTGGACAAATCCTATTATTCGGAAGGGATCAACAAACTAGAACATCGTTGGACGAAGTGTATAAGCCTAAAAGGAGACTATGCCGAAAAATAAAAAAGGTTTACCCCAAACACATAAGTAGTTTTTATTTTTGCACGGACTTTTCAAACCAGCCTCGTAGTTTATTATTTATCTTAGTAGATTTAATATATTTTACTTAGGTTTATTTATTACATAGGTTTACCTACATTATTTACAAGTATATTGTGTTTTATTTACGATTTTTTTTTATTTACACTAATCACTGATTACTTCCAGTACAGTGTTTTTAAGTTTATTTATATTTGTGTTTGGTCATATGTTTCGATTGGTTTGTTTATTGTCGTGCAGGAATTCGACGCGCCGTCTCTCGATCGTTGTACGTCGTGCTATCAGTACGCGAGGCGTCGAATTTCTGTACGTAAATTTTTTATTTGATCGAACCCGAATTGGTTCATTTTACATTCGTCGCGATGCAATTATGGTTCGAAATAATCTTCCCAACTTTTGAGAAGCTCTCCTTGCTATGCGTGCAACATATTCATGCCAGGACATATTTGCTCCCAAATTAACGCCTAACAAATTGAGTAACGAGGCTAGGGGAATGGAGTGCCCCGACATGACTATATCGAATTCAGCAACGTTAACTTTTTTAGAAAAAACTGCCGCCTGGATTCTTGTAGCGTTAAATTCCACTTGGTTACTGTCACCCCAAGATAGAATTTTTTCCAGGTCTTTGTTAAGTCGAACGATTTCGTGCTGTCTGCGGTTATTCGCTTAAGTAGCCGATGTCCGGACGTTCAAGGTGAATGAAGAGATAAGCGTACTGTCATCTGCAAAGCTGTAGATTGGATTCCCGGTCTTTTCCAGCAGACTGTTAATGTAAATGAGAAAGAGAGTAAGAGACAGTATGTAGCCTTGGGGCACACCGGCGTTGATAGTAAAGGTGTTAGAAAGAAATCCGTCGACAGCCACTCGTAAAGAACGCTCTCTGAGAAAACATAAGAGCCACAAACAGAACCTTTCAGACATACCATAAGAGCGTAGTTTAGCCAACAGTCCATTGTGCCAAACACGGTCGAATGCCTTGGATATGTCAAGAGCAACCGCTCGAGATTCTCCAGAGTGTTCAGTTGCGTTATTTTAAACATGTGTTACATAAGTCAGAAGATCTCCTGTTGATCTATGTTTACGTAAGCCATATTGGTGATTGCTAATAATGTTGAATCCTTGAAGATATTTTAGCAGATACTGATTGATAATATTTTCCATGATTTTCGATATTATTGAAAGAAGTGCGACTGGTCGGTAGTTATTTGGCAAGGTCTTTTTGCCTTTTTTAGGTATCGGCTGAACTGTGGCACATTTCCAGCAGGAAGGAAATATTCCCTTTTTGTAAGATAGGTTGAAAAGTCTACAGAAAACTGGTGTTAGTTCCCTCTCACAGTTTTTGAGAACTATGGCAGGTATTACGTCAGCACCATAAGCCTTTTTGGTGACTAGCTTTATTAAAATACGCTGTATGATACGCTGTCTGAAGATAACATCGGGCATCCTTGACTGCAATATGGGAATAGTAGGTGGTGTTTTTCCTTGGAAATCGACAGTAGAATGTGAAGCAAAGAGTTCAGCCAACAAGTTCGCTTTCTCAACAGGTGTCGTTGCAGTAGAATTATCTGGCCGTGTGAGTGGTGGTATGGTGGATTTGGTGAAATTTTGACTAACTGCCGTAGCTATTGCCCAAAAGGACCTTGAATTGTTGGGACAAGCGAGAAGTTTCTTTCTAATTCGTTAATTATATGCCTCCTTGGTTTCGTCAATAATTCCTTTGCATCTTTTCAGGGCACGAAGAAAGGTGTTACAATTTATGGTGTTAGGATTTTCACGCCATTGTCTGTAGGCAAGATGTTTGGAAGCAATAGCTTCTTTGCATTTTCGGTCAAACCAAGGCTTGCCGTTGGAGGGGCACTTCTTCGAAAAAGGAATGTAAGCTTCCATACCAGCCAAAGTAATATCGGAGACCTCCTGGCGCAGTCAGATGGGTTGTCGGAACCAAAAACAAATGTCTATCCAAGGGAAAGTTTGAAAATATTCCATGAGATCTTCTGATTTAGCAGATTTGTAGTGCCAAGTCTTGCGCGGCTTAGGCGCCTCTCAGCCACTGATTGGTAGGATACTCGATGTCGAAAGGAGTTTATGATTGGAAGAACCTAACGGCGGATTTACGACGACCGGCAAATTTACGGTGACCGGTGACGGTTTATGTCTGCAAAATTTGTCTCCTATTTCTTTAGTATGTTGTTTTATTGTTTGTACGTTTGTTGTATTGTCGTAAGTTCTTGTATATCTGGGTGCGGATACAGCACAGCTTAATAATTTATTCTGGTTCCTTTGTAGTCTAGCTATCTGCGTGACTGATATACTACACCAATCTGGTGCAGCGTATATCAGCCTTGATCTGGTTATATTTGTTTGTATATTGTTAGTTTATTTCTGGGCTCCATTTGCGAGCCGGTGCATACAGATTTTGCATCGCTACGAATGCTTTCTGTAGCACGTGACTTACATGTGCTTGGAATTTTAACCACATTCATCATAATCTGCATGTCGTGAGACCACTGTGAATACCCATTTTCTATATATGTTTCCTCAGGTGGCCAGTAATCAGTCCCACCATTAATTTGTTTCGAGCCTTTAATTAGCTAAAGATGTCAGTTTCCTTGAGGGACCGCTAATTACGCCCCTTGCATGTCTTTGGCCAGAGGTTGCCAGCCAACATTCTAGATGTTGCTGATATGACTATCAGTAGTTTTTCAATTTTACCACCTGTTTTGGTATACCAAACCCTGGTTCTAGACTTATAGGTTCAATAGAATTAAGCCTTCTGGTGAACGCTGGGTTCATCAGACGAATAGTTTCCTACTAAATAGAACTTAACAAATATAGTGCAGTGAAAAGAAAAGAAAAACGATGGAAGTAATATTCTATCGTTAGTCGAGTTTAGGCTTAGTACAAGATTAATTGTTGTGGAATGTAAACCTTTCTAGAATGAAATAATGGTGTTTGAACTTTCTAAAATGAATCTAATAAAGAAATAATAGTATCACTTACAAGATTAAAAATTGGACAACCAACCTTTATGTGATAAATAATTTTGGAAATATTTTTATTGAAATACTATTATAACATTTGTATGGCAAATATAATTACGTAAACTAAAGCAAATAATAACAAGCAAGAAACAAAAAATCTTACCGATTCAAGGTGTAAATATTTTAAGACACTACCTTCAACCAACCTCTAATAGCACCAGCAAGACTGAATACTTAAATTATATATATATATATATATATATATATATATATATTAATATATATATATATATATATATATATATATATATATATATATATATATATAAATATATATATATATATATATATATATATATATATATATATATATATATATATATATAGTGTTATTAAAATTGTTTAATATATAGAAATGGGCGATTCCTGGAGTCAGTTGGAAACCAACCCAATATCTATTTTTAATACATCTGAACATAGTTGACAAGTTACAAAATTACTGGACTGCGTAAATTAAAAAAAATCATTGCGTCGCCCATGTCACAGCTCATGGTCGTGAGGCAAAGTGCATTTTTAATGCCTGCTGAATAGAAATGACTGCTGTCAGCAACAATCTAATCGTCAAATGGCGACAAAACGTTTTGTTTACATAGTGAAAAATATTACGAAAAAAATATTGCAAATTAGTAATGTAAAAGGCGGTTTTAATATTTTATTGATGTTGGTAAAGTTCAATGACAATTCCTTTCTACGAGAGTTTGTTTAAATAAACAGAACTATTGATGTGTATTCATAACCTATATCTGATGTATTTAATGCATTTTTTACTGAAATTTGTTATTACTGACCGAAAACGTGGATTTTTTCAGCTAAAAAAACATAAAGCATAGAAAAATGTAAAAAAAATTGTTGCAGCTCGACGAAAATAGGGTAATACCAGGTACCCAGTGTACTTGTGTTGTTGGGGCTTTAGGACAATGGTAGCATATTTATACTTTTATTCATTACGCCAATGATCGAGGATTATCAAAAACCAGTATCGAGCAAGAATGGCGCAGGCCATCGGTCAATTAAATGGACAAGGAAAAATATTCAGGTGGCCAATTAATATCGGAGCTTTTTCATGCCAAACCCCGCCTGACACAAACGTCTCGGAAGTGGTATTTAAGCCAGAAGATTTTGCCAACATAAATTCTCATAAACTCACTTTGAACGTCTCACTGCTTGAATCCATTTTTCTCGTTGCTCCAACTTATGTTTTTAAAAAAAAGCCGTAGAATATTGTATGGGGCGAATTTCCTCTGCTATTTTGACAGCCAATCACTCAACACTTTTCTCCGCGACTTTTTATTGATATTTTATCTTTTATCCATAATTGTTAACACAATTCCACAAATACAACAATCTTTAATACATGAACATACGGAGAAGGTTCGAATTTCCAATTGAGTAAACTCCGCCTCTTTGCCCGAAGCGAGTAGCAAGAGTCAATTCTGAAATCTGCATATATATGTATATATATATATATATATATATATATATATATATATATATATATATATATATATATATACTAGCCGGGCCCGCGGCTCCGCTCGCGTGGAATTGATTCACTACTATCGTCACTGCTTATTCCTTATGTTACCCAACGTAATACAATGTCTCTCATTATTTCCCCTTATCTCCCAATATTTTTCCTTATCTCCCATTATCTCTACATAATTTCCATTATCTAGGCTTATCTCTGCTCATCTCCCATTATTTCTCCTTATCTCTCTTTATTTCTCCTTATCTCCCATTATCTCACCTTATTTCCCATTATCTAGGCTTATCTTGACTTATCTCACAATATTTCTCCTTATCTCCCATTATTTCTCCTTATCTCCCATTGTCTCACCATAACTCCCATTATCTAGACTTATCTTTGCTTATCTCCCATTATTTCTCCATAGCTTTCATTATTTATACTTATCTACCATTATCTCACCTTATCTCCCACTATCGAGGCTTATTTCGACTTATCTCCCATTATTTCTGCTTATCTCCCATTATCTCATCTTATCTCCCATTATTTAGGCTTATATCGAATTATGTAGAACATATGTATACATTTATAAAAACACGTAAATCGTATAAGGGGTTCTCGAGTGATAAGCGCACTAACGGACAGACAGACAGAGAGACGTTGCATTTTATATATATTATATTCTTTGCAACATGATATTGTATTATCGTTACTGCTTATTCTTTATGTTACTAAAAGCATATAAAATATATCCTATAAGTTTGTCAGAGAACATATGTATGTCTTAAAGAAAAGCACGTAACGCACTAACGGGCAAACAGACAGATAGACAGACAGAGAGGCGTTGCATTTTATATATATATTATAGATAGATAACCTGGCCAGAGAACATATGTATGTTTTAAAAAAAAGCACGTAAATCGGATAAGTGGTTCTCCAGTGCTAAGCGCACTAACGGACAGACAGACAGGCAGAGAGACAGGCAGAGAGACAGGCAGAGAGACAGACAGAGTTGTATTTTATATATATTATAGATATAAAATTATAGGTAACCTGGCGAACATATGTATGTTTAAAAAAAGTGATAAGTATACTAACGGACAGACAGACAGAGATATGTTGCATTTTATATATATTATAGATGTAATAAAAATATAACCTGGTCAGAGAACATATGTATGAATTTAAAAAAAATCACGTAAATCGGATAAGTGGTTCTCGAGTGATAAGCGCACTAACGGACAGACAGACAGATAAAGAGACGTTGCATTTTATATATATTATAGATATTCATTGCTCCATGATATTATTATGTTATATTTGATGATTTAGCATGTTTAAAAAAAAAAAAAGCATGTAAATCGGATAAGTGGTTCTCCAGTGATAAGCGCACAAACGGACAAACAGACAGAGAGACGTTGCATTTTATATGTATTATAGATATTCTTTGCTCCATGATATTGTTCCATATTTAATGGTTTAGCATGTTAAAAAAAAAAAGCACGTAAATCGGACAAGTGGTTCTCCAGTGATAAGCGCACTAACGGGCGGACAAACAGACAGACGGACAGAGAGACGTTGCATTTTGTATATATTATAGATATAGATTATTATTATATATATAACCTGGCCAAAGAATATATGTATGAATTTAAAAAAAGACACGTAAATCGGATAAGTGGTTCTCGCGTGATAAACGCACTAATGGACAGACAGACAGACAGAGATACATGCATTTTATATATATTATAGATTATAGATATTCTCTGCTACATAATATTGTTCCATATTTCATGGTTTAGACTGTGTATTGCAAGAGAACGCGCTAGCGGCAAACTTTTTCCGACTTCATTCACTATTATCGTCACTGCTCATTCCTTATGCTACCTATCGTAATAAAATATAGCCTATACCCTGGCCGGAGAACATATGTATGTTTTTAAAAAAAAAAGTACGTAAATCGGATAAGTGGTTCTCCGGTGATAAGCGCACTAACGGACAGACAGACAGACAGAGATACGTTGTATTTGATATATATTATAGATGTAATAAAATATATATCTATAACCTGGTCAGAGAACATATGTATGAATTTAAAAAATCACGTAAATCAGATAAGTGGTTCTCGAGGGATAAGCGCACTATCTGACAGACAGGCAGACCGAGAGACGTTGCATTTTATATATATTATAGTATAGATTATTTTCATTATATAACCTGGCCAAAGAAGATATGTATGAATTTAAAAACCGGTCAAGTGCAAGTTGAACTTGCACAATAAGTGTTCCGTACGTTGATTGTTTTCAAAATAAAAATTTTTGTTAGGGTGGTATAAAATGATCAGTGACTTCACAAAACACACTCCAAATGAGTTTTCAATAAAGTTTGTTTCCAATCTTTACTGAAAACTGGTGACCTTGAAATTCTTTTTTTTTTTTTTATATACCAAATAAATTATTAAAGGTAATGCACACTCGTGATAATTTTCGTTCAATCTATACCCCGTGGAGAATATTCCAGAATATTTTCAAAATTTTTTGATTAGTACTTTTCGAGATAAGGTAGGGGACAGCGATTTTTTAAAAGTAATACGAAGAAAAGTGTGCGCAAGTATTACATTATATACGAGTATATATATATAATATATATATATATATATATATATATATATATATATATATATATATATATATATATATATATATATATATACATATTTTTACTCGTATTTTCACAAGCTTTCATTTGACACCACACTCGATGACCTAGTAAAAAAAAATTTTTTTTCACTTCCGATTTCACCCTCAAAACGAACCCCTTAAGTCAAAATTTATGTTACGGTGGTATAAAATGATCAGTGACTTCACAAAACACACCCTAAATGAGTTTTCAACAAAGTTTGTTTCCAATCTTTACTGAAATCTGATGACCTTGAAATTTTTGTTTTTTTATATACCATATAAATTATTAAAGGTAATGCACTCGTGATAATTCTCGTTCAATCTACACCCCGTGGAGAATATTCCAGAATTTTTTCGAAATTTTTTGATAAGTACTTTTCGAGATAAGGCCCGGGACAGCGATATTTCGCGAATTTTTAAAAATAACACAACGAAAAGTGCGCGCAAGTATAATATTATATATATATTTTTTACTCGTGTTTTCACAAGCTTTCATTTGACACCACACTCGAAGACCTAGTAAAAAAATTTTTTTTCGCTTCCGACTTCAACACCCCCCAAAATTAACCCCTTAAGTCAAAATTTAATTCTCAAAACTACATGGCTCTGATGAGGCCATCAATTCCTATATTATTACCAAATTTCACCTTTCTATGTCAAATAGTTTCGGAGAAAATCGGGGTGTGACAGACAGACAGACAGACAGACAGACAGACAGACACCGAAGTGATCTTATAAGTGTTCCGTACGGAACACTAAAAAAAGACAGGTAAATCGGATAAGTGGTTCTCGCGTGATAAACGCACTAATGGACAGGCAGACAGACAGAGGGACATTGCATTTTATATATATTATAGATTATAGATATTCTTTGCTACATAATATTGTTCCATATTTAATGGTTTAGGCTGTGTATTGCAAAGGAACGCGCTGGCGGCAAACTTTTTCCGACTTCATTTACTATTTTACGTCACTGCTCATTCCTTAGGCTACCTATCGTAATAAAATATAGCCTATAACCTGGCCAGAGAACATATGTATGTTTTAAAAAAAAAAGTACGTAAATCGGATAAGTGGTTCTCCAGTGATAAGCGCACTAACGGACAGACAGACAGAGAGACGTTGCATTTTATATATATTATAGATATATATATATGTATATATATATATATATATATATATATATATATATATATATAAACATATATATATATATACTTATATATATATATATATATATATATATATATATATATATATATATATATATATATATATATATATATATATATATATATATATATATATATTATATATATATATATATATATATATATATATATATATATATATATATATATTATATATATATATATATATATATATATATATATATTATATATATATATATATATATAAACATATATATATATAAACATATATATATATATATATATATATATATATATATATATATATATATATATATATATATATATACTATGTGATAAAAAAAATAGTAAGAATTTTTAAATTTAAATCGCCCGGGCATTTCCAAATCGGATTAATTTTTTTTTCGTTAGGTTAGTAGGACCTTAACTGCCATCTATATCAAGTTTTAAGACCATAGCGTCAGTAGCTTGCATTCATTCAACAACCAAAGGACCGTAGCAGGTTTGAAATGGAAATGGGTAGGTCATACAATGAAACAACCGGATGAGACATGGAATAATAAAAAAATTCCAAAATGGAATGGAAATATAATATATATATATATATATATATATATATATTATATATATATATATATATATATATATATATATATAATTTTATCTATAAAATACAGTTTTTTTTTTTAATTTTCCTTGTAAAAATAAAATTTATGTAAAATTCCTTAAAATATTGGATTTGGGTTTCACATATATTTTTTACAGTTTTTTTTTTGGATATCTACCTTACGTTCACAATCAGGTAAAAAAAATTTCATGTTCAATTTGATCTATAAAGCTCAGTAGTATATCTATATATATATTAATTATTGAACCTAAAATTTAAATTTGTCGTTGATTTTTTTTACACCTGTATTGGCTTCTACGATTTAATATAAAATAAGTTTGTTAATTTTCCGTTACAGTTGAAGTCCCATTATTACTATTGTTCAACGATTATCAAAACATGTAGATATTATCTATTGAATTCACAGTTAACCGAACACACTACAAACTTTAATCTAAAAATACATGCGGAATTGTTCAGGCCCCAAAAACCCACATAATTTCTGTTTAAATTACTATCCGCCGCTTCCGTAAATACATGAGCACCATTTGATTTTAGCATAGTCCTCTTTACCTAAATAAATCGAATGCGTCACTTGCCGTTTAGTGTTGAAAGATAATTGTTAACCTATGTAAGATATTCTACGATAATTATTAACCACCAAAAAAGGTTAAATTGTTTACATCTTGTTATGTTTAGTTTGGCGGTGGTGTTAATTCGTTATTGTTAGCTGCCCGATAGTTGTACCAAAATAAGGAACATCCCTAAACAATTTTCCCCTTAAAACCCACTTATGGGCAAGTTAAATTCAATAATCCCTCGCTAGTGGCCTGCCAGAAGACTGCTACAGGTTTTGGGTATAACCATTTGCTTTCAGAATAGGAATCAACCCCTCACTGCGCTTGATCTTCACGGCAGGTACCCTTAACAAGGCCAAAAACTACCCAACCTCCCAAATAAGAAAAATTTCTGAAAGTCCAAGACTATCGTTGAGGTGAACGCCCAAGCATCCCTTTTGGTTCGCTAGGATAATATCTACGACTTAAACTAACTATCTCTTTCTCAGGCAGGTTCGGTCTTTTTATTCTCCCTGTTAATTTGATCTCTCCTGAAAACTCTAACGGCGACACCGAAGTTTAATTTTACTACAACCGACTTGGACGGCCAGAGGAAAAAACTTGGAAAAAACTGTAAAATATTTTATTAACAATAAAAGAAAATGAATGAAAGAGATTTACATTTACCTTTAAAGATATTTGAGTGTATTTAATTATCTTAGAATCAAGAAATGAATTTTGAACTTCTATAAACCCAAAAAATAAATCTTACAAAACTACACAGTTGCAATATTGGCGTAAGGTTTATCATACTAGAAAGTTGTAGCGTTAGTGACGTACTACAAGTATTACTAACAGTTAATTGAAGAAATACAGCACTTAAATTTAAATAATGATGTACGTGTGTTTGCAAAGATATCGAATCGCAGAGATTTTAACTAGTGAATTTACAAAACAGAGAACTTACTCGATGTTTCGATCCTTTGCGTATTAAAAAAATAAATATGGAAATGTTATGGTTGAGACTTATCTGGAATTTTCTAGTCGGTCCTCCGAATGATGGAGAAGGAACACGAACTGGGTGGTTCTCCAAAACGTTGGGTGGATGGTACGGTGTGTACGTGGATCGTTTAATTCTCGAGTAATGCTGGCACAACCAGAAATACTCTTACCCCAGTGGTAAAAGAAAATTTCGAAGTGGTAAGTAACTTGGTTGGGTAAGACCATAATCCAAATGAAAGTTGGAATGACGGTAAGTTCAAAAGGAATACAAGGATTAAAATCCAAAAACCATAAAGTCCAAAACTCCAAAAACAAAACCCTGGAGCAAAGAAACATCCTTGTTTAGGACATTATATTCCAGTAATTGTCAGAAAATTCCCGAAGAGAATTTTACTTAAATAGTCGTTAAAAAAAGTAGCAATCACGTATAATGGCTACTCACCTCGAGTCTTTAAAATGCTCTTATGCACTTTTCGGTAATAAAAATATCGCCCATAAATAGCTGGTACGGTATCTGAACCAAAACTTTCAACAGTACCCCAACCGGGAAATTCAACTTTTCAACAATCGGAACAACGCCCGTTTTTTATAAAACTTTTTGAAAATACTGAATTACTAAACTGGAAGTATCGTGACAGAGAGAGTCATCACTAAAGTGATTTTTGCTTTAAATAGGATCGTCCCAATCCGGATTTTTACTACCTCTTCTGGGGAAAAATGTGCAAATTAAATGAGAAAAATCAACAAACTCGAGGTTTTATCTCCACTCTCTATATCAATACATTTGTAAGAGTGCCAGAGAAAATAAAACGTATTATTCGCTGGCATAAAATAATAAACAGCTTGGCTTTGGACCATCCTTGGCAACGCCTCATTTCAAAACTTCAAGACATGTGACGTATCACCTTCCGGATATCAATTCTGTTTACTTACCAAATCAGGATTCAATGGTAAATCTATTCATGAAAATTAAGTGTTTCCATTTATACCTACTGGAAAAGCACTGTGGAAACCATATACTAGTTCCTTATATGACACTGGTAAAATTTGGAAAATATTTTAAGAAAATTACAAGGTTATGTCACCTTGACGTAAATAAACAATATCAAGGACAACGATTAGTTTTCTCAAAGAAAACTAAATGAAAAATAAAGTACATCAATTTATAATTTAGGAGAATTTAATGTAATCTAATCTATATTTCAAAAAAAAAACTGTGAAAACCAAAAGATGGACAAAATATTCTCGAGGGCAAATTTTAACCATAACAATCTTAGCCTTATTCCTATGAGAAATTAATTTTTGCATTTAAATTTTAATTTCTCATATAGACATTATACGAGGCGCATTCGAAAAATAAGGGCCGTTTGCTTATATTTAAATATTGGCGGCTCTGAACAAAGTTGTACACATGCAGCACCATCTATTGATTATTTCTGAAGCCACTGAAGTTATTATTTTGATTCTGTAGTCGTTTCCCTGTCGGTGAACGCAGACAACAATGTCCGCGAAAATCGTTGCTCCCGCCAGTTGCGAAGTGCGTGCTGTAATTCGATTTTTGTGCGCAAAAGGATCATCAGCTGCTCAGATTTATCGGGAGTTGTGCCTAGTTTATGGACTTACAGTAATGAGTGAAGAAAAGGTTAGACAATAGTGTCGAGATTTCAAAAATGCCCGCACAAATGTGCATGATAAACAGCGGAGTGGCAGGCGCTGTATCCAGACCGATGAAAACAGTTGTTCCACAGTGAGACAACGTGGTGGTAGTGTTCTACTTTGGGGATGCATATTCGCTGGAGGGGTTGGAAATTTACATTTTTATTAATGGTACCATGGATCAGCATGTTTATCTGAACATTTTAAGAGACAATGTAAGAGAAAGTATCCAAAAATTAGCACTTGAAAAAAGATACATTTTCCAACAGGACAATGATCCGAAACCTACCTTGGTGTGAGAATGGATGATCAAAGATGTAACTTCTAAATAAAATGTTCCGTAGTTGTTTCTAATATTGATCCTCGTTGGTTAAGTGTCAAATATTAATTTAAACATGTTTTCTCATAATTCCAATTAACTAGTTAAACATAACAGAAAAATAGTATAGAAAACAGGAGGTGTATGGAGACCTTTTGGACTGATCGTGGTTTCAATAGTGTTATGATAATTTTTTCAAGTTTGGAATATTGGCCAATTTTAAGCATAATCATTTATAATAAAATATAAAAGGTCTCAAAGAGATGAAGAAGGGAGGTAGACGAGTGGCTTCGTATTTGTCTTATTATAGGACCTTTTCGAATTTCTTCTAGTCAAGGAATCGAAACATAAAATTATTTTTTCGTTATTTTCAATATTAGCATTGGAAGAGGGTGAAAAGGGTGGAAGTATTGTGTGGTTTCATTAGTATTATGAGAATTTTTCCTGGTTTTATATTGTGTTATTGGATATTATTTTCCTGTAATAAAATATATACAGGGTGGGAGCTTAAACTCAAAAATATTAAAACTGCAACCAATCACGTAAAAGTAATCAAAAGAACCACACCAAAAATAGAAACTATACCATCAAATGCTCCTCGAGATATCCTTAAAAGGGACATAATTGTGAGCCATAAAGGTCACAACTTCCTGAAAAACAATTTCAGTAAATAAACATCAAATATACCTAAAGACAAAAAACACCTGATAATTATGAGATCCCATTGAAAGACTGTTATAATAAATATATCGGACAGACTAATAAACATCTAAAAAAATAAAAATAAAGGGCCACAAAACGATAATAAAATAAAATACATATACATATTATATATATATATATATATATATATATATATATATATATATATATATATATATATATATACATATATATATATATATATATATATATATATATATATATATATATACATATATATATATATATATATATATATATATATATATATATATATATATATGTATATATATATATATATATATATATATATATATATATATATATATATATATATAATAATAATAATAATAATAATATGCTTTATTTTTGAAAGAAATCAAATTACAATGAACCTAGGTGCACAATTAATTCCGAGAATTTGTGCGTGCACCTATTGAAGAAATTTAAAATTTATAATTTACATACACAGCAACATATGAAACAAAACAAGTTAGATTACAAATCAATTCAACTATACTAAAGTCAAGAACAAATCTTCCTTTAACTGAAGTAACCATGTAGTGACATTTCTCTTTATTCTTGAAAATGGTTTATTTTTAAAGGCTCGTGGCATGGCGTTATATATTCTAGGGGCTGTAAAAAGCAAGTTTTTTTGTACTGAAGTAAATGTTATCCTAGCTGTACTTATGGAAAGTTTTTCCTTATATCTTGTGTTTATTGAGTATCCAACGATATTCTTCGCGATTTTGTTATTACAAAACAACCGTATCACGGATTTTATATACAGCCTAGAAACACTTAGAACTTTTGCCTCTTGAAATAGAGTTTCTGTAGGAAACCGTTTATTCTTGAATTTTCTTTTGTGTTAGCTCAAGAGTATTTAAGATGGTATCATAGGCAGCCCCCCAAATACACACCCCATAATTAATAGTGGATTCCACGAGAGCCTTATAGATATATTTATGATAGATTTCTGCGATAAGCTTTGCCTTAATATGCTGAACTTATACATTAACTTTCTAATTTTATTACAAACATAATCTATGTGAAAGTCCCACTTCAAATGTCTGTCAAAATAAACACCAAGATACTTCACTTTTTCCACAGAACTTATTTTTAGTTGGCAATCACAGTTACTATAATTTTTACAATCATTATCATGCACTTTGATGGCCTCCACATCAGCCATCCCCGCCCTCGTCATAGAATAGCAAATAAAATGAGACTTCTCGATATTTAATGACAATAAGCTCTTGTCAAACCAAATTTTGGCAGTACTCATAATTTTCTCGGCCTCAACAGTGACTTCCTTCCAGGTATCTCGTGATATGGTAATAGCTGTGTCATCAGCGTAACAGATCACACTGTCTCTAGGTAAGACTGAAATATTCCATCTATATAAATAGTAAAAAGTATTGGCCCAAGCACCGTACCCTGTGGCACACCACACCTTACTGGCCGGGCCCCACTGAGTGTTTCGCCAATCTTAACTTGCTGTGAACGGTTTTCCAAGTAAGACTGAAAAAGTTGTTTCGGTAAACCTCTGATTCCTTTTTCCTCTAGACGATCCAGCAAGATATGGTGCGACACAGTGTCAAAAGCCTTTGCCAAGTCTAAAAATATTGTTAGACATTTTTTTTTCGCTATTAAAGCTATTGACCATGCGATCTGTTACCTAATGAGAGTATCCTCAGTACTGAAACCCCGCCTAAAGCCATACTGATTGGCCGCCAAAAGGTTAGGCACTGTCAAGAAGCTAACCAGCCTCATTCTAATGCACCCCTCCACAACCTTTGAAACATTATTAATGAGAGCAATGGGCCTGTAGTTCCAAGGCTGGTCCGTAGATCCCGCTTTGTGAAGCGGGATTACAATAGAGTTCTTTAGTGTGTCAGGGAATATTCCCGTTGCAAGAATCTTGTTAATTAAATGCTGCAATGGTTGAGTTAAATAATTACTAAAACTTTTTAAGACATTATTCGAAATTCCGTCACCAATGTTTGACTCACTATTTTTTAAAGATTGAATAACTATTTCCACCTTTTGCTCTGTTATTGGGTGTAGAAAAATACTTTTATTACTTTTATTACAATTAGTGTTAATGCTAGGCCCATTATTATTTATGGGTTTTATTATTTCCGCAGCAAGGGTTTCCCCAACCACACTAAAATACTCATTAAATTCTTCTGATATTTCCCGCTCACCGGAAACCACCGTACCATCCCCGCGAACAACATTCGCTATAGTAGGGGCACTAGCAACCTCATTGGTAGCCTGCTTTATAGTTTTCCATGTTTCTTTGGCATCTTTAAAATTTTTATCAAAAAGGTTCTTAAAATACATAGCTTTAGCCTTACCCAGTAATTTAGTTAACATTTTTCTATATTCTACGTATTTATTTTTGGCTTCTAAATTATTTGGCTGCATTACGCTGAGTTTTTTGAGTTTATCTCTCCTTCTTACAGATGTTATCAAACCCAGAGTAATCCAAGGTTTTTTTTCGTCTGTGTTTACATTTTATATATTTTACTTCTGTAGAAAGAGAAATATGTTTATTTAAGATATTAATAAATTGATTTCCAGATGTATTAGAAGCCATTGCATTCAAGACACCCTGCCATGTCTCGTTTTCCAATAATGCACCAAGACGTATTTTATTAAGTTTTTTATAATATCTTTTGTCGTTCTGTGAGCTACTTTTCAATACAGTATTAAGAAGGATAGGAAAGTGGTCCGAATGACTGCCTTGTAGTATGACTGCGTTAGATGTTTTATTTGACTTAATGAAAAAATGGTCTATGCATGTTTTAGATGCATCTCCGATTCTTGTTATATTATTAATCTTGCTTTCAAAACCCCCAGCAGAAAAAATATATAAGATAATTACATACATTTAAAGAAATATTCAGGTTTTCTCTTCTGAGATTCAAAAATATCAACGTTAACGTCTCCACAGAAAATTTTCTGTCTCACATTTATTTTTAAGATTTTGATAGTACTGTTCGAGGCTACCAATGAAATTAGCCTGCTCTATGTCGTGGCATCTATAATATCCAGTTAAGTCCCATGCTACAATCATTTTTATAAAGTTTAACTCTAAGAAATTTACAATTATTTACTTCCATTACATTGACAGATTTTAAAATACTGCACTTAACATAAAAGACAAAGCCATCACATTTATTAACAATACTAAAATTATAACATAACTGATAACCAGGGATATTTAAATTTAGATACTTCAGAGTAATATCATTTGTCTCAGAAAGAGCTATCACATCAAAGCTTTTATTTAGTGACTCTAAATATGATAGTACATTTTCAAAATTTTTGCTTAAACTTCGAACATTCATGTGAATAATATTAAGGTCCCTATCACCAAAATTAAAATAATCAGTTTTATCAATCAGATCTAAAGTTTCTGTCTTATACACCTTTATTTCATCACAGAGCGAGTTGTGGCCCATGGGAAAGGTAAATAACTTCAGCCATCACTTCCAATCACGGTGCAAGGAGGATAAAGATTTCCTCTCATGATTCAACCATGATTTCCTGTACATGATAAATGTTTAATATTTTTTTTGCAGGATCGCCCTCTTTTAACCGAGCATAAATTGATCCATTACGGGCCCATACAAACTTATAACCTATATTTTTAAGCTTGTTTGCTTCACGTAGCAAGTTGAAAGACATGGACGTTAATTCTTCATTGATGTAGATTCTTCCGACATCTTTAATGTTACGTTGGGCAATTAACGCCCGTTAATTGCCCAACGTTTTTGCGACTCCTAACAATGGAATTTTTTTTCTGTTCATGTCGAGAGTCACAACCACAAGGTGTTTGTGTGCCTTAGTTTTTTGCACTCGAATTGCATTGATATTTTCTCTCTTTATATTTTCATCTAGGCGTCGAAGTAACAGCAATGGTTTTTCTTTCAGTGTCTTCTTTAAGTTCTTTCTCGTCGTTGCAAATCCCGATAATTACAAGATTATTTTTTATTCTTTGATGCTCGATATTGTTGACATATGAGGTAACAAAGCCCAATTCTCTTTTCAGCGAGGTATTTTCTTTTTTCAGGTCATCCACTATCTCAGAGAGTACCTTATTTCTCACCCTTTCTGTTTCAAAGAGGTCACTGATATATTGCAGTGAAGTCTTCATCTCCGAAATTTCTGTTTTTAGATCCTTTATTTCAGTAACAAGTAAGAAAGCTGCACTAAGTCGCAGCCTTCTTCGTCCCTTTTCTGTCGGTTAGCATGGTGATTTTGGTTTTGTTTAAGTTACTTTCCGTCTGGTTACCAGCATCTCTGCAAGCACTGCAGCTCCAGGGTTTTTTTTCTGTTGGTGGAATACTTTCGCATCCACCTCACTTACTCCTGCACAGGGGTAAATAATATATATATATATATATATTATATATATATTATATATATATATATATATATATATATATTCACCTGAAGAATTAAAACATTCTGATTCAAATAATAAAAAGCATTAAAGTGACATATAACCATATATAACTCGCTATTAAAATAAATATAAGTTGCAACACCGTATAAGGTATCCAAAATGGTGTTTACTGTCACTTGAGGTTAGGTGATTTGAGCAGTAGGCGAACACGTAAGGCCGTGTTTTTTGTGTCAATCACGTAATCAGACGGGCGGTCTGACAGAAAAGGTTATACCCAAAACCAGTAGCAGTTCCCGAGGAGATCCCTTTATTAGTGCCAAAAAAAGCAATTAAGTTTATAAAGACAAATACATAGGGGAACAATATCGCCTAGAGCGAGACTACGTTGCTCTCCACCTATAGAAAGGATCCAAACTCGTGAATGTGTAACGCATCACCGAAGGGTCGCCGGTGCTCTGCCTAAGCACGAGACGGATTCAAAGCTGAGTTAAATTATCCAAAGAAGAATAGAGCTCAATAAAAGAGAGAGAAAGGAAGAAAGAAGAAAACAGCAGATGGGCCATTCGAGTTTTCTTGTAGTGTTGCCGTAAAGGTAAACTGACCAAGTTTGAAATTTTTGATTTTGACCAGTTTTCTTCACGTGTGTTTGGCGTAATATATTTAGTGTTCTTGTTTTTCTATTATTGCCAATTTTAACAGAAATAGTATGTTGAAGTGATCGAGATCTGATTATAGAGCACACTAAAAAAATGTTGAATCGAATATAGAACAAGTTTTAGAAATATAAAACGGTTAAGTTGGTGGAAATGTACTTATGGAACAGCAAGTAAAATTTATTGCATTTATATCCCCTGCTAATGGGAAATATTGTAGTCATATATATATATATATATATATATATATATATATATATATATATATATATATATATATATATATATAAATATAAAATTTGTTGGGGAATTCGGCAAAGGGCGTGATAAAAGGGTCTGTAAAATGGTTGTTTTCGATCCGAATTTCCTTATCGGTTTTAAGGTCGTTTAATTGGAAATTTCTTCTTCTCTTTATGTGACCATTTATATATTTTTTTCATTGGACCAGTTCTCCTTCCGGTTGTTTACAATTTCGGTTTTTAGGTTTTCAAAAAAGTCCCTTATCTCTGTCAGATAACTGTCTTTTGTCAGTGGTGTGTCAATCATTGTGTGCACGGCGCCGGCTACAGGCGTTATTTCGGGTGAATTAATTAATGATTAAAAATGTTTTTCAGCATCCAGGGTTTTCAAACACTGTTTTAAAATTTGATCTTTTTAACTTTATGTATTAGTTTATAGTGTTTACTTTAATGGATTGTTAGTCGTTTCTATGTTACAAGCTAATTAATTATGGCTATTCATGTTAACTCAACTCCTCACTGTTCATTCATTTATTTTATATTACATCTAATTTTTCATTGTACTTCTACGTAAGTTTATTAATATAATAATAATAATAATAGTAATAATTTGCATAATTTAATTTTTGCCCAAGTTCTCTCAGTTAGTGGACTCATTCTCCTTTTCAGTTTTTGCCCTGAAGAAGGTCCAACCAAGGACCGAAATATTGGCTTAATGAACATTGTGTGAACATTTATCACGCCCTTTGCCAAGTTCCCCAACAAATTTTATATTTAAGAATTTTGTTAGATACGGCAACTTTTGCTTTCTTTCTTTATTTTAATATATATATATATATATATATATATATATATATATATATATCTATATATATATATATATATATATATATATATATATATATATAATTGCCGAACGGAAAACCCCGTTTTCTTGAAAATTAACGCACACCTTTGAATTACCATTTTTCCCATTTCCACATACAATTTAAATTTCATTTCCGGAATGTTCCGTGGAAAACCAATAATATAGAAAACTGGAAAACTCATATGCACTCCTCGAATTGCAATAAAGGTCTAAAGTGCCAGAAAGTTCTGGATAACTTCCGAGATTGCCGAACACTTTATTAAAAATTAATACGCCAAAAAATAGTGCTGTTACTCCAGATAACATATTGAATAATAATAATAATATTAATCATATAACGATAATAACATTCTTTAAGTCATGATTAAACTTAAATATTAATAATTTACATTTAATTAATTACACTGGTATAAAAACAAGTTGTTTGGCAATATTCAAATTACAAGAATTTCAAATGAATATTTCTGGATATTTCCAGTTGTCTGTTAGTGTACGGAGGTGTTCTTCACACATCGTCTGGTTTACTGTTATGATTTTTATTTTATAGTCTTAAGTTTATCTAAAAAATGGATATCTATTTGGGTTTGCTGTCTATACACAAATTTGCCACCCAATCAAATATAACGATTAAAAAAAATGTGTGTCTATCTATATCCAAGTTTATAGCGTTCTACCCCTTCCGGTTCCCTCTCCTCAACCTCTTCTTTCTTCTCAATCTGCCGGTCGTAAATTCCTTTCCGACATGACTCTCTGGATGCGACCAATCCATGTTATTTTCGGCTTTCCTCTCTTTCGTTTCCATGTGAGCCTTCATCCCAATATCGGCTTTGGAAGTCGTTATTCTGTCATTCTTTCGACATGTCTAGACCAAACCGTCTGTCTTTGTTCGATATTGTCTATTATTGTTCTTTTTGTCATAATAGCTTCTCTTATTCTTTCGCTTCTGATTTTATCTAATCTTGATATTTCTAACGGATCTTCGCCTTCTTTCTACATGTGTAGACCAGACCGTCTGTCTTTGTTCCATATTGTCTATTATTGCTCTTTCCGTCATAATGGCTTCTCTTATTCTTTCGCTTCTGATATTATCCAATCTTGATATCCCAACGGATTTTTCCCGGTAGTCCATCTCGAGAGCTAGAGGTATCTGGTGTAAGTTCTTGTTTAATTGCCAAGCTTCACAGCCGAATAGTACGATGCTCCTAAAGATGGCGTTATAAATGTAGTGCTTCTTTTAATGTTTTCTTTGGCCAAAGGAGAGAATGAAGATGGTGTATGACGGCTTTTCTTGTTGCTTATTTGGTCTTCTATTTCTTATACCGTTCTGAAGGCTCTATCTAATTTCCTAAAAAGTTACAGGCATGAATCACTAGACTTCTGTTTAAGGTAAGTTTTCCGGTTCTCCCGGATACAGCATATATACCCCAATTAAAATGTTTGCCCTCAGAATCAAAGTAAAATACCGCTGTTTAACTAATCCTTCCTCCTCAGTCCGAATCTTTTAGCAGAGGTGTGGTGACGGTCAGTGACACTAATTCCTTCCACTGATTTCTATCGTCAGCAAGATGAGCTGCATGATGCACACCAACTCCGATTAGCTCCGAACTTGATCCGACCAGTGATATCGAGACCGGGCTCTGGGTCTACGGTCGTTTATTTTTCCTTCTATGACTATCAGTTTCATATCGTTATTCTGCCTAGTTATGTGGCAAAGTATCGCAAAATTTGTTCATGGATGGTGTCAGTATTATTTTATTTACTCCTAGTTCTTTCAGAATCGAAATGTTACAGTAGTCTGCGATAAAACCACATCTCAAACGCTTTGAATCTTGAGCGGTTTCTTTCTTTAAGTATCTATGTCTCTGCCGCATATAGTCAAATAGAAAAACCAAAGAATTCTGCAGTCGAATTTTTGTTATTTTAGATATATTGCGATCTCGCCAAATATTTTACGACAGCATGACGGACAATCTCTATCCTTCGGCGTATTTCTGGCACACAACTCCCAGAATTTGTAATTAGAGAGCCCAGATATGTAAATTTATCAACAGTTTCACAGTTACAGCTTTCATGATATTGGGTTGGTTATTGTTAGCTTTGGTTTTAATTGATTTATCCGTAGTCTCAGCAACTCGCTTTCCCGCTGCAATTGTAGCGTGAGACGCTTAAGGATTTCAATATTTTCGACGAAGATAGCAGTGTCATTAGCGTACCTCAGGTTGGTTCTTATCATGATATATTCTCTATAGATGTTAAAGAGAATGGGGTGACAATATGCAACCCTGACGAACACCAGAGTGAACTGGAAAAGGTTCCGATAGGAACCACCTGGACACCGCGCCGTGCTGTGTTTATAGAGCTCACTTATAATATACGGTGGATAGGAACTCCCAGACCATTCAGTACCTCCCAAAGACAAGACCACTTCACCGAGTCAAGAGCACGCTGATAATCAACAAAGCAGATGTATATTGAAACATTAAATTATCAATTTTTTTTAATTAGTTGATGTAAATTCAGAATATGCTCGTGGGTGCCCTTACCTTTTACGAAACCTGTTTGGTCTTCGCCTATTTACGGGGGAGAGGTAGAGACTCAGTCTCTCGTTTAGTATGTACAATATTACTTTGCTTGCATGACTTATGAGTACAATAAGGCGATAATTTGTGCACTCGGATGTAGACCATTTTTTGTGAAGTGGAACAAGGATGGATTTGCACCTCTTTGCTGGCCAGCACCCTGTCTACCAAATTTTCTGACATATGTTATGTAAGAGCTCCACGCCTGCTTCATCCAGATATCTTATTACTTCCCTAGTTATGCCATCCGGCTCCAATGTTTTACCATTTCTAAGTTTATGGATCGCATATTGTACCTCTGACCTCAGAATCGATGGGCCAGACAATTGAGAGTTTGACCGAAATCGAACAGAATTTGCGTTACCAGCAAAAAGATTCTGACAATATTGTTTTCAGAAGTCTGCAATATAATCTGTTTCTGTAAGAACCTCAGTTTGGGGTTTAAAGTCGCGACTGAGATATTTGACTTTGGTGAACAGATCTTTAGTTTCTTGTTGTGGCGAGTGTTCCTCAATTTCTTTAGAGATATTCTGACTGTGCGGATTTTTATCTTATTTACAAGAGCACTGCATGTCTGAATTAAGCACTTTTATATCGGATGACTTATTTGAGTCATAAGACTCTTGCGTTGCTCTAAAAGATCGAGTGTTGCATTGTGACTAATAACACGTAGGCTGAAAACACATAGATGTCGTCCTTTTCAAAAAATCCATATGATTTTTAGGAAGTACCAACCTTCAAACAATACGTGTCAAAATTTCAAGACATTTCTACGATTAGTTTACACGTTACAGTGGTCTCAATGACGCTACTTTTGATATTTTCAAAACGATGGAAAAAATCGAATTTCGTGTGTTCATTAAACACTGTTTTTTGATGGAAAAAAATACCGTTCAAGCAAAGCAATGATTTGATAACTGTTACGGGGACTCTCCCCTGGAAAATCACTCATCATTTACTGGTATGCTGAATTTAAACGCGGTCGTACAGGCACAAATGATGCTGAACGCTCCGGACACCCAAATGAGGTGGTTGCACCGGAAAACATCAAAAAAATCCACAAAATTGTTTTGGATGACCGTAAAGAGAAATTGCATGAGATATCCGGCACTCAAAAGATATAAAAATAACGTTTTGGTCATATTTTCCATGTACATTTGGACATGAGGAAGCTCTGTTCGAAATGGGTACCGCGTTTGCCCACAGTGGACCAAAAACAACAACTGATTCTGAGCGCCTGTTTAAGCGCAATAAAAAGGACTTTTTCAGGTGAAATGGGACAATGGATGAAACATGGATCCACCACTGTATACTGGAATTAAATCGGCAATCAGCTGAGTGAACAGCAGCCGGTGAAGAAACCAAAGACACAACAGTCGGCTGGGAAGGTTTTGACCTCTGTATTTTGGGATGCGCATGACATAATTTTCATCGACTATTCTGAGAAGGGAAAAGACATCAACAGCGAATATTATATAAAGTTATTGGTGCGTTTGAAGGCAGAAATAGCAAAGCGAAACGGACCCAAATGAACAAGAAAAAAGTGCTATTTCATCGCCGAAAAACTGAGGCCTATTTTGAAGGCAAAGACAAATCCTTCTACGAGAAAGGTATAGAAATGTTAGAATAACGTTGAGCTGATTGTATCGCTATTGAAGGAGACTATGTTGATGAATATAGTCGAATTTTGCAAAAAAAAATTGTTTTAAGTAGCTAGACCAAAACCTTTTCAGCCTACATGTTACTTACTTGTTACTTTCTCAGCAGAAGTAAAAAAACGGACACGTTTCTGTCTTTAAATAGCAAATACAGGGGTCCCATCTTGCACTCACTATGTTCATATGTTGATAGCCCTGCGTAGTATGGTAAATACCACATTTTGAAAGAGTGAGACTAACCGCAATTTTTCTTATCCTGCATCCTGTAGTAAGGCGAATTATTTCATAAATTGGCAAGTCCAAAAACGAAACGCCTTCACCAGTTACTGCCCTTCATGCCATCCAAACGCTGTCTTATTTTGCATGAGTGTGACCCTTGAACAAGAATGTTGTGTGACTCCAATATTCCATTGTGTTGTTTATTCTTTTATTTTTTATTGGCACAACAACACAGTATAGGAAGGATTGTACTTACTATTAGTTCCCGGATCGATCCCTGGCAGAGTACTATGCTTATGTATTTAGGTGTATTTGGCTAGGTTTGATATATGTAGATAAAGATACAACAACCGTCGGCATGTTCTCAAAACTGACATTGCTATAAAGGTATTGTATTGATGGATGGCTGCTCGAACCACTTGAATCTGAAAATATTGAGCATGGTGACAATTTTTAAGGTGTATATGTATCTGAAGTCGCCGCAATACCACGAAGACTTATATATATATATATATTATATAATATATATATATATATATATATATATATATATATATATATATATATATATGTCAAGGATTTTTCTACAGCTCACGCTGTCTTCCTTCTTTCAGCCTTTGATTCCATCCGTTTCTATCTCCCCAATCTCCATCTGTTAGACCCTGTCCTCCATAGCCTCGTCCACATCGTCTCTCCACGATCGTCTGGGTCTTCCTCTTTTTCTTCTCCCTATAGGGCTCCATTCCGTTATTTTCTTTATCCAAAGTATTATCTTCGCTCCGTCTTATGTGTCCATACCATTTTAATTGTTTCTCTTCAATGGTGTTTACTGCGTTCTCTTTGATGTTCATTCTGCTTCTTATTTCTTCACTTGTTATTCTCTCCATACGTGTCACTCTACAACATCTTCTTCAATACTCCATCTCTACCACGTTAATTTTAGATCTATTTCTTTTTGTTGATCGTCCATGTTTCTGACCCATATGTCATTATGCTTTGTATTATTGATTGGTATATGCGTGTTTTGTTTCTTTTTGTAATGTGTTTGTCCCACAGGATCGAATTTAATTGTCTTATGCATGTCCGCGTTTGTCCTAATCTAGCTTTAATCTCTTCTTCTAATGTTGCGTTTTTTGAAATGATGGTTCCTAAATATTTAAAACTATCGGTTCCTTTGATTATTGTTTCATTATCGACTTCTAGATTCTCCACGTTCCCCTCCTTTGTTGTTAGATATTCCGTTTTATCAAAGTTTATTGTTAATCTTGCTTTAGTGTATTCTTCTTTCAGTTTTCTTACCATATAACTGAGGTCTTCCTCATCTTGCGCTATGATTACTTGGTCGTCAGCGAAACTTAGAGTTTATAAGTAATCTTCTCGTATTGGGGGACTCCCATTTCACTACATTTTTGCTTCCATTTTTTTAATGTTTGTTCGAGCTATATTTTGAATAGTGTTGTGGATGCAGAGCATCCTTGTAATAGGCCTTTTGATGTTTGTAGTCTCTTCCCTATTTTATGTCCTATTTTTATGTTCCTGTGTTGTTTTCGTAGAGAGCTTTTACTGCCTGTATTAGTTCTTTGTCAGTGCCTATTTCTTTCATTGCATTTCATAATCTTTGTCCTGGTACTGAGTCATAGGCCTTTCTTATGTCTATGAAGGCTAGGTGAACTTCTCTGTTCTTTGCCAGTTTTTTTTCTATTGTTTGTTTTATAGTGTATATGTGGTCTATACATGATTTTCCGGCCGTAAAGCCTGATTGGTCTTCTCCAATTTTTCCTTTTATATTTTCCTCTATGATATTTTTAATAATTTTTCCATACAAACGTCCCATACTCGATATTATGCTTAGGCCTCTATAGTTTGTGCATTTTCTGCGATCTCCCTTTTTAAACAAACATTATATGAGGTTAGTAAAGTATACGAAGCGCATATTCTTGCGGTAAAAGCAGCGGAGATTATAAAGTGCATATCAAACATTGTAACATATTTAATTTTATAAGCCATACGTTGAACGAACACTTAGAAGATTTAATTTGTAATAAAGTGGTAAGTAATACGGCAAATATCCAAAAGTTTCTAGCATTTACCGCTTTTTACTGCCAATTTTAAAAGCATATACGACTTTCCTTCCTGAATTGCTGTGGGGATTTCTGGAAATTAAGCTTTAGATTTTTAAAAAATGTTAAGATTACGGCACATCGTATATTTTTATTCTAGTTGTGTTATTTTAATTGATTGGTTGTTTAATTTCAAAAAGTAATTTGGAGTACGTGTCGACTGAAGCTGAAATACCCTTGAATAACGCGAGCTTGTTTTGTTAGAGGTACAAGAGTAATCTGAATAATGAGCTAGAATTTTTTTTTTATGGGTCTAGCATACGTGCTACAGGGAAGTCCCTAAAGCGCTACAGAAGCGACACGTGTGCGTGAGAGAGAAAGCGATTCACGTTGTTCTTGAATCGCTGTAGATTGTACTCGGTGGGAAACACAGTCCTGGGCAAATTATTCCAAAGGGATGATGTTCTCCATATAAAAGACTGCTTGAAAAGCGTTGTACGAGGAGTAACAAGCTGAAGCTCATACGGATGTGAAGAATTAGCGCGACGTGTACTTCTAACATGCACCGCTCTGGGAGGAATTAAGCGGGACACGTCCTTCGAACACCTTCCATGAAAGTACTTGTAGAATAGGCTCAAGTGGTCGAATCAAGGCCGCCGTTCAGTTCCAGGTCTCCAATCAGACGAACAGCTCTTCTCTGAACAGAATTCAACAAATACAGTGTATGTTTGGGAGCGGAGCCCCAAACATGGGAGCAGTATTCCATAGTTGGTCGAATTTGAGCTTTGTAAAGAATTAACAGTTGTTATGGAGTGTAAAGCTTTTTGGTTTGAAATAATATTCCCAATTTTTAAAAAGCTCTCCTTGCTATTCTTGCAACATGCTCATGCCAGGACCTATTTGCTTTCACACTAACGCCCAACAAATTGAGCGACGATGCTAGGGGAATGGAGTGCCCCGACATAATTATGTCGGGTTCAGCAATGTTAACTTTTTTAGAAAAAATTGCCGCCTGGGTTTTTTGTAGCGTTAAATTCCACTTGGTTACTGTCACCCCAAGATAGAATTTCTTCCAGGTCTTTGTTAAGTTGAACGACCTACTGCCTGTGGATATTCGCCTGGGCAGCCGATGTCCGAGCCTTCAAAGTGAATGAAGAGACAAGCGTACTGTCGTCTGCAAAGCTGTAGATTGGATTCCGGTCTTTTCCAGCAGATCGTCGTAAAATGAGAAAGAGAGTAGGAGACAGTATGGAGCCTTGGAGCACACCGGCGTTGATTGTGAAGCTGTTAGAAAGAAATCCGTCGACCGCCACTCGTAAACAACGCTCTCTGAGGAAACATGAGAGCTACGAACAGAAAATTTTCAGATATACATGTATTGATACAGGAGGCGATTAGACAACTTACTAAGGTAATTGTGCCGTTATTAGCACTTCTCAAAACACATTTTTTACAAAAAATACGACCGGTTATGTTCTTACTTGAGACACTGTACTAAAAACTGTCCTTGTATATTTGTCAAAAGTTTATCGACAAACACCTTGACTATAAATTTGCCTGAAACTTTACTCTTTATATAAGCAAATTACTTGCTAACCTCTGGATATTTACTCACCACGTTGCTAATATAACAGAAAATTAATTACTTCAAAACAAAGGTTGACTGAACTCGGTTATTGTTGTTGATGTTGTTCTTCTGTTGTTAAGGTATGTCTGAGGTAATGTGAATAAAGTCATTTTAAAGTGAGGAGAAGGGAATTTTATAACTTTAGGACGGTCTATTTAGGAGTGCGTACAACGAGAGGAAGTCATGTGTGTGAGTGTACACCTCGGAATTTAATAATTGAATTTATTCTTAACATATAGAATGTTAAAATTTACATTAGACAGATAAATTTCATTCGTTGTAATAATGCAGAGATATACTTCTCGTAAAAAAATTGACTAAGAAATACGTAAAAATCTAAATTCTATCTGTCGCTGTTTTTATCTGTCAGTCTATCTATTTGTCTGTTTGCTGCCTCTCAATACTGATTTAAAATTGGTCAATACAGGATGGAAAAAAAGACTGTTTTGATCAATATTGCTTTAAGAGAACAGGGTGAATGAAAATAGATCGTATTTTTTTATAAATTCAAATAAAAAAAATAAAACAATAAATTTTTATATATTTTCAATGGCACGAGAATTTTGCTTGGTTCTCTATAATATATATAAAATGCAACGTCTCTCTGTCTGTCTGTCTGTCTGTCCGTTAGTGCGCTTATCACTGGAGAACCACTTATCCGATTTACGTGCTTTTTTTTAAAAAACATACATATGTTCTCTGGCCAGATTATTGACTATATTTTATTACGATAAGTAGCATAAGGAATGAGCAGTGACGTAAAATAGTGAATGAAGTCGGAAAAAAGTTTGCCGCGAGCGCGTTCCCTTGCAATACACAGCCTAAACCATTAAATATGGAACAATATTATGTAGCAGAGAATATCTATAATCTATAATATATATAAAATGCAATGTCTCTCTGTCTGTCTGTCTGTCCATTAGTGCGTTTATCACGCGAGAACCACTTATCCGATTTACCTGTCTTTTTTTTAAATTCATACGAATATTCTTTGGCCAGGTTATATAATAATAATAATAATAATAATAATGACAGAACAAGAAAATACCACATTTAATACACAAGAAATTACAGAAACTATCAAACACACACACAACTGGAAATGTCCTGGAATAGACAATATACAAAACTTCTGGTACAAACAGTTTACCACCACACACGAAGCACTCACACACCAAATCAACAAAGCCATTCTACAACCACACACATTTCCCACTTTCCTCACACAAGGAATAACATACGTTAAACCCAAAAGCTCAGACACCACAAAACCCGTCAAACTACCGACCTATCACCTGTCTTCCAACCCTATACAAGATCATCACAGCCACAATATCGAAGAAAATAGAACAACACCTAACAGACAACAATATCCTCACAGAAGAGCAGAAGGGATGCAGGAAAAATAGTCGAGGATGCAAAGAGCAGCTGATTATAGATAGCGTGATTATGGGACAAACCAGAAAAGAACACAGAAACCTTCACATCGGTTACATAGACTATAAAAAGCCTTCGACTCCATACCCCACAGCTGGTTAATCAGGGCCCTAGAAATCTATAAAATCAACCAACACCTCAGACAGTTTCTCGCGCAAATTATGAAAACATGGGAAAACCAAAATACGCCTAGAAACACAAACCGAACGGATCCAAACAGAAGAGCTGTACATCAGACGGGGTATATTTCAGGGAGACTCGCTCAGTGCTCTATGGTTTTGCCTCTGTCTCAATCCACTCTCAAATATACTAAACAGAACAGAGCATGGCTTCAATATCAGACACCGAAAAGAGAATCAACATAAAATAAACCACCTCCTATATATGGACGACATAAAACTCTACGCTGCCACACAAACACAGCTGAAAGAACTCCTCAAAATCACAGAAATATTCACCTTAGATGTCAAATATGGAATTTGGTATAAGTAAATGCAAAGTGCTCCACATCAACAAAGGCCAATGGAAGCACCACCATGAGACAGAAAACCATCAACAATGAAACGCTCGATAACATGTTCGATAAAGAAACATACAAATATCTAGGCTTCCAACAAAGCACCAAACTCAACCACACTCACATCAAAACAGAGCTCAGAACCGAATTCAAAAACAGACTGACGAAACTTTTGCAAACAAAAAACTCAACTCTAAGAATCTCACTAAAGCCATCAACACGTTCGCTATACCTATACTCACATATTCATTTGGTATCATCAAATGGTCACAAACAGACATAGAAAATATTCACATCCTTATACGATCTCAATTCACCAAATACAGGAAATTACACCCCAACGCATGCAAAGAAAGACTTACCATCGAGAGGAAGGCAGGAGGAAGAGGAATTATAGACATCAGATCATTACACACAAAACAAATACAAACACTTAGGAAATTCTTTCACAGCAAGCAACCAGCCTCCACACAGCGACAGTGAAAGCAGACAAAAACTACACACCTCTCGACTTAGCCCGGGCAGACCACTCAGCAGACACACACAGTCACACCCAATTACAACAGGAAAAGATGAAAAACGTGGTCAGAGAAAACACTCCACGGAAAACACAGATACCACATAGAACAAGACCACGTAAATAAAAAACAATCATACACCTGGTTACGGGATGAGCAGCTATTCCCTGAGACTGAAGGCTTCTTACTTGCCATCCAGGATTATAAAGTCATATTAACCAGAAACTACCAAAAGCATATCATCAAAGACCCGACTATTGCAGAGGACAGATGTAGGAAAATGCCACCAGCAGAAAGAAACGATCGAACACGTAACGAGCGGATGTAAAATATTGGCCGGAACGGAGTATACAGCCAGGCATGATTCAGCTGCCAAAGTGGTTTACCAAGCACTAGCCACAACATACAGACTCATAAGAAAACACAGATCCCTACTACAAATACACGCCAACATCCATACTTGAAAATGAAGATTACAAGCTCTACTGGGATATCGGTATCCATACAGATAAAACAGTCTCCGCCAATAGACCCGATATTACTTTTCAAGTGCAAAAAAGGAAAAAGTCACCTATCTGATTGACATAGCTGTCCCCAACGACACAAACATCCAAGCGAAAATACACAGAAAAAATTTCCAAATACACAGACCTTGCAACGGAAATAAAAAGGCTATGGAGACAGGAAAAAGTCATCATTGTCCCCCTCATTATATCAGCCACAGGCCTTACACCAATAACATTCACACCACATTTAGTGCAATTGGGACTCAACACGGACATACACAGAAACATTCAGAAGTCAGTGATTTTGAAAACATGTAACATTGTCAGGTCATTCCTTAATACGGCAAATGGTAATAGCGTTTGTGCTGACTTGGTTTTGGCCGTCAGCCGAACATGGAACCACATTGATCAAATGTGAGAAAGAAGAACTTTTTGTAATAATAATAATAATATGTGTAAGATAAAACAGTCTCCGCCAATAGACCCGATATTACTTTCAGTGCAGAAAAAAAGGAAAAGTCCACCTATCTAATTGACATAGCCGTCCCCAACGACACCAACATCCAAAACGAAATACACAGAAAAAATTTCCAAATACATAGACCTTGCAACGGAAATAAAAAGGCTATGGAAACAAGAAAAAGTCATCATTGTCCCCCTCATTATATCAGCCACAGGCCTTACACCAATAACATTCACACCACGTTTAGTACAATTAGGACTCAACACAAACATACACAAAAACATTCAGAAGTCAGTGATTTTGAAAAACATGTAACATTGTCAGGTCATTCCTTAATACACAATGGTAATGCGTTTGTGCTGACTTGATTTGCGCCCGTCAGCCAAACATCGGGAACCACATTGACCAAATGTGAGAAAGAAGAATTTTTTGTAATAATAATATGTGTAAATAAAATGCAACGTCTCTCTGTCTGTCTGTCTGTCCGTTAGTGCGCTTATCCTCGAGAACCACTTATCCGATTTACGTGATTTTTTTAAATTCATATATATGTTTTCTGACCAAGTTATAGATATATATTTTATTACACCTATAAATATATATAAAATGCAACGTATCTCTGTCTGTCTGTCTGTCCGTTAGTGCGCTTATCACTGGAGAACCACTTATCCGATTTTCGTACTTTTTTTTAAAAAAAGACATATGGTCTCCGGCCAGGTTATAGGCTATATTTTATTACGGTAGGTAGCATAAGGAATGAGCAGTGCCGATAATACTGAATGAAGTCGGAAAAAAGTTTGCCGCTAGAGTGTTCTCTTGCAATACACAGTCTAAAACCATTAAATATGGAACAATATTATGTAGCAGAGAATATCTATAATTTATAATATATATAAAATGCAATGTCTCTCTGTCTGTCTGTCTGTCCATTAGTGCGTTTATCAGGCGAGAATCACTTATCCGATTTACGTGACTTTTTTAAATTCATACATATATTCTTTGGCCAGGTTATATAATAATAATAATCTATATCTATAATATATATAAAATGCAACGTCTGTCTGTCCGTCCGTTAGTGCGCTTATCACTGGAGAACCACTTATCCGATTTACGTGCATTTTTTTTTTTAAACATGCTAAACCATTAAAATATGGAACAATATCATGGAGCAAAGAATATCTATAATATATATAAAATGCAAACGTCTCTCTGTCTGTCTGTCCGTTAGTACGCTGATCACTGGAGAACCACTTATCCGATTTACGTGCTTTTTTTAAACATACGTATGTTCTCTGGCCAGGTTATAGAATATATTTTACGTTACGTTAGGTGACATAAGGAATAAGCAGTGACGAAAATAGTGAATCAAGTCGGACAAAAAGTTTGCCGCTAGCGCGTTCTCTTGCAGTACACTGCCTAAAACATTAAATATGGAACAATATCATGTTGCAAAGAATATAATATATATAAAATGCAACGCCTCTCTGTCTGTCTGTCCGTTAGTGCGCTTATCACTCGAGAACCACTTATTCGATTTACATGTTTTTATAAATTTACTACATATGTTCTATATAATTCAATATAAGCCTAGATAATGGGAGATAAGGTGAGATAATGGGAAATAAGGAGAAATAATGGGAGATAAGTCGAGATAAGCCTCGATAATGGGAGATAAGGTATAAATAATGGAAGATAAGGAGAAATAATGGGAGATAAGCAGAGATAAGTCTAGATAATGGGAGTTATGGTGAGATAATGGAAGATAAGGAGAAATATTGCGAGATAAGTCAAAAGATAAGCCTAGGCAATGGGAAATAAGGTGAGATAATGGGAGATAAGGAGAAATAATGGGAGATAAGGAGAAATAATGGGAAACGAGCAGAGATAAGCCTAGATAATGGAAATTTATGTAGAGATAATGGGAGATAAGGAGACATATTGGGAGATAAGGGGAAATAATGGGAAGGATATTTTATTATATTGGGGTAACATAAGGAATAAGCAATGACGATAGTAGTGAATCAAGTCCACGCGAGCGGAGCCCGCGGGCCCGGCTAGTTAATTAATATAATAAAAATGTTTTCAGCATGCTTATTGATCGTCTTCTTAGTGTGCCCTATCTTCTAAGGACATTGGCGATCATATTTGCCCATCTGATTTTATCTACTGCAGCTCTAAACAATTCAGTAGATGTCATGTTTGTCCATTCTCATAAGTTTTTCAAATAGGAGTTGCGGCCTTCCTGGTCTTCGCCTACCGATTATTTTTCCTTCAGTTAAAAGTTGCAGGAGCTTATATTTTTGGCTTCTCATAATATTACTACAGTATATATCACCACTACACCAAACACTTTATTTTTGCACTAGACGCGCGTTTCGCCAACCATGTTAGCTTAATCAGGAGCGATGATTGACCTTAAAACTAAACTAGAAATCTACCCTTATTTATACTTAGCCTAACCCTTGAATTACTCAAGCGGTAACTAATGACAAAGGCAAGGCCATCAGTTCCGGTCAAGTAACCAGTAAAGGGGACTATAAGGAATACCCCCTCTGTCTTTATTTAAACTACTTTTACATTTTATGATTTCCATACTTTCGTATGCGTTCAACAATCTTCTATCAGATACATTTGTTATTAGTCTTAGATTATCTAATATTACAGTAGATCAGCTTCAAGGGCATGTTCGGCAATGCTAGACTTTTCTGTTCTACTGTATTTTAAGTGTGCTAAATGTTCTTTAAATTGTGTTTTAATTGACCTTTTAGTTTGCCCCCCAACATACTTTTTGTCACATCATTACAAACTATATCCATAAATTCCACTTTTCTCACAATTAGGAAGCTTATCTTTGGGAATTATCCTAAGATATTCCTCAGATTGTCTGATGACTTATAGACTAAGGTGAGGCGTACCTTATTAAATACCTTATTGAGTCTTGCTGTTATTTCGGATTATATGTGGGTATGGAGACATACTTGGTGTTATTTTCTTCGTGTGTCAAAAAGGTGGAATTCTGAATATTAAACCTAAACTTTATGTCTATTTATTAGCTTATTTACTAAATCATCGTCATAAACTATTAACTCTAGTTATATTCCTAATACGATTCCTTTCTTTATTAAAGTTTACTCTATTCAGAGGGAAAGTGACCAAACGATGAACTAAAAAATGTTAATGAGGTCTAATTTATAGGTTGTTTGCAATGAAATGAATCATTTGGAATATATTTATCTGTTACTGTGTCTTCCTAGAAATATCAAATTCTAATCTATTATTATTTTTAATAATTAAAATATCTAGAAAAGTCCAATTGTCTTTTGTTCTCACTACTTCGTAAGTGTTCGTGTGGTGTGTAGTGGTGATACTATACTGAGTAAGTATCTTGTCTTCATTTCATTATTGTAGTGTTGTGTTTCTATCCTTGCTTGGATGCGCTTTCAAGGAGAGGATGGCAGTAATGTACAGAACGTCTGCTGTAGGTGTTTATATTTCATTTGAGAAAATATGATCATTCTATCTTTAAAAAATAAATGAATTAAAATGGTTTAAATTTTGCTAATCTACTGTGCAACTGCACTTAGTTCTCATAATATTCCCCAAAGTAAGTGCTTTTTCTTTCTGTAACAGCTGGAATCAACTCTGGTTTTTTTCCCATCCGCTTAAGTATTTCCACGTTTATGGTATGCGGTATCCCAAGGAATCACGCAGCACTCGGCGATAGCACCACATCTTGAATGACTCTCCATTCTTTGTTGTGTTATCTCTGTAAATTGTTGCAGCTTCTATACATATAACATGACCGAGAACACGTAGCATCTTAGCACTCTTATTCTTGTTTTTAAATTCAAGTTAGGTTGTTACAGAGTATGCTGCGTATTTTATTAAAGGAGCTTCGTGCTCTTTTCAATTCTTGGTCGTATTTCAATAAGTGGTCCCAATCTTCCCTAATTACGCTTTTTTTGCTAAGTACGTTCTTTTTGTTACCCTTTCAAATGTTGATGTACTTTAATATTTATGTTTGTATTAGTATTCTTACTCGCGACCACCATCGTTTTTGGTTTTGTTCGTATTCAGTTTCAGTCCATAATTCACATGCATCAACAATTCCATTCACCGTCCACTAGAATGACAGTATCAAACAGCGCAACGGAGAATTATTTGCATAAATAAATAAATAAATAAATAAATAAATATCGTCTTTATTTAGATGTTAATTACATGTTGATCGTGAGTACATATTACCCACCATACATCGTGTAGTGGAAGAGGCGCCCTGTGAAAATTTAACCATATCAGTTACTCCTATACTTTAACCTCTTTCAACACACAGACGCGCTTACTAAACAAACTCAAAATTAAAGCAACAATTACATACTAACATAGTAAAATCAATAATCGAGTAAGACACATCAAAAATACAACTTAACCTAACGTCAGAGTCGTTCTGCGTATTCTAACAGCAGTTTCTGTTATGGGTATCATGGTATTGTATATATTTACTGCAATTATACTGTAAAAACTTGCGCTGAAACAAGGGCAGTGCGCTGCTGAGGAATAGTTCAAGCGATCAGGTTAGTCCACTGCCTAATATATCCTATCATGCACCAAAATTTCGGACTGCGGGCTTGATACTGCAGCTGTCTTCCCACTTAATTAAATCGTAAATGAAGTTCCTAAGAACCTAATTAAGAATATTACGAAGTGCCAGTTGCTACAGTGATTAGCAAAATTTTAAAACCATTTTAATTCATTTTATTTTTTAAAGATATATGATCATTAATTTTCTCAAATGGAAATATAAAACCTACTGCAGACGTTTCTGATACATATCTGGCTATCGTTCTCCTTGAAAGCGCATCCAAGGCAAGGATAGTACACAATACTACAATGACTGAAATGAAGACAAGACCAAAGACTACACACGGATTTTTTCCTACATGCTTAAAATTCATGAATTTAATCAACGATTTTTGCATACGTAAAACCTTCACCTTTCCGCAACTTTTTTGTAATAACGAGTCACCCCATATACGATGTTCCCCTGAATCTGAGATGTGAATCTATGCTCTAAGATCAAAAATCTAGAGCACAATCTGAAAACGGCAAATACCTGATCAGCGCAAGCTCTCCTCAGTCCTTCTAAAAGGCCATGCTCAAGGTGGGGTCGCCGATTTTCCTTGACAAAAAACAATAAAACCAGCGTAATGTCCTGGATTTAGCCGTCACAATTTAATGATTCATAACCGAGGTAAAGCTAACGCATAGCCATGTAGAACCATGGAATTTAAATTATTTTCCGCTGCAGACTGAAGAATCCAATGGTTCTCAAGAGAATGAAGCAACTGGTGTGTCATCAGCATACGATCTGAACCGTTGACTTTGCAGCAGTGTGGAAATATATCAAATGTATATAGTAAGAAACGTAGAACGGCCCATTTATTGAACCCTGGGGGCCTCGCCGAGATCAGCTGCTCCGGTGCGAATCAAACATCATTCTCATTTCGTACATGCTCTGCAGTTCTACCACGACCAAATAAACTATAGAAACAAAAAGTTGTAACGTGATTGATCAGCGAAAGCCCGCAGATCAGTGCAGTTTAGCAACAAAGTAGGTTATTGATCCAGCACATCAAATAGGCTTTCGAATAATCCAGCGAGACTGATATAACGAGCCATATTTTTTATCAATAGACTCTGAATATGCTCTATCAGTTAAATTCAATAAAGCCGTTGATGTTTCTATGGACCCCCTCCGGAAGCCAGTATTCTGATGCTAAGGGGAGCAACGCTCCAATTAGTCAAGAGATATCCTGAAACCTGTGTATGTACTGCCCTTTCCAAGACTTTTGACATAAACTGGTAACACAAACTAATTGGGCGCCCTCAAATCTCTGACGGTATAAAGTGATTACTTTGTTAACTTTAGCAACAGGGCACACCAATAGACTCTTTCCAGCTCTCCGGAAAATACCCACTCTCCAGGCGCAAACAATTA
>CM032448.1:10651572-10754072 GCA_019049505.1 Pachyrhynchus sulphureomaculatus
GTGATTGCAGACACTAATGGATATTTTGCAGACTTGGACAAATCCTATTATTCGGAAGGGATCAACAAACTAGAACATCGTCGGACGAAGTGTATAAGCCTAAAAGGAGACTATGCCGAAAAATAAAAAAGGTTTACCCCAAACACATAAGTAGTTTTTATTTTTGCACGGACTTTTTCAAACCAGCCTCGTAGTTTATTATTTATCTCAGTCGATTTAATATATTTTACTTAGGTTTATTTATTACATAGGTTTACCTACATTATTTACAAGTATATTGTGTTTTAATTTACGATTTTTTTTTTATTTACACTAATCACTGATTACTTCCAGTACAGTGTTTTTAAGTTTATTTATATTTGTGTTTGGTCATATGTTTCGATTGGTTTGTTTATTGTCGTGCAGGAATTCGACGCGCCGTCTCTCGATCGTTGTACGTCGTGCTATCAGTACGCGAGGCGTCGAATTTCTGTACGTAAATTTTTTATTTGATCGAACCCGAATTGGTTCATTTTACATTCGTCGCGATGCAATTATGGTTCGAAATAATCTTCCCAACTTTTGAGAAGCTCTCCTTGCTATGCGTGCAACATATTCATGCCAGGACATATTTGCCGCGGGGAGGGGGGGGGGGGGCTCCCAAATTAACGCCTAACAAATTGAGTAACGAAGCTAGGGGAATGGAGTGCCCCGACATGACTATATCGAATTCAGCAACGTTAACTTTTTTAGAAAAAACTGCCGCCTGGATTTTTGTTGAGCGTTAAATTCCACTTGGTTACTGTCACCCCAAGATAGAATTTCTTCCAGGTCTTTGTTAAGTCGAACGATTTCGTGCTGTCTGCGGTTATTCGCTTAAGTAGCCGATGTCCGGACGTTCAAAGTGAATGAAGAGATAAGCGTACTGTCATCTGCAAAGCTGTAGATTGGATTCCCGGTCTTTTCCAGCAGACTATTAATGTAAATGAGAAAGAGAGTAAGAGACAGTATGTAGCCTTGGGGCACACCGGCGTTGATAGTAAAGGTGTTAGAAAGAAATCC
Source organism: Pachyrhynchus sulphureomaculatus (assembly GCA_019049505.1). Classification (NCBI taxonomy): domain Eukaryota; kingdom Metazoa; phylum Arthropoda; class Insecta; order Coleoptera; family Curculionidae; genus Pachyrhynchus; species Pachyrhynchus sulphureomaculatus. The sequence goes on from CM032448.1 coordinate 10,652,614, forward strand.
GTCGACAGCCACTCGTAAAGAACGCTCTCTGAGAAAACATAAGAGCCACAAACAGAACCTTTCAGACATACCATAAGAGCGTAGTTGTAGCCAACGGGTAGCCAACAGTCCATCGTGCCAAACACGGTCGAATGCCTTGGATATGTCAAGAGCAACCGCTCGAGATTCTCCAGAGTGTTCAGTTTTGCGTTATTTTAAACATGTGTTACATAAGTCAGAAGATCTCCTGTTGATCTATGTTTACGTAAGCCATATTGGTGATTGCTAATAATGTTGAATCCTTGAAGATATTTTAGCAGATACTGATTGATAATATTTTCCATGATTTTCGATATTATTGAAAGAAGTGCGACTGGTCGGTAGTTATTTGGCAAGGTCTTTTTGCCTTTTTAGGTATCGGCTGAACTGTGGCACATTTCCAGCAGGAAGGAAATATTCCCTTTTTGTAAGATAGGTTGAAAAGTCTACAGAAAACTGGTGTTAGTTCCCTCTCACAGTTTTTGAGAACTATGGCAGGTATTACGTCAGCACCATAAGCCTTTTTGGTGACTAGCTTTATTAAAATACGCTGTATGATACGCTGTCTGAAGATAACATCGGGCATCCTTGACTGCAATATGGGAAGTAGTAGGTGGTGTTTTTCCTTGGAAATCGACAGTAGAATGTGAAGCAAAGAGTTCAGCCAACAAGTTCGCTTTCTCAACAGGTGTCGTTGCAATAGAATTATCTGGCCGTGTGAGTGGTGGTATGGTGGATTTGGTGAAATTTTGACTAACTGCCCTAGCTATTGCCCAAAAGGACCTTGAATTGTTGGGACAAGCGAGAAGTTTCTTTCTAATTCGTTGATTATGTGCCTCCTTGGTTTCGTCAATAATTCCTTTGCTTCTTTTCAGGGCACGAAGAAAGGTGTTTACAATTTATGGTGTTAGGATTTTCACGCCATTGTCTGTAGGCAAGATGTTTGGAAGCAATAGCTTCTTTGCATTTTCGGTCAAACCAAGGCTTGCCGTTGGAAGGGCACTTCTTCGAAAAAGGAATGTAAGCTTCCATACCAGCCAAAAAGTAATATCGGAGACCTCCCTGGCGCAGTCAGATGGGTTGTCGGAACCGAAACAAATGTCTATCCAAGGGAAAGTTTGAAAATATTCCATGAGATCTTCTGATTTAGCAGATTTGTAGTGCCAAATCTTGCGCGGCTTAGGCGCCTCTCAGCCACTGATTGGTAGAATACTCGATGTCGAAAGGAGTTTTATGATTGGAAGAACCTAACGGCGGATTTACGATGACCGGCAGATTTACGGTGACCGGTGACGGTTTATGTCTGCAAAATTTGTCTCCTATTTCTTTAGTATGTTGTTTTATTGTTTGTACGTTTGTTGTATTGTTGTAAGTTCTTGTATATCTGGGTGCGGATACAGCACAGCTTAATAATTTATTCTGCTTCCTTTGTAGTCTAGCTATCTGCGTGACTGATATACTACACCAATCTGGTGCAGCGTATATCAGCCTTGATCTGGTTATATTTGTTTGTATAATTGTTAGTTTATTTCTGGGCTCCATTTGCGAGCCGGTGCATACAGATTTTGCATCGCTACGAATGCTTTCTGTAGCACGTGACTTACATGTGCTTGTAATTTTAACCACTTTCATCATAATCTGCATGTCGTGAGACCACTGTGAATACCCATTTTCTATATATGTTTCCTCAGGTGGCCAGTAATCAGTCCCACCATTAATTTTGTTTCGAGCCTTTAATTAGCTAAAGATGTCAGTTTCCTTGAGGGGGCCGCTAATTACGTCCCTTGCATGTCTTTGGCCAGAGGTTGCCAGCCAACATTCTAGATGTTGCTGATATGACTATCAGTAGTTTTTCAATTTTACCACCTGTTTTGGTATACTAAACCCTGGTTCTAGACTTATAGGTTCAATAGAATTAAGCCTTCTGGTGAACGCTGGGTTCATCAGACGAATAGTTTCCTACTAAATAGAACTTAACAAATATAGTGCAGTGAAAAGAAAAGAAAAACGATGGAAGTAATATTCTATCGTTAGTCGAGTTTAGGCTTAGTACAAGATTAATTGTTGTGGAATGTAAACCTTTCTAGAATGAAATAATGCTGTTTGAACTTTCTAAAATGAATCTAATAAAGAAATAATAGTATCACTTACAAGATTAAAAATTGGACAACCAACCTTTATGTGATAAATAATTTTGGAAATATTTTTATTGAAATACTATTATAACATTTGTATGGCAAATATAATTACGTAAACTAAAGCAAATAATAATAAGCAAGAAACAAAAAAATCTTACCGATTCAAGGTGTAAATGTGAGTGTGTAAATATTACTACACTACCTTCAACCAACCTCTAATAGCACCAGCAAGACTGAATACTTAAATTATATATATATATATATATATATATATATATATATATATATATATATATATATAGTGTTATTAAAATTGTTTAATATATAGAAATGGGTGATTCCTGGAGTCAGTTGGAAACCAACCCAATATCTATTTTTAATACATCTGAACATAGTTGACAAGTTACAAAATTACTGGACTGCGTAAATTAAAAAAAATCATTGCGTCGCCCATGTCCACAGCTCATGGTCGTGAGGCAAAAGTGCATTTTTAATGCCTGCTGAATAGAAATGACTCACCGCTGTCAGCAACAATCTAATCGAAGCAAATGGCGACAAAACGTTTTGTTTACATAGTGAAAAGTATTACGAAAAAAAATATTGCAAATTAGTAATGTAAAAGGCGGTTTTAATATTTTATTGATGTTGGTAAAGTTCAATGACAATTCCCTTCTACGAGAGTTTGTTTAAATAAACAGAACTATTGATGTGTATTCATAACCTATATCTGATGTATTTAATGCATTTTTTACTGAAATTTGTTATTACTGACCGAAAACGTAGATTTTTTCAGCTAAAAAAACATAAAGCATAGAAAAATGTAAAAAAAATTGTTGCAGCTCGACGAAAATAGGGTAATACCAGGTACCCAGTGTACTTGTGTTGTTGGGGGGCTTTAGGACAATGGTAGCATATTTATACTTTTATTCATTACGCCAATGATCGAGGATTATCAAAAACCAGTATCGAGCAAGAATGGGGCAGGCCATCGGTCAATTAAATGGACAAGGAAAAATATTCAGGTGGCCAATTAATATCGGAGCTTTTTCATGCCAAACCCCGCCCTGACACAAACGTCTCGGAAGTGGTGTTTAAGCCAGAAGATTTTGCCAATATAAATTTTCATAAACTCACTTTGAACGTCTCACTGCTTGAATCCATTTTTCTCGTTGCTCCAACTTATGTTCTTTTTAAAAAAATGCCTTAGAATATTGTATTGGGCGAATTTCCTCTGCTATTTTGACAACCAATCACTCAACACTTCTCTTCGCGAGTTTTTATTGATATTTTATCCATAATTGTTAACACAAATTCCGCAAATACAACAAACCTTAATATATGAACATTCGGATAAGGTTTGAATTTCCGCCACGGCTCGCGCTGCTACTCTTCAGACAGTAAACTCCGCCTCTTTGCCCGAACCGAATAGCAAGAGTCAATTCTGCAATCTGCATATAGATTATATATATATGAAAAGTCCGTGCAAAAATAAAAACTACTTATGTGTTTGGGGTAAACCTTTTTTTATTTTTCGACATAGTCTCCTTTTAGGCTTATACACTTCGTCAACGATGTTCTAGTTTGTTGATCCCTTCCGAATAATAGGATTTGTCCAAGTCTGCAATATCCATTAGTGTCTGCAATCACCTCCTCGTTTGAATAAAATCTTTGTCCCGCCAGCCATTTCTTCAAATTGGGGAACAAATAGTAGTCCGAGGGAGCCAAGTCTGGAGAATAGGGGGGATGTGAAACGAGTTGGAATCCTATTTCCATTAATTTTGCGACCACAACTGCTGAGGTGTGTGCTGGTGCGTTGTCGTGAAAAGGACTTTCTTGTGGGCCAATCGCGGGCGTTTTTTCTTGCAGCTCGGTTTTCAAACGGTCCAATAACGATGAATAATATTCACCTGTAATAGTTTTACCCTTTTCCAGATAGTCGATGAGGATTATCCCTAGCGAATCCCAAAAGACAGTCGCCATAACCTTTCCGGCCAAAGGAACGGTCTTCGCCTTTTTTGGTGCAGATTCCCCCTTGGTAACCCATTGTTTAGATTGTTGTTTGGTCTCAGAAGTATAGTAATGTATCCATGTTTCATCCACAGTGACGAAACGACGCTTAAAGTCCTCCGGATTCTTCTGGAACAACTGCAAACTATCCTTGCAACACTTCACACGATTCCGTTTTTGGCCAAGCGTGAGCTATCACGGCACCCATCTTGCGGATAGCTTTCTCATGTCCAAATGTTTATGCAAAAATTATGTACCCATTCAGTCGAGATGCCCACAGCACTAGCAATCTCACGCACCTTAACTCTTCTGTCATCCATCACCATATTATGGATTTGATCAATGATTTCTGGAGTCGTAACCTCCACAGGCCGTCCAGAACGTTCAGCGTCGCTTGTGCCCATATGGCCAGTCCGAAAATCTTGAAACCACTTATAAACTGTTCCAATCGAAGGTGCAGAGTCACCATAATGTTTATCAAGCTTCTCTTTAGTCTCCTGAGGCGTTTTGCCTTTCATAAAGTAATGTTTAATCACCACACGAAATTCTTTTTCGTCCATTTCTTGAAAATCACTCGACTTCCTTGATTCACACGAATGCCAAACACAAAGAAATAGACCAATATGGGTGAAACCTGGTGTGCGTTCATTCAAGAGATGCTACTAACTAAACATGACCTCGATACGCGCCGGTGGTGCCATCTCTCGGACTTTGCACGGACTTTTCAAACCAGCCTCGTATGTAAGAGAAAAAGAGAGAGAGAGAGTGAGAGAGAGATGAATGCAAGGAAGATGAGTGAATGAAATCGTATATATATATATATATATATATATATATATATATATATATATATATATATATATATATATATATATTCAAACATACTACCAGAACATGTATGAACAAAAAAAACTGCCCACCAAATGATCTCAAAGAACGTCGAAATAGAAAGATAATCAATATCAACTCTGAAGAAATACCAGAGATAACGGATGAAGGAATATTAACAACAATAAAAATTATGAAAAACAATAAAATATCAGGAACTGACATAGTATTAACTTAAATAATGAAACAAGGAGGAGACTTGGTGGTACAGGTGCTGAAACTCTTATTTAATAAGTGTCTAGAAGAAGAGGACACTAGAAAATTGGAACACAGCTTCAACAATTTTACTTTTTAAATAAGGTGATAAGACTCAGTTAGACAATTACGGTCCAATATCATTACTTTTACAAATACACAAATTGTTTACCAAAATAATAATTAATAGATCGAAAAACAAGCTCGAATTAAACCAGTCTGTAGAATAGGAAAAGGTTCGGTACTTGTGATCATCTCTTAACTATCAGAGCTTTAATAGAGAAAGCAACAGAATATAACTTAAAGTTGTACTTGGTATTTATAGATTATCAAAAGGCTTCTGATAGTACCGACAGCTGGGCCGTCGATCAAGCCTTGTATAACAGCAGAATAGTCTATAGGTATACTCAGCTCATAAGAACAATATATAACAAGGCTCAGATGATAGTAGAAACAGATAGTAAAACAAATCCAATACCTATCAAACGTAGGGTAAGATAGGGAGATTCCATGAGTCCAAAACTATTTATAGTAGCATTAGAAGAAGTTTTCAAGAAACTCGAATGGGCGCTATGCTGATGATATAGTGCTAATACCAGATAATTTTGATTACATACAGGAAACGTTTACTGAATTACAAAACAAATCAGAGAGGATAAGACTACTGTTGAATAAAGATAAGACAAGGGCTGTGACAAACGAAGACACTCCACGAGGCTGGAGAATAGAGGGCAGAACACTTGAATACGTAGATGAATACATCTACCTAGGGCAAGTAATAAAGTGTGGTACAGCAAATCAAACAACAGAGCACTGAGACGAATCAGACTGGCATGGGTAGCATTTGGCAAACAAAGGGAAATACTAAACAAAAGAATTTCTCTGAAACTAAGAAAGATGGTATTCGATCAATGCATTCTACAGGTTTTCACCTACACGGCCGAGACATGGACATTGACTAGGAAGATGATAGACTAACTGAGTAAAATACAGAGAGCAATGGAACGCCAGATGCTAAATATAAGATTACAAAACAGAATCAGAAACGAAAGTATAAGACAAAAGACCAAAGTGTTAGACGTAAGAGAATAGGTAGCAGGTTTGAAATGGAGATGGGTAGGTCACACAATGAGAAAACTGGATGAGAGATGGAATAAAAGAATTCCAGAATGGAGGCCATGGTTGGGACAAACATCCAGAGGAAGGCCCCAAATAAGATAGGAAGATGACCTGGTTTAGTATGGATCAGAAAGACGCAGAATCGAGAAGGATGGAAAAAGGAAGGGGATTCCTATGTCCGACACTAGATGATAGAAGGCTTATTATTTATTATATATTTATAACATATATATATATATATATATATATATATATATATATATATATATATATATATATATATAATTTTACCTATAAAATACAGTTTTTTTTTTTTAAATTTTCCTTGTAAAAATAAAATTTATATAAAATTCCTTGAAAAATTGGGTTTGGGTTTTACATATATTTTTTACAGTTTTTGTTTTGGATATCTTCCTTACGTTCACAATCAGGTAAAAAAAAAAATGTTATGCTTAATTTGATCTATAATGCTCAGTACTAGGCATATATTAATTATTGAACCTAAAATCTAAATTTGTCGCTGATTTTTCACTTGTATTGGCTTCTACGATTTAATATAAAATAAGTTTGTTAATTTTCCGTTACAGTTGAAATCCCATTATTACTATTGTTCAACGATTATCAAAACACATGTAGATATTATCTATTGAATTCACAGTTAACCGAACACACTACAAACTTTAATCTAAAATACATGCGGAATTGTTCAGGCCCCAAAACCCACATAATTTCTGTTTAAATTACTATCCGCCGCTTCCGTAAATACATGAGCACCATTTGATTTTAGCATAGTCCTCTTTACCTAAATAAATCGAATGCGTCACTTGCCGTTTAGTGTTGAAAGATAATTGTTAACCTATGTAAGATATTCTACGATAATTATTAACCACCAAAAAAGGTTAAATTGTTTACATCTTGTTATGTTTAGTTTGGCGGTGGTGTTAATTCGTTATTGTTAGCTGCCCGATAGTTGTACCAAAATAAGGAACATCCCTAAACAATTTTCCCCTTAAAAACCCACTTATGGGCAAGTTAAACTCAATAATCCCTCGCTAGTGGCCTGCCAGAAGACTGCTACAGGTTTTGGGTATAACCATTTGCTTTCAGAATAGGAATCAACCCCTCACTACTACGCTTGATCTTCACGGCAGGTACCCTTAACAAGGCCAAAAACTACCCAACCTCCCAAATAAGAAAAATTTCTGAAAGTCCAAGACTATCGTTCAGGTTAATGCCCAAGCACCCCCTTTTGGTTCGCTAGGATAATATCTACGACTTAAACTAACTATCTCTTTCTCAGGCAGGTTCCGTCTTTTTATTCCCCCTGTTAATTTGATCTCTCCTGAAAATTCACCGAAGTTTAATTTTATTACAACCGACTTGGACGACCAGAGGAAAAAACTTGGAAAAAAACTGTAAAATATTTTATTAACAATAAAAGAAAATGAATGAAAGAGATTTACATTTACCTTTAAAGATATTTGAGTGTATTTAATTGTCTTAGAATCAAGAAATGAATTTTAAACTTCTATAAACCCAAAAAAATAAATCTTACAAAACTACACAGCAATATTGGCGTATGGTTTATCATACTAGAAAGTTGTAGCGTTAGTGACGTACTACAAGTATTGCTAACAGTTAATTGAAGAAATACAGCACTTAAATTTAAATAATGATGTACGTGTGTTTGCAAAGATATCGAATCGCAGAGATTTTAACTAGTGAATTTACAAAACAGAAAACTTATTCCATGTTTCGATCCTTTGCGAATTAAAAAAATAAATATGGAAATGTTGTGGTTGAGACTTATCTGGAGTTTTCTAGTCGGTCCTCCGAATGATGGAGAAGGAACACGAACTGGGTGGTTCTCCAAAACGTTGGATGGATGGTACGGTGTGTACGTGGGTCGTTTAATTCTCGAGTCCTGCTGGCACAGCCAGAAGTACTCTTACCCCAGTGGTAAAAGAAAATTTCAAAGTGGTAAGTAACTTGGTTAGGTAAGACCATAATCCAAATGAAAGTTGGAATGACGGTAAATTCAAAAGGAATACAAGGATTAAAATCCAAAAACCATAAAGTCCAAAACTCCAAAAACAAAACCCTGGAGCAAAGAAACATCCTTGTTTAGGACATTATATTCCAGTAATTGTCAGAAAATTCCCGAAGAGAATTTTACTTAAATAGTCGTTAAAAAAAGTAGCAATCACGTATAATGGCTACTCACCTCGAGTCTTTAAAATGCTTTTATGCACTTTTCGGTAATAAAAATATCGCCCATAAATAGCTGGTACGGTATCTGAACCAAAACTTTCAACAGTACCGCAACCGGGAAATTCAACTTTTCAACAATCGGAACAACGCCCGTTTTTTATAAAACTTTTTGAAAATACTGAATTACTAAACTGGAAGTATCGTGACAGAGAGGGTCATGACTAAAGTGATTTTTGCTTTAAATAGGATCGTCCCAATCCGGATTTTTACTACCTCTTTTGGGGAAAAATGTGCAAATTAAATGAGAAAAATCAACAAACTCGAGGTTTTATCTCCACTCTATATCAATACATTTGTAAGAGTGCCAGAGAAAATAAAACGTATTATTCGCTGGCATAAAATAATAAACAGCTTGGCTTTGGACCATCCTTGGCAACGCCTCATTTCAAAACTTCAAGACATGTGACGTATCACCTTCCGGATATCAATTCTGTTTACTTACCAAATCAGGATTCAATGGTAAATCTATTCATGAAAATTAAGTGTTTCCACTTATACCTACTGGAAAAGCACTGTGGAAACCATATACTAGTTCCTTATATGACACTGGTAAAATTTGGAAAATATTTTAAGAAAATTACAAGGTTATGTCACCTTGACGTAAATAAACAATATCAAGGACAACGATTAGTTTTCTCAAAGAAAACTAAATGAAAAATAAAGTACATCAATTTATAATTTAGGAGAATTTAATGTAATCTAATCTATATTTCAAAAAACTGTGAAAATCAAAAGATGGACAAAATATTCTCGAGGGCAAATTTTAACCATAACAATCTTAGCCTTATTCCTATGAGAAATTAATTTTTGCATTTAAATTTTAATTTCGCATGTAGACATTATACGAGGCGCATTCGAAAAATAAGGGCCGTTTGCTTATATTTAAATATTGGCGGCTCTGAACAAAGTTGTACACATGCAGCGCCATCTATTGATTATTTCTGAAGCCACTGAAGTTATTATTTTGATTCAGTAGTCGTTTCCCTGTCGGTGAACGCAGACAACAATGTCCGCGAAAATCGTTGCTCCCGCCAGTTGCGAAGTGCGTGCTGTAATTCGATTTTTGTGCGCAAAAGGATCATCAGCTGCTCAGATTTATCGGGAGTTGTGCCTAGTTTATGGACTTACAGTAATGAGTGAAGAAAAGGTTAGACAATAGTGTCGAGATTTCAAAAATGCCCGCACAAATGTGCATGATAAACAGCGGAGTGGCAGGCGCTGTATCCAGACCGATGAAAACAGTTGTTCCACAGTGAGACAACGTGGTGGTAGTGTTCTACTTTGGGGATGCATATTCGCTGGAGGGGTTGGAAATTTACATTTTATTAATGGTACCATGGATCAGCATGTTTATTTGAACATTTTAAGAGACAATGTAAGAGAAAGTATCCAAAAATTAGCACTTGAAAAAAGATACATTTTCCAACAGGACAATGATCCGAAACCTACCGCAAACTTGGTGTGAGAATGGATGATCAAAGATGTAACTTCTAAATAAAATGTTCCGTAGTTGTTTCTAATATTGATCCTCGTTGGTTAAGTGTCAAATATTAATTTAAACATGTTTTCTCATAATTCCAATTAACTAGTTAGACATAACAGAAAAATAGTATAGAAAACAGGAGGTGTATGGAGACCTTTTGGACTGATCGTGGTTTCAATAGTGTTATGATAACTTTTTCAAGTTTGGAATATTGGCCAATTTTAAGCATAATCGTTTATAATAAAATATAAAAGGTGTCAAAGAGATGAAGAAGGGAGGTAGACGAGTGGCTTCGTATTTGTCTTATTATAGGTCCTTTTTGAATTTCTTCTAGTCAAGGAATCGAAACATAAAATTATTTTTTCGTTATTTTCAATATTAGCATTGGTAGAGGGTGAAAAGGGTGGAAGTATTATGTGGTTTCATTAGTATTATGAGAATTTTTCCTGGTTTTAGATTGTGATATTGGATATTACTTTCCTGTAATAAAATATATACAGGGTGGGAGCTTAAACTCAAAAATATTAAAACTGCAACCAATCACGTAAAAGTAATCAAAAGAACCACACCAAAAATAGAAACTATGCCATCAAATGCTCCTCGAGATATCTTTAAAAGGGACATAATTGTGAGCCATAAAGGTCACAACTTCCTGAAAAACAATTTCAGTAAATAAGCATCAAATATACCTAAAGACAAAAAACACCTGATAATTATGAGATCCCATTGAAAGACTGTTATAATAAATATATCGGACAGACTAATAAACATCTAAAAAATAAAAATAAAGGGCCACAAAACGATAATAAAATAAAATACATATACATATATATATATATATATATATATATATATATATATATATATATATATATATATATATATATATTTATTTATTTATTTAATTAATACAACTATCCTACAGAACAATCCAATTATAGGATAGGAACATTCAAATATAACAAGTACAAATAGATAAGTATTATCAAATCAGCATTTTAATAATTCTAATAACTACACTACAAGCTAAAGAAAAACAAAAATAAAAAGAGACAGACCTAATCCACAGTTAAACATGACCTACGTAGAGATGTCATACTGCAACAGAAAATATCAACCATATGTTTGACCCTTTCATAATTCATGCACATAACGTATATCGGCGAGTACATCAACAAGTTTGTTCTTGGAACAGGCATGTAGAAAAAGGAATGGTTTAGGCGAGCGTGTGGAGATGGCACACGGAACCTAATACTTGAGAGGGTGCAAGGGCATTCAATTCTGTTGTTCAAGATTTTATATAAAAACAAGATTGTAGCATATTCTCTACGCCGAGAAAGGCTAACAATATTGAATCTTCTTAATAGAACATCATTAGGGAAACCCAATGGTGGATAAATACCATCTAATTTAAACCAGAGGAACTTCACAAATCGTCTTTGAATTTTTTCAATATGATTAATGTGGATCTCATATGTTGGGTACCAGATAACTGAACCATATTCCAGTTTAGAACGAACCAAAGCATTAAATAAAGTGTTGAGGGTTTCAATGTTTGAAAGGTCTCTAGAATTCCTCATAATGAAACCCATACACCTATAAGAAGAAGCAATGATGTCATTTATATGATCCACAAAACTGAGTTTAGTATCAAACATTACACCAAGATCTTTGAAACGATAACATTTTTCAAGATCATTATGGTTTAAATTATATAAAAAATTTACTGGTAATTTCTTTCGAGTGAAAGACATAGAAAAACATTTCTTTGTGTTCAAATATAAGTTATTACGAATACACCAACGATTTAAAGTATCTAGATCATCCTGAAGAGTTACACAATCATGGAGAGAGTCTATGCATCGGTATATTTTCAGATCGTCAGCATAAAGCAAAGAGGACGAGGTAAGGCCTCGGGTGATGTCATTTATAAATATGTTAAACAATAACGGTCCTAGGACAGACCCTTGAGGAACACCAGAGGTAGCATTAATAATGACCGACTCAAAACCACGATAATTTACTATCAGTTGACGACCAATTAAATAAGATTTCAGCAGGTTTAATAAATTGCTATTAACTCCACAGTTTGAGAGTTTTTCAAGCAAAATACCATGGTCAAGCCGGTCAAAAGCCTTTGAGAAGTCTGTATAAACTACGTCGACTTGTCCTCCATTGTCCATACTTTCCGAAATAAATTGAGTAATTGTAACTAAATTGGTAATGGTTGAACGCCCTGGAAAGAATCCATGTTGGCTTTCAGTTATGAAAAATTTAACATGATTAAATATAATGTCATATAGCACAATTTCGAAAACCTTTGAAAAATTGTTCAATATTACCACAGGTCTGTAATTTTCAATGTGGCTCTTATCACCTTTTTTGAATACGGGACATATTTTAGACTTCTTCCAGATTTGGGGAAAGGACGACGAGTTTAAACACAGATTGAAAAGAAACGTGAGAGGCTTGGACAACACAGCTGCGCAATCCCGAATAAAAAAAGCTGGTAGACCATCGGTTCCAGCGGTCGATTTAGGTTTAAGTTTCTTTAAGGCACTGATCACGTCCCTTTCCTCTATGGTGTTAACAATTAGAGATGAAAGAGAGGGACGCGAGCAGTTATCAGGGGGGTTGTTCCGAAACATAGAGGAATCAACATATGCCGATTGGAAGAACTTAGCAAACAAATTCACTATCTCCTGAGGAGCCGTAAGCAATTCGTTTTCAAAATACATATTGATGGGAATACTAGTTGTCCTCCTTTTCTCGTTTAGAAAAGACCAAAATTTATTTGGGTTGGTAGAGAAGTCCCTTTCCGCCTCAGTAACATAATTTCTATAAGCAATCCGAACCTCGATCTTGATCTCTCTACGAAGACGCTTAAATTCGACTAGGTCATAAATATTTCTAGTACGTCTATACCTTTTCCAGGCTTGATTCTTTTTTTTGATTTTACGTATTATCGAATTATAGTACCATTTAGGATATTTGAGGGTCTTAGGGCGAATAATAGGAACATTGTTGGAGATAACTGAATTCAGTACGACATAGAATTGGTCGCAAGCGTTATCAATATTATTGAAGGACCCCAAGAATGAAAAATCGGTTTGTAGAATGTCGTTGTAAAGGGATGGGTAATTCGCTCTTCGAAAGTTGTACCTTTGAGTCTGAAAAAGGGGAAATTTATCATGAATATGCTCAACCAGAATTGACATCTGTAAGGCAGGGTGATGAAGATCCAATGGTATCGAAGGATGATCCGCACTATATACATTAAGTGGAGTTCTACTAAATACAAGATCTAACAGACGATTATTTTCGTTATAATTACGATTATATTGATTTAAAGATAAAAACTCGCATAATTCAAGTAAAGAAGAAATTTGGTTGTCACTATAAGAGGCATCCATAACATAATTTGCATAAGTAGGAAGATTAAAATCCCCCAAGACTAGCAAATCGTCTTCATTAGTAAAATAACCAGAGTCCAACATTTCTTCAAATAGAGTGTCATAGGCAACAGTGTTACTGTTAGGTGGGACATAAATCAGAAGAATGCCAACTGCACGATGGGACAATTCCAATCTTATGGCGATCATACTAACATTAGGAAGCGAAGAATGAAATTCAATTTTAGTTGCATTGAAGGTCTTGCTCAAAGCAAGCAGTACGCCACCACCCCTCGTAGTATTCGTTAAAGCAAAATTACGATCAGCCCTAAAGATATTGTATTGACTACTAAACAACTCGGCATCAAAGACACTAGAGTCGAGCCAAGTTTCAGTAAGTGCTATAAGATCGTAGGAACAAAGATAGGAAGCATTAAGAAGGTCATGTGTTTTAGTATGTATATATATATATATATATATATATATATATATATATATATATATATATACATATATATATATATATATATATATATATATATATATATATATATATATATATAATAATAATAATAATAATATGCTTTATATTTGAAAGAAATCAAATTACAATGAACCTAGGTGCACAATTAATTCCGAGAATTTGTGCGTGCACCTATTGAAGAAATTTAAAATTTATAATTTACATACACAGCAACATATGAAACAAATTACAAACAAGTTAGATTACAAATCAATTCAACTATACTAAAGTCAAGAACAAATCTTCCTTTAACTGAAGTAACCATGTAGTGACATTTCTCTTTATTCTTGAAAATGGTTTATTTTTAAAGGCTCGTGGCATGGCGTTATATATTCTAGGGACTGTAAAAAGCAAGTTTTTTTGTACTGAAGTAAATGTTATCCTAGCTGTACTTATGGAAAGTTTTTCCTTATATCTTGTGTTTATTGAGTATCCAACGATATTCTTCGCGATTTTGTTATTACAAAATAACCGTATCACGGATTTTATATACAGCCTAGAAACACTTAGAACTTTTGCCTCTTGAAATAGAGTTTCTGTAGGAAACCGTTTATTCTTGAATAAGGCTATTTTAAGAATTTTCTTTTGTGTTAGCTCAAGAGTATTTAAGATGGTATCATAGGCAGCCCCCCAAATACACACCCCATAATTAATAGTGGATTCCACGAGAGCCTTATAGATATTTATGATAGATTTCTGCGATAAGCTTTGCCTTAATATGCTGAACTTATACATTAACTTTCTAATTTTATTACAAACATAATCTATGTGAAAGTCCCACTTCAAATGTCTGTCAAAATAAACACCAAGATACTTCACTTTTTCCACAGAACTTATTTTTAGTTGGCAATCACAGTTACTATAATTTTTACAATCATTATCATGCACTTTGATTGCCTCCACATCAGCCATCCCCGCCCTCGTCATAGAATAGCAAATAAAATGAGACTTCTCGATATTTAATGACAATAAGCTCTTGTCAAACCAAATTTTGGCAGTACTCATAATTTTCTCGGCCTCAACAGTGACTTCCTTCCAGGTATCTCGTGATATGGTAATAGCTGTGTCATCAGCGTAACAGATCACACTGTCTCTAGGTAAGACTGAAAATATTCCATCTATATAAATAGTAAAAAGTATTGGCCCAAGCACCGTACCCTGTGGCACACCACACCTCACTGGCCGGGCTCCACTGAGTGTTTCGCCAATCTTAACTTGCTGTGAACGGTTTTTCCAAGTAAGACTGAAAAAGTTGTTTCGGTAAACCTCTGATTCCTTTTTCCTCTAGACGATCCAGCAAGATATGGTGCGACACAGTGTCAAAAGCCTTTGCCAAGTCTAAAAATATTGTTAGACATTTTTTTCGCCTATTAAAGCTATTGACCATGCGATCTGTTACCCTAATGAGAGTATCCTCAGTACTGAAACCCCGCCTAAAGCCATACTGATTGGCCGCCAAAAGGTTATTCACTGTCAAGAAGCTAACCAGCCTCATTCTAATGCACCCCTCCACAACCTTTGAAACATTATTAATGAGAGCAATGGGCCTGTAGTTCCAAGGCTGGTCCGTAGATCCCGCTTTGTGAAGCGGGATTACAATAGAGTTCTTTAGTCTGTCAGGGAATATTCCCGTTGCAAAAATCTTGTTAATTAAATGCTGCAATGGTTGAGTTAAATAATTACTAAAACTTTTTAAGACATTATTCGAAATTCCGTCACCAATGTTTGACTCACTATTTTTTAAAGATTGAATAACTATTTCCACCTTTTGCTCTGTTATTGGGTGTAGAAAAATACTTTTATTACTTTTATTACAATTAGTGTTAATGCTATCCCCATTATTATTTATGGGTTTTATTATTTCCGCAGGAAGGGTTTCCCCAACCACACTAAAATACTCATTAAATTCTTCTGATATTTCCCGCTCACCGGAAACCACCGTACCATCCCCGCGAACAACATTCGCTATAGTAGGGGCACTAGCAACCTCATTGGTAGCCTGCTTTATAGTTTTCCATGTTTCTTTGGCATCTTCAAAATTTTTATCAAAAAGGTTCTTAAAATACATAGCTTTAGCCTTACCCAGTAATTTAGTTAACATTTTTCTATATTCTACGTATTTATTTTTGGCTTCTAAATTATTTGGCTGCATTACGCTGAGTTTTTTGAGTTTATCTCTCCTTCTTACAGATGTTATCAAACCCAGAGTAATCCAAGGTTTTTTTTCGTCTGTGTTTACATTTTATATATTTTACTTCTCTAGAAAGAGAAATATGTTTATTTAAGATATTAATAAATTGATTTCCAGATGTATTAGAATCCATTGCATTCAAGACACCCTGCCATGTCTCGTTTTCCAATAATGCACCAAGACGTATTTTATTAAGTTTTTTATAATATCTTTTGTCGTTCTGTGAGCTACTTTTCAATACAGTATTAAGAAGGATAGGAAAGTGGTCCGAATGACTGCCTTGTAGTATGACTGCGTTAGATGTTTTATTTGACTTAATGAAAAAATGGTCTATGCATGTTTTAGATGCATCTCCGATTCTTGTTATATTATTAATCTTGCTTTCAAAACCCCCAGCAGAAAATATATTAAGATAATTACATACATTTAAAGAAATATTCAGGTTTTCTCTTCTGAGATTCAAAATATCAACGTTAACGTCTCCACAGAAAATTTCTGTCTCACATT
Source organism: Pachyrhynchus sulphureomaculatus (assembly GCA_019049505.1). NCBI lineage: Eukaryota > Metazoa > Arthropoda > Insecta > Coleoptera > Curculionidae > Pachyrhynchus > Pachyrhynchus sulphureomaculatus. The sequence continues at coordinate 10,669,346 of CM032448.1, forward strand.
TATTTTTAAGATTTTGATAGTACTGTTCGAGGCTACCAATGAAATTGACTTGCTCTATATGGTGGCATCTATAATATCCAGTAAGTCCCATGCTACAATCATTTTTATAAAGTTTAACTCTAAGAAATTTACAATTATTTACTTCCATTACATTGACAGATTTTAAAATACTGCACTTAACATAAAAGACAAAGCCATCACATTTATTAACAATACTAAAATTATAACATAAACTGATAACCAGGGATATTTAAATTTAGATACTTCAGAGTAATATCATTTGTCTCAGAAAGAGCTATCACATCAAAGCTTTTATTTAGTGACTCTAAATATGATAGTACATTTTCAAAATTTTTGCTTAAACTTCGAACATTCATGTGAATAATATTAAGGTCCCTATCACCAAAATTGAAATAATCAGTTTTATCAATCAGATCTAAAGTTTCTGTCTTATACACCTTTATTTCATTACAGAGCGAGTTGTGGCCCATGGGAAAGGTAAATAACTTCAGCCATCACTTCCAATCACGGTGCAAGGAGGATAAAGATTTCCTCTCATGCTTCAACCATGATTTCCTGTACATGATAAATGTTTAATATTTTTTTTTGCAGGATCGCCCTCTTTTAACCGAGCATAAATTGATCCATTACGGGCCCATACAAACTTATAACCTATATTTTTAAGCTTGTTTGCTTCACGTAGCAAGTTGAAAGACATGGACGTTAATTCTTCATTGATGTAGATTCTTACGACATCTTTAATGTTACGTTGGGCAATTAACGCCCGTTAATTGCCCAACGTTTTTGCGACTCCTAACAATGGAATTTTTTTTCTGTTCACTGTCGAGAGTCACAACCACAAGGTGTTTGTGTGCCTTAGTTTTTTGCACTCGAATTGCATTGATATTTTCTCTCTTTATATTTTCATCTAGGCGTCGAAGTACAGCAATGGTTTTTCTTTCAGTGTCTTCTTTAAGTTCTTTCTCGTCGTTGCAAATCCCGGTAATTACAAGATTATTTTTTATTCTTTGATGCTCGATATTGTTGACATATGAGGTAACAAAGCCCAATTCTCTTTCAGCGAGGTATTTTCTTTTTTCAGGTCATCCACTATCTCAGAGAGTACCTTATTTCTCACCCTTTCTGTTTCAAAGAGGTCACTGATATATTGCAGTGAAGTCTTCATCTCCGAAATTTCTGTTTTTAGATCCTTTATTTCAGTAACAAGTAAAGAAAGCTGCACTAAGTCGCAGCCTTCTTCGTCCCTTTTCTGTCGGTTAGCATGGAAAAGGCTACCAATCAGCATCTTCTAAAATATCTTGAAGGATTCAACATTATTAGCGATCACCAATATGGCTTTCGTAAAAATAGATCAACAGGAGATCTCCTGACTTATGTAACACATGTTTGGAACAACGCAATTGAACACTTTGGAGAATCTCGAGCTGTTTCTCTTGACATATCCAAGGTATTCGACCGTGTTTGGCACGATGGGCTGTTGGCTAAGCTACGTTCTTGTGATGTGTCTGAAAAGTTCTGTTTGTGGCTCTCATGTTTCCTCAGAGAGCATTCTTTGCGAGTGGCAGTCGACGGATTTCTTTCTAACACCTTCACTATCAACGTCGGTGTACCCCAAGGCTCCATACTGTCTCCTACTCTCTTTCTCATTTATATTAACGATCTGCTGGAAAGGACCGAGCACTTAACATAAAAGACAAAGCCATCACATTTATTAACAATACTAAAATTATAACATAACTGATAACCAGGGATATTTAAATTTAGATACTTCAGAGTAATATCATTTGTCTCAGAAAGAGCTATCACATCAAAGCTTTTATTTAGTGACTCTAAATATGATAGTACATTTTCAAAATTTTTGCTTAAACTTCGAACATTCATGTGAATAATATTAAGGTCCCTATCACCAAAATTGAAATAATCAGTTTTATCAATCAGATCTAAAGTTTCTGTCTTATACACCTTTATTTCATTACAGAGCGAGTTGTGGCCCATGGGAAAGGTAAATAACTTCAGCCATCACTTCCAATCACGGTGCAAGGAGGATAAAGATTTCCTCTCATGCTTCAACCATGATTTCCTGTACATGATAAATGTTTAATATTTTTTTTGCAGGATCGCCCTCTTTTAACCGAGCATAAATTGATCCATTACGGGCCCATACAAACTTATAACCTATATTTTTAAGCTTGTTTGCTTCACGTAGCAAGTTGAAAGACATGGACGTTAATTCTTCATTGATGTAGATTCTTACGACATCTTTAATGTTACGTTGGGCAATTAACGCCCGTTAATTGCCCAACGTTTTTGCGACTCCTAACAATGGAATTTTTTTTTCTGTTCACTGTCGAGAGTCACAACCACAAGGTGTTTGTGTGCCTTAGTTTTTTTGCACTCGAATTGCATTGATATTTTCTCTCTTTATATTTTCATCTAGGCGTCGAAGTACAGCAATGGTTTTTCTTTCAGTGTCTTCTTTAAGTTCTTTCTCGTCGTTGCAAATCCCGGTAATTACAAGATTATTTTTTATTCTTTGATGCTCGATATTGTTGACATATGAGGTAACAAAGCCCAATTCTCTTTCAGCGAGGTATTTTCTTTTTTCAGGTCATCCACTATCTCAGAGAGTACCTTATTTCTCACCCTTTCTGTTTCAAAGAGGTCACTGATATATTGCAGTGAAGTCTTCATCTCCGAAATTTCTGTTTTTAGATCCTTTATTTCAGTAACAAGTAAAGAAAGCTGCACTAAGTCGCAGCCTTCTTCGTCCCTTTTCTGTCGGTTAGCATGGTGATTTTTGGTTTTGTTTAAGTTACTTTCCGTCTGGTTACCAGCATCTCTGCAAGCACTGCAGCTCCAGGTTTTTTTCTGTTGGTGGAATACTTTCGCATCCACCTCACTTACTCCTGCACAGGGGTAAATATATATATATATATATATATATATATATATATATATATATATATATATATATATATATATATATATATATATATATATATATATATATTCACCTGAAGAATTAAAACATTCTGATTCAAATAAATAAAAGCATTAAAGTGACATATAACCATATATAACTCGCTATTAAAATAAATATAAGTTGCAACACCGCTAAGGTATCCAAAATGGTGTTTACTGTCACTTGAGGTTAGGTGATTTGAGCAGTAGGCGAACACGTAAGGCCGTGTTTTTTGTGTCAATCACGTAATCAGACGGGCGGTCTCACAGAAAAGGTTATACCCAAAACCAGTAGCAGTTCCCGAGGAGATCCTTTATTAGTGCCAAAAAAGCAATTAAGTTATAAAGACAAATACATGGGGGAACAATATCGCCTAGAGCGAGACTACGTTGCTCTCCACCTATAGAAAGGATCCAAACTCGTGAATGTGTAACGCATCACCGAAGGGTCGCCGGTGCTCTGCCTAAGCACGAGACGGATTCAAAGCTGAGTAAATTATCCAAAGAAGAATAGAGCTCAATAAAAGAGAGAGAAAGGAAGAAAGAAGAAAACAGCAGATGGGCCATTCGAGTTTCCTTGTAGTGTTGCCGTAAAGGTAAACTGACCAAGTTTGAAATTTTTGATTTTGACCAGTTTCTTCACGTGTGTTTGGCGTAATATATTTTTGTGTTCTTGTTTTTCTATTATTGCCAATTTTAACAGAAATAATATATTGAAGTGATCGAGATCTGATTATAGAGCTCACTAAAAAAATGTTGAATCGAATATAGAACAAGTTTTAGAAATATAAACGGTTAAGTTGGTGGAAATGTACTTATGGAACAGCAAGTAAATTTATTGCCTTTATATCCCCTGCTAATGGGAAATATTGTAGTCATATATATATATATATATATATATATATATATATATATATATATATATATATATATATATATATATATATATATATATATATATATATATATATATATATATATATATATATATATATATATATATATATAAATATAAAATTTGTTGGGGAATTCGGCAAAGGGCCTGATAAAAGGGTCTGTAAAAAAAAAAAATTAATTTTTGATGAAGATAATATTAAAATAAAAAATGCTAATCCGGTTGTTTTGGATCCGAATTTCCTTATCGGTTTTAAGGTCGTTTAATTGGTAATTTCTTCTTCTCTTTATGTGACCATTTATATATTTTTCATTGGACCAGTTCTCCTTCCTGTTGTTTACAATTTCGGTTTTTAGGTTTTCAAAAAAGTCCCTTATCTCTGTCAGATAACTGTCTTTTGTCAGTGGTGTGTCAATCATTGTGTGCACGGCGCCGGCTACAGGCGTTATTTCGGGTGAATTAATTAATGATTAAAAATGTTTTTCAGCATCCAGGGTTTTCAAACACTGTTTTAAATTTGATCTTTTTAACTTTATGTATGAGTTTATAGTGTTTACTTTAATGGATTGTTAGTCGTTTCTATGTTACAAGCTAACATAATTATGGCCATTCATGTTAACTCAACTCCTCACTGTTCATTCATTTATTTTATATTACATCTTATTTTTCATTGTACTTCTACGTAAGTTTATTAACAATAATAATAATAATAGTAATAATTTGCATAATTTAATTTTTGCCCAAGTTCTCTCAGTTAGTGGACTCATTCTCCTTTTCAGTTTTTTGCCCTGAAGAAGGTCCCAACCAAGGACCGAAATATTGGCTTAATGAACATTGTGTGAACATTTATCCCCCCCTTTGCCAAGTTCCCCAACAAATTTTATATTTAAGAATTTTGTTAGATACGGCAACTTTTGCTTTCTTTCTTTATTTTATATATATATATATATATATATATATATATATATATATATATATGTATCTATATATATATATATATATATATAATATATATATATATATATATATATATATATATATATATATAATTGCCGAACGGAAAACCCCGTTTTCTTGAAAATTAACGCACACCTTTGAATTACCATTTTTCCCATTTCCACATACAATTTAAATTTCATTTCCGGAATGTTCCGTGGAAAACCAATAATATAGAAAACTGGAAAACTCATATGCACTCCTCGAATTGCAATAAAGGTCTAAAGTGCCAGAAAGTTCTGGATAACTTCCGAGATTGCCGAACACTTTATTAAAAATTAATACGCCAAAATAGTGCTGTTACTCCAGATAACATATTGAATAATAATAATAATATTAATCATAATAACGATAATAACATTCTTTAAGTCATGATTAAACTTAAATATTAATAATTTACATTTAATTAATTACATTGGTATAAAAACAAGTTGTTTGTTTGGCAATATTCAAATTACAAGAATTTCAAATGAATATTTACTGGATATTTTCCAGTTGTCTGTTAGTGTACGGAGGTGTTCTTCACACATCGTCTGGTTTACTGTTATGATTTATTTTATAGTCTTAAGTTTATTTAAAAAAATGGATATCTATTTGGGTTTGCTGTCTATACACAAATTTACCACCCAATCAAATATAACGATTTAAAAAAATGTGTGTCCCTGCTTAATGTTCCGCTTAATATTTCTAAAACTGTAAATGGTCGTGGCTTAAGATGAACGAAATGAACACTATCTATCTATATCCGAGTTTATAGCGTTCTACGCCTTCCGTTTCCTCTCCTCAACCTCTTCTTTCTTCTCAATCTGCCGGTCGTAAATTCCTTTCCGAAATGACTCTCTGGATGCGACCAATCCATGTTATTTTCGGCTTTCCTCTCTTTCGTTTCCATGTGGGCCATCATTCCAATATCGGCTTTGGAAGTGGTTATTCTGTCGTTCTTTCGACATGTCTAGACCAAACCGTCTGTCTTTGTTCGATATCGTCTATTATTGTTCTTTCTGTCATAATAGCTTCTCTTATTCTTTCGCTTCTGATTTTATCTAATCTTGATATTCCAACGGTTCTTCGCCTTCTTTCTACATGTCTAGACCAGACCGTCTGTCTTTGTTCCATATTGTCTATTATTGCTCTTTCTGTCATAATGGCTTCTCTTATTCTTTCGGTTCTGATTTTATCCAATCTTGATATCCCAACGGATTTTTCCCGGTAGTCCATCTCGAGAGCTAGAGGTATCTGGTGTAAGTTCTTGTTTAATTGCCAAACTTCACAGCCAAATAATACGATGATCCTAAAGATTGCGGTATAAATGTAGTGTTTCTTTTAATGTTTTCTTTGACCAAAGGAGAGAATGAAGATGGTGTATGACTACTACTACTACTGGCACTATAAATCTGCTAAATGGGAAGATCTCATGGAATATTTTCGAACTTTCCCTTGGTTAGACGTTTGTTTTCGATCCGATGACCTATCTGACTGCGCCAAGGAGGTTTCCGATGTTATTTTGGCCGGTATGGAGGCTTAAATCCCTTTTTTGAAGAAGTGCCCTTCCAACGGCAAGCCTTGGTTTGACCGAAAATGCAAAGAAGCTGTTGCTTCTAAATATCTTGCATACCGACATTGGCGTGAAAATCCTAACACCATAAATCGTAACACCTTTGTTCGTGCCAGGAACAGATGCAAAGAAATTATCGACGAAACCAAGGAGGCACACAATCAACGGATTAGAAACAAACTTATCGCTTGTCCCAACAATTCCAAGTCCTTTTGGTCAGTCGCTAAGGCAGTTAGTTAAAATTTCACCAAATCCACCATACCACCACTCACATGGCCAGATAATTCTATTGCAAAGACACCTGTTGAGAAAGCGAACTTGTTGGCTGAACTCTTTGCTTCACATTCTACTGTCGATTTCCAAGGAAAAACAGCACCTAATATTCCCATAGTGCAGTCAAGGATGCCCGATATTGTCTTCAGGCAGCGTATCATAAAGCGTATTTTGATGAAGCTAGACACCAAAAAGGCTTCTGGCGCTGACGGAATACCTGCCATAGTTCTCAAAAATTGTGCGACGGAACTAACACCAGTTTTCTGTAGACTTTTCAACCTATCTTACAGAAAGGGAATATTTCCTTCCGGCTGGAAATGTGCCACAGTTCAGCCAATACCTAAAAAAGGCAAGAAGACCTTGCCAAATAACTACCGACCAATCGCACTGCTTTCAATAATATCGAAAGTCATGGAAAAGGCTACCAATCAGCATCTTCTAAAATATCTTGAAGGATTCAACATTATTAGCGATCACCAATATGGCTTTCGTAAAAATAGATCAACAGGAGATCTCCTGACTTATGTAACACATGTTTGGAACAACGCAATTGAACACTTTGGAGAATCTCGAGCTGTTTCTCTTGACATATCCAAGGTATTCGACCGTGTTTGGCACGATGGGCTGTTGGCTAAGCTACGTTCTTGTGATGTGTCTGAAAAGTTCTGTTTGTGGCTCTCATGTTTCCTCAGAGAGCATTCTTTGCGAGTGGCAGTCGACGGATTTCTTTCTAACACCTTCACTATCAACGTCGGTGTACCCCAAGGCTCCATACTGTCTCCTACTCTCTTTCTCATTTATATTAACGATCTGCTGGAAAGGACCGAGAATCCAATCTACAGCTTTGCAGATGACAGTACACTTATCTCTTCATTCACTTTGAACGGCTACTCAGACGAATATCCGCAGACAGCAGGAAGTCATTCAACTTAACAAAGAACTGGAAGAAATTCTATCTTGGGGTGACAGTAACCAAGTGGAATTTAACGCTACAAAAACCCAGGCGGCAGTTTTTTCTAAAAAAGTTAACGTTGCTGAACCCGACATAGTTATGTCGGGGCACTCCATTCTCCTAATATCGTCACTCAAATTGTTGGGCGTAAATTTGGGAGCAAATATGTCCTGGCATGAACATGTTGCAGGCATAGCAAGGAGAACTTCTCAGAAGTTGGGAATATTATTTCGAACCAGAAAGCTTTACACTTCACAACAACTGTTAATTCTTTACAAAGCTCAAATTCGACCAACTATGGAATACTGCTCCCATGTTTGGGGCTCCGCTTCCAAACATACACTGCATTTGTTGGATTCTATTCAGAGAAGAGCTGTTCGTCTGATTGGAGACCCGGAACTGACAGGTGGCCTTGATTCGTTGGAACATCGAAGAACGGTTGGCGACTTGCGCCTATTCTACAAGTATTTTCATGGAAAGTCTTCGAAGGATGTGGCCAGCTTAATTCCTCCCAGAGCGGTGCATGTTAGAAGTACACGTCACGCTAATACTTCACATTCGTATGAGGTTCAGCTTGTTACTCCTCGTACAATGCTTTTCAAGCAGCCATTTATATGGAGAACATCATCCCTTTGGAATAATTTGCCCAGGACTGTGTTTCCCACCGAGTACAATTTACAGCGATTTAAGAACAACGTGAATTGCTTTCTTCGCACACGTGTCGCTCCTGTAGCGCTTTAGGGACTTCCCTGTAGCACGTGTGCTAGACCCATAAAAAAAAATGACTGCTTTTCTTGTTGCTTATTTTGTCTTCTATTTCTTATTCCGTTCTGAAGGCTGTATCTGATTTTGTTCCCAAAAGGTTACAGGCATGAATCACTAGACTTCCGTTTAAGGTAAGTTTTCCGGTTTTCCTCGGATACAGCATAAATACCTCGATTAAAATGTTTGCTCTCAGAATCAAAGTAAAACACCGTAGTTATATCTCTGGTCACTATGGGAACTAATCTTTCCTTCTCAGTCCGAACCTTTTAGCAGAGGGGTGGTGACTGTCAGTGACACTAATTCCTTCCACTGGTTTCTATCGTCAGCAAGATGAGCTGCATCATGCATTGCAACTCCGGTTAGCTCCCGAACTTGATCCGACCAGCGACGTCGAGATCGGCCTCTGGCTCTACGGCCATTTACTTTTCCTTCTATGACTATCAAGCTCCATATCGTTATTCTGCCTAGTTATGTGGTAAAGTATCGCAAAATTTGTTCATGGATGGTGTCAGTTATTATTTTATTTACTCCTAGTTCTTTCAGAATCAAAATGTTACAGTAGTCTGCAATAACACTACATCTCAAACGCCTTGAATCTTGCGCGGTTCCTTTCTTTAAGCATCCATGTCTCTGTAGCATATAGTAAAATAGAAAAACGAAAGAATTCAGTAGTCGTTTGTTATTTTAGATATATTGCGATCGCGCCAAATATTTTACGACAGCATGACCGACAATCTCTATACTTCGGCGTATTTCCGGCTCACAGCTTCCAGAATTTGTAATTAGAGAGCCCAGATATGTAAATTTATCAACAGTTTCACAGTTACAGCTTTCATGATATTGGGTTGGTTATTGTTAGCTTTGGTTTTAATTGATTTATCCGTAGTCTCAGGAACTCGCTTTCCCGCTGCAATTGTAGCGTGAGACGCTCAAGGATTTCAATATTTTCGACGAATATAGCAGTGTCATTAGCGTACCTCACGTTGGTTCTTATCATGATATATTCTCTATAGATGTTAAAGAGAATAGAACGTCATTCACCTAGACTTTCGCCGTGCTGTGTTTATAGAGTTCACTGATAATGTACAAAAGATGGATAGGAACTCCCAGACCATTCAATACCCCCCAAAGACAAGACCACTTCACCGAGTCAAGAGCACGCTGATAATCAACAAAGCAGTTGGACATTGAAACATTAAATTATCGATTTTTTTAATGAGTTGATGTAAATTCAGAATATCCTCACGGGTGCCCTTACCTTTTACGAAATCCATTTGGTCTTCGCCTATTTACGGGGAGAGGTAGAGACTCAGTCTCTCGTTTAGTATGTACAACAGTACCTTGCTTGCATGATTTATGAGTTCAATGAGGCGATAGTTTGTGCACTCGGATGTAGACCCTTTTTTGTGAAGTGGAACAAAGATGGATTCGCACCTCTCTGCTGGGCAGCATCTTGTCTCCCAAATTTTTTGACATATGTTATGTAAGAGCTCCACACCTGCTTCACCCAGATATCTTATTACTTCGCTAGTTATGCCATCCGGCTCCAGTGTTTTACCATTTCTAAGTTTATGGATCGCATATAGTACCTCTGACCTCAGAATCGATGGGTCAGACAATTCAGAATTTGACCGAATTCGGACAGAAGCTGCGTTACCAGCTAAAAATTCTGACAATGTTGTTTCCAGAAATCTGGAATAGGATCTGTTTCTGCAAGAACCTCATTATTACGAGTCCTTATAACCACAGTTTTGGGTTTAAAGTCTTTAGTTTCTTGTTGTGGCGAGTGTCTCTCAATTTCTTTAGAGATGTTCTGACTGTGACGATTTTCATTTTATTTACAAGAGCACTGCATGTCTGAATTAAGCATTTTTATATTGGATGACTTGTTTGAGTCAAAAGACTCTTGCGTTGCTCTACAAGATCTAGTGTTGCATTGTCACTCATAACACGTAGTCTGAAAAGTTTTTGGTCTGACACATAGATGTCGTCCTTTTCAAGAAATCCATATGATTTTTAGGAAGTAGCAACCCTTAAACGATACTTATCAAAATTTCAAGACATTTCGACGATTAGTTTACAAGTTACAGTGGTCTTAGTGACGCTACTGTTGATATTTTCAAAACGATGGAAAAAATCGAATTTCGTGTGTTCATTAAACACTGTTTTTTGATGAAAAAAAAAAATACCGTTCAAGCAAAGCAATGGTTTGATAACTGTTACGGGGACTCTGCCCCTGGAAAATCACTCATCATTTACTGGTATGCTGAATTTAAACGCGGTCGTACAGACACAAATGATGCTGAACGCTTTGGACACTCAAATAAGGTGGTTACACCGGAAAACATCAGAAAAATCCACAAAATTGTTTTGGATGGCCGTGAAATTGCGTGAGATATCCGACACTCTAAAGGTATCAAAAGAACGTGTTGGTCATATTTTCCATGAACATTTGGGCATGAGGAAGTTCTGTTCGAAATGGGTACCGCGTTTGCCCACAGCGGACCAAAAAACCACAGCTTGTTGATGATTCTGAGCGCCTGTTTAAGCGCAATAAAAAGGACTTTTTCATGTGAAATGTGACAATGGATGAAAAATGGATCCACTACTGCATACCGGAATCAAATCGGCAGTCAGCTGAGTGAACAGCAGCCGGTGAAGCGACCAAAGACACAACAGTCGGCTGGGAACGTTTTGACCTCTGTATTTTGGGATGCGCATGAAATAATTTTCTTTGACTATTCTGAGAACGGAAAAGACATCAATAGCGAATATTATATAAAGTTGGCATTTGGACGCCACAATGGATTTTGATATTGCGGACGAACCGTAGGGCGTTGCGGAGGACCTTGTTTTGGACAGTCCGAAGGGTGGATTTGTGTGTATGTGACATTTGGTACTTGCCGGTCTCGAGTGGGTGAGGCTAGCCCTAATGATCATTTTGTAGATTGTCAACTGGTTGTAAGTTGATAATTTACTGGACTTGTTGAGGAAGAGCTTGCCTAAAAGGTGGTTGGCCTTTATGGTGGTTTCTGCGACCTGGCCCTTCCATACTAGCTGAGATCCAGGTATTTGATATTGTTGGTCCATTGAAGTCTAATGCTATGGAGGGTGAGGCTGGCTGGTGAATATGGTGAAGTCGATAACTTGGATCTTGGCTGGATTGAGTGAAATACTCCAGTGCTTGAATGAAGGGACTATCGTGTCTATTTGGCGTTGGAGATGGCTGATGATGATTGTGGCGGACTTCGAGGAGGTGGTGATCACGGTGTCATCGGCATACATGAGCGAGGCATGAAGGCAGAAATCGCAAAGAAACGGCCCCAAATGAACAAGAAAAAGGTGCTCTTTCATCGCCGAAACTGAGGCCTATTTTGAAGGCAAAGACAAATCCTTCTACAAGAAAGGTATAGAAATGTTAGAAAAGCGTTAAGCTGATTGTATCGCTATTGAAGGAGACTATGTTGATGAATAAAGTCGAATTTTTGCAAAAAAAATGTGTTTTAAGTAGCTACACCAAAACCTTTTCAGCCTACGTGTTACTTACTTGTTACTTTCTCAGAAGAAGTAAAAAACCGGACACGTTTCTGTCTTTAAATGGCAAATTCAGGGGTCCCATCATGCACTCACTGTTCTCATATGTTGATAGCCCTGCCGCATTTTTTCTTATCCTGCATCCTGTAGTAAGGAGAATTATTTCAGAAATTGGCAAGTCCAAAAACGAAACGCCTTCACCCAGTTACTGCCCTTCATGCCATCCAAACGCTGTCTTATTTTGCATGAGTGTGACCCTTGAATACGAATGTTGTGTGACTCCAACATTCCATTTTGAATTGTTGTGGCTGTTATTTGATGGAAATTCATAACGAATGTAATGAAAGACTGATTATGTCAAATTTCCACTTTATCTAGTTTCACTGAAACTGTATGACGCGTTTCGCTCTACTATAGCTTCGTCTGATACAAAATGTATTTTATATCAGACGAAGCTATAGAATAGCGAAACGCGTTATACAGTTTCAGTGAAGCTAAATAAACTGGAAATGTGACAAAACTAGTCTTTCATTATATCCAATATTCCATGGTGTTGTTTATTCTTTTATTTATTATTGGCACAACAACACAGTATAGGAAGGATTGTACCTACTATTAGTTCCCGGATCGATCCCTGGCAGGATACTATACTTATATATTTAGCTGTATTTGGCTAGATTTGATATATGTAGATATAGATGCAACAACCATCGGCATGTTCTCAAAACTGACATTGCTATAAAGGTATTGTATTGATGGATGGCTGCTCGAACCACTTGAATCTGAAAATATTGAGAACGGTGACAATTTTTAAGGTGTATACGTATCTGAAGTCGCCGCAATACCACGAAGACTTGCTTAGTTAGTAAGCTGTCCCCGGTCAGGGTTTACGATACAGTGGAAAGTGTCAAATAATATCGTAAAAGCAGTATAATAAGAATACCATTTGCCTATCGTATGATTCATGTTAAACTTTAGGTTTCATTATGCCGACATTACCCAAACATTACATATATATATATATATATATATATATATATATATATATATATATATATATATATATATATATATATATATATATTGTAACATTCATTTTTTTCCTAGATTTAAGACCATGTAATGTTACTGATTTTTCACTTCAAATTGTATTTATTTTCATTTTTGTATCGAACGGTATATTAATAAGAGATTCCAAGCCGTTCGGTATATTAGTGTGCTGTGCGGGTTTCTGACCGAATCTATCGGCACGCCGGGATTGGTTGAAAATGTGTATCTGGATTTTTGGTTCCGGCGTCGCGATATGACCGAGAGAAGGCCCACGGCTTATTTAAGGGTCCGGTAGGACAGGGATCGAGGCTGAGTACCATCAAGCCGCAGCCAGGCTAATTTTCATCGGAGCCGCCAAGTAGGCTTCCTTCTACAGAGCTGCAGTAAAGGCTCATAACAACAATCATGAGAGCTAAATAAAGCACAAGTTTTTTAACGAAAAGCCGTAGTGGGCTCTCTAAGTGTTTACTAGAAAAGTGTGACATCGGTCGTGTTCCATCGAAGCCGAAATAAAAACAGTAAGTTACCAAAACATCCTTCCATAGACGTATCCCTGAGTAGTGCCTTAACAGCAATTTGAACTGACTAAAATGTGAAGTGAAAAGCACTATTTTTCGTCTTCGGGAGTAGTCAGAGTTTAGAATTTAAATGTCATAACTACCTGTTAGGCTAAAATTTTTAGTAATCCTGTAAAACTGCAAAGGTTAGAACTTTTTATTTTTAAAAACATGAATAAATTTTCTTTTTGTTGATTAAAGCTAGTGTCTCACTGAATACCTATCTTACTTTTCAGGATAAGAACGGCTGTACCAAACTGATTTTTTTATTTACCAACAGTACACCCTTTCAGTATTTTTTCATTTTTTTAGCTGAAGTTAGATCCTTTCTATTTTAAAATGAATGGTGCCCAAAAAGTCGTACAGCTGAGATTTCTTTAAAAATAGAAAATAATTCCAAAAAGACGTACAAAAATTATCTCTTACCCATATCTCTCTACCAAAGAAAACTGAGCTAGTGTGTGTCTAATTTCTTTAGTTCTTTTAAAATCAGGATTCACTCAATTCATTATCAGAAATTAAAAGGAGGTTGCAAGAAAATTGTGCTCAAGCCTGGGGCAAACCAATTTTCAAAACGGAACAATATATATATATATATATATATGTGTATATATATATATATATATATATATATATATATATATATATATATATATATATATATATATATGTAATGTTGTTATAAATATATATATATATATATATATATATATATATATATATATATATATATATATATATATATATATATTTATAACAAGGATTTTCTACAGCTGACGCTGTCTTCCTTCTCTCAGCCTTTGATTCCATCCGTTTCTATCTTCCCAGTCTCCATCTGTTAGACCCCTGTCCTCCATAGCCTCGTCCACATCGTCTCTCCACGATCGTCTGGGTCTTCCTCTTTTTCTTCTCCCTATAGGGCTCCATTCCGTTAATTTCTTCATCCACCTATTATCTTCGCTCCGTCTTATGTGTCCATACCATTTTAATCGTTTTTCTCCAATGGTGTTTACTGCGTTCTCTTTGATGTTCATTCTACTTCTTATTTCTTCATTTGTTATTCTCTCCATACGTGTCACTCTACAACATCTTCTCCAATACTCCATCTCTACCGCGTTGATTTTAGATCTATTTCTTTTGTTGATCGTCCATGTATCTGACCCGTATGTCATTATGCTTTGTATTATTGATTTGTACACGTATATGCGTGTTTTCTTTCTTTTTGTAATGTGTTTGTCCCACAGGATCGAATTTAATTGTCTTATGCATGTTCGCGTTTGTCCTAATCTAGCTTTAATCTCTTCTTCTAATGTTGCGTTTTTTGAAATGATGGTTCCTAATTATTTAAATCTATCGGTTCCTTTGATTATTGTTTCGTTATCGACTTCTAGATTCTCCACGTTTCCCTCCTTTGTTGTTAGATATTCCGTTTTATCAAAGTTTATTGTTAATCCTGCTTTAGTGTATTCTTCTTTCAGTTTTCTTACCATATAACTGAGGTCTTCCTCATCTTGCGCTATGATTACTTGGTCGTCAGCGAAACTTAGAGTTTATAAGTAATCTTCTCGTATTGGGACTCCCATTTCACTACATTTTTGCTTCCATTTTTTTAATGTTTGTTCGAGGTATATTTTGAATAGTGTTGGGGATGCAGAGCATCCTTGTAATAGGCCTTTTGATGTTTGTAGTCTCTTCCCTATTTTATGTCCTATTTTTATGTTCACTGTGTTGTTTTCGTAGAGAGCTTTTACTGCCTGTATTAGATCTTTGTCAGTGCCTATTTCTTTCATTGCATTTCATAATCTTTGTCCTGGTACTGAGTCATAGGCCTTTCTTATGTCTATGAAGGCTAGGTGAACTTCTCTATTCTTTGCCAGTTTTTTTCTATTGTTTGTTTTATAGTGTATATGTGGTCTATACATGATTTTCCGGCCGTAAAGCCTGCTTGGTCTTCTCCAATTTTTCCTTTTATATTTTCCTCTATGATATTTTCAATAATTTTTCCATATAAACGTCCCATACTCGATATTATGCTTAGGCCTCTATAGTTTGTGCATTTTCTGCGATCTCCCTTTTTAAACAAACATTATATGAGGTTAGTAAAGTATACGAAGCGCATATTCTTGCGGCAAAAGCAGCGAAAACCCTCTATTAGTATTATAAAGTGCATATCAAACATTGTAACATATTTAATTTTATAAGCCATACGTTGAACGAACATTTAGAAGATTTAATTTGTAATAAAGTGGTAAGTAATACGGCAAATATCCAAAAGTTTCTAGCATTTACCGCTTTGACTGCAATTTTAAAAGCATATACGACTTTCCTTCCTGAATTGCTGTGGGGATTTCTGGAAATTAAGCTTTAGATTTTTAAAAAATGTTAAGATTACGGCACATCGTATATTTTTATTCTAGTTGTGTTATTTTAATTGATTGGTTGTTTAATTTCAAAAAAAGTAATTTGGAGTACGTGTCGACTGAAGCTGAAATACCCTTGAATAACGCGAGCTTGTTTTGTTAGAGGTACAAGAGTAATCTGAATAATGAGCTAGAATTTTTTTTTTATAGGTCTAGCACACGTGCTACAGGGAAATCCCTAAAGCGCTACAGGAGCGACACGTGTGCGGAGAAAGCGATTCACGTTGTTCTTGAATCGCTGTAGATTGTACTCGGTGGGAAACACAGTCCTGGGCAAATTATTCCAAAGGGATGATGTTCTCCATATAAAAGACTGCTTGAAAAGCGTTGTACGAGGAGTAACAAGCTGAACCTCATACGGATGTGAAGAATTAGCGCGACGTGTACTTCTAACATGCACCGCTCTGGGAGGAATTAAGCGAGACACGTCCTTCGAACACCTTCCATGAAAGTATTTGTAGAATAGGCTCAAGTGGCCGAATCAAGGCCGCCGGTCAGTTCCAGGTCTCCAATCAGACGAACAGCTCTTCTCTGAATAGAATTCAACAAATGCAGTGTATGTTTGGGAGCGGAGCCCCAAACATGGGAGCAGTATTCCATAGTTGGTCGAATTTGAACTTTGTAAAGAATTAACAGTTGTTATGGAGTGTAAAGCTTTTTGGTTTGAAATAATATTCCCAATTTTTAAGAAGCTCTCCTTACTATTCTTGCAACATGCTCATGCCAGGACCTATTTGCTTCCACACTAACGCCCAACAAATTGAGCGACGATGCTAGGGGAATGGAGTGCCCCGACATAATTATGTCGGGTTCAGCAACGTTAACTTTTTTAGAAAAAAACTGCCGCCTGGGTTTTTGTAGCGTTAAAATTCCACTTGGTTACTGTCATCCCAAGATAGAATTTCTTCCAGGTCTTTGTTAAGTTGAACGACCTCCTGCTGCCTGCGGATATTCGCCTGAGCAGCCGATGTCCGAGCCTTCAAAGTGAATGAAAAGACAAGCGTACTGTCGTCTGCAAAGCTGTAGATTGGATTCCCGGTCTTTTCCAGCAGATCGTCGTAAATAAGAAAGAGAGTAGGAGACAGTATGGAGCCTTGGGGCACACCGGCGTTGATTGTGAAGGTGTTAGAAAGAAATCCGTCGACCGCCACTCGTAAAGAACGCTCTCTGGGGAAACATGAGAGCTACGAACAGAAATTTTCAGATATACATGTATTGATACAGGAGGCGATTAGACAACTTACTAAGGTAATTGTGCCGTTATTAGCACTTCTCAAAACACATTTTTTACAAAAATACGACCGGTCATGTTCTTACTTGAGACACTGTACTAAAAACTGTCCTTGCATATTTGTCAAAAGTTCATCGACAAACACCTTGACTATAAATTTGCCTGAAACTTTACTCTTTATATAAGCAAATTACTTGCTAACCTCTGGATATTTACTCACCACGTTGCTAATATAACAGAAAATTAATTACTTCAAAACAAAGGTTGACTGAACTCGGTTATTGTTGTTGATGTTGTTCTTCTGTTGTTAAGGTATGTCTGAGGTAATGTGAATAAAGTCATTTTAAAGTGAGGAGAAGGGAATTTTATAACTTTAGGACGGTCTATTTAGGAGTGCGTACAACGAGGGGAAGTCATGTGTGTGAGTGTACACCTCGGAATTTAATAATTGAATTTATTCTTAACATATAGAACGTTAAAATTTACATTAGACAGATAAATTTCATTCGTTGTAATAATGCAGAGATATACTTCTCGTAAAAAAAATTGACTAAGAAATTACGTAAAAATCTAAATTCTATCTGTCGCTGTTTTTATCTGTCAGTCTATCTATTTGTCTGTTTGCTGCCTCTCAATACTGATTTAAAAATTGGTCAATACAGGATGGAAAAAAAAGACTGTTTTGATCAATATTGCTTTAAGAGAAGAGGGTGAATGAAAATAGATCGTATTTTTTATAAATTCAAATAAAAAAATAAAACAAATGAATTTTATATATTTTCAGTGGCACGAGAATTTTGCTTAGTTTTTAATTAATATAATAAAAATGTTTTCAGCATGCTTATTGATCTTCTTCTTAGTGTGCCCTATCTTCTAAGGACATTGGCGATCACATTTGCCCATCTGATTTTATCTACTGCAGCTCTAAACAGTTCAGTAGATGTCATGTGTGTCCATTGTCGTAACTTTTTCAAATAGGAGTTGCGGCGCCTTCCTGGTCCTCGCCTACCGATTATTTTTCCTTCAGTTAAAAGTTGCAGGAGCTCATACTTTTGGCTTCTCATAATATTACTCAGTATATATCACCATTACACCAAACACTTTATTTTTGCATTCGACGTGCGTTTCGCTAACCACGTTAGCTTCATCAGGAGCGATGATTGACTAAAGCTAAACTAGAAATCTACCCTATTTATACTTAGCCTAACCCTTGAATTACTCAAGCGGAACTAATGACATAGGCAAGGCCATCAGTTCCGGTCAAGTAACCAGTAGAGGGGACTATAAGGAATAGGCCCTCTGTCTTTATTTAAACTACTTTTACATGTTATGATTTCCATACTTTCGTATGCGTTCAACAATCTTCTATCAGATACATTTTTTTATTAGTATTAGATTATCTAATGTTACAGTATGATCAGCT
The DNA here is from genome assembly GCA_019049505.1 of Pachyrhynchus sulphureomaculatus. Classification (NCBI taxonomy): domain Eukaryota; kingdom Metazoa; phylum Arthropoda; class Insecta; order Coleoptera; family Curculionidae; genus Pachyrhynchus; species Pachyrhynchus sulphureomaculatus. Next base: position 10,687,979 of record CM032448.1, read on the forward strand.
TCAAGGGCATGTTCGGCAATGCTAGACTTTTCTGTTCTACTGTATTTTAAGTGTGCTAAATGTTCTTTAAATTGTGTTTTAGTTGACCTTTTAGTTGGCCCAACATACTTTTTGTCACAATCATTACAACTATATCCATAAATTCCACTTTTCTCACCATTAGGAATCTTATCTTTGGGATTTCCTAAGATATTCCTCAGATTGTCTGATGACTTATAGACTAAAGTGAGGCTACCTTATTAAATACCTTATTGAGTCCCTTGCTATATTTCGGATTATATGGTATGGAGACATACTTGGTGTTATTTTCTTCTGAATATTAAACCTAAACTTATGTATATTTATTAGCTTATTTACTAAGTCATCGTCATAACTATTAACTCTAGTATTTCTAATACGATTCCTTTCTTTATTAAAGTTTACTCTATTCAGAGGGAAAGTGACCAAACGATGAACTCAAAAATGTAATGAGGCTAATTTATGTTGTTTGCAATGAAATGAATCATTAGGAATATATCTATTGACATATCCAAGGCATTCGACCGTGTTTGGCACGATGGACTGTTGGCTAAGTTACGCTCTTATGGTATGTCTGAAAGGTTCTGTTTGTGGCTCTCATGTTTCCTCAGAGAGCGTTCTTTACGAGTAGCGGTCGACGGATTTCTTTCTAACACCCTCACTATCAACGCCGGTGTGCCCCAGGGCTCCATACTGTCTCCTACTCTCTTTCTCATTTACATTAACGATCTGCTGGAAAAGACCGGGAACCCAATCTATAGCTTTGCAGATGACAGTACGCTTGTCTCTTCATTCACCTTGAACGCTCGGACATCGGCTGCTCAGGCAAATATCCGCAGGAGGTCGTTCAACTTAACAAAGACCTGGAAGAAATTCTATCTTGGGGTGACAGTAACCAAGTGGAATTTAATGCTACAAAAACCCAAGCGGCAGTTTTTTCTAAAAAAGTTAACGTTGCTGAACCCGACATAGTTATGTCGGGGCACTCCATTCCCCTAGCATCGTCGCTCAATTTGTTGGGCGTTAGTTTGGGAGCTAATATGTCTTGGCATGAACATGTTGCAGGCATAGCAAGGAGAGCTTCTCAAAAGTTGGGAATATTATTTAGAACCAGAAAGCTTTACACCCCACAGCAACTGTTAATTCTTTACAAAGCCCAAATTCGACCAACTATGGAATACTGCTCCCACGTTTGGGGCTCCGCTCCCAAACATACACTGCATTTGTTGGATTCTGCTCAGAGAAGAGCGGTCCGTCTGATTGGGGACCCGGAATTGACCGGCGGCCTTGATTCGCTGGAACATCGAAGAACGATTGGCGACTTGAGTCTGTTCTACAAGTATTTTCATGGAAAGTGTTCGAAGGATGTAGCCCGCTTAATTCCTCCCAAAGAGGTGCATGTTAGAAATACACGTCGTGCTGGTGCTTCGCATCCGTATGAGGTTCAGCTTGTTACTCCGCGTACAACGCTTTTCAAGCAATCTTTTATATGGAGAACGTCATCCCTTTGGAATAATTTGCCCAGCGCTGTGTTTCCCACCGAGTACAATTTGCAGCGATTCAAGAACAACGTGAATCGCTTTTTCCGCACTCGTGCCGCTCCTGGAGCGCTTTAGGGACTTCCCTGCAGCACGTGGGCTAGACCCATAAAAAAAAAAAAAAAAAAAAAAAAAATAATCTGTTACTGTATCCTTCCTAGAGATATCAAATTCTAATCTATTATTATTTTTAATAATTAAAATATCTAGAAAAGGCAATTGTCCTTTGTTCTCAACTTCGTAAGTGTTCATTGGTGTAGTGGTGATATATACTGAGTAGTATCATTGTGTCAAAGATTCCACATTCCCAACTTAGTTCTCATAATATTCCCAAAGTAAGTGCTTTTTCTTTCTGTAACAGCTGGAATCAACTCTGGTTTTTTTCCCATCCGCTCAAGTATTTCCACGTTTATGGCATGCGGTATCCAAGGAACACGCAGCACTCGGCGATAGCACCACATCTTGAATGACTCCATTCTTTGTTGTGTTATCTCTGTAATTATTGCAGCTTCTATACCATATAACATGACCGAGAACACGTAGCATCTTAGCACTCTTATTCTTGTTTTTAAGTTCAGTTAGTTGTTACAGAGTATGCTGCGTATTTTATTAAAGGAGTTTCGTGCTTTTCAATTCTTGGTCGTATTTCAATAGAGTGGTCCCAATCTTCCCTAATTACGCTTGCTAAGTACGTTATTTTTGTTACCCTTTCAAGTGTTGATGTATTTTAATATTTATGTTTGTATTAGTATTCTTACTCACCACCATCGTTTTTGTTTTGTTCGGATTCAGTTTCAGTCCATATTCCTCACATGCATCAACAATTCCATTCACGAGTCTTTGTAGGCCTGTTTCACCGTCCACTAGAATGACAGTATCAACAGCGCAACGGAGATTATTTGCATAAATAAATAAATAAATAAATAAATATCGTCTTTATTAAGATGTTAATTACATGTGATGTGAGTACATATTACCCACACACATCGTGTAGTAGAAGAGGCGAGATTTAACCATCGGTTACTCTTACATCTAACCTCTTCAACACACAACGCGCTTACAAACAAAATAAAGCAACAATTATGTACTAACATAGTAAAATCAATAATCGAAAATACAAATAACCTACGTCTGAGAATTCTGCTTATTTAACAGCTCTTCCCTATATAATCGACGAAGTCGGCCAATAGTGCACGTTTTCAGTTCTGGGTTCATGGAATTGTATATATTCACTGCATTATATGTAAAACTGCGCTGAAACAAGGCAGCGCGATGCTGAGGCATAGTCAAGCGATCAGGCCGTCTAATATATCTATCCCGGATGCCCGCTGTCTTCAGACAGCGCATCATAAAGCGTATTTTAATGAAGCTAGACACCAAGAAGGCTTCTGGCGCTAACGGAATACCTGCCATAGTTCTCAAAAAAACTGTGCAAGGGAACTAACACCAGTTTTCTGTAGACTTTTTAACCTATCCTACAGAAAGGGAATATTTCCGTCCTGCTGGAAATGTGCCACGGTTCAGCCGATACCTAAAAAAGGTAAGAAGACCTTGCCAAATAACTACCGACCAGTTGCACTGCTTTCAATAATATCGAAAGTCATGGAAAAGGTTATCAATGAGCATCTTCTAAAATATCTTGAACGATTCAATATTATTAGCGATCACGAATATGGTTTTCGTAAACATAGATCAACAGGAGATCTTCTGACTTATGTAACACATGTTTGGAACGACGCAATTGAACACTTTGGAGAATCTCGAGCGGTTGCTCTTGACATATCCAAGGCCTTCGACCGTGTTTGGCACGATGGACTGTTGGCTAAGTTGCGCTCTTATGGTATGTCTGAAAGGTTCTGTTTGTGGCTCTCATGTTTCCTCAGAGAGCGTTCTTTACGAGTAGCGGTCGACGGATTTCTTTCTAACACCCTCCTATCAACGCCGGTGTGCCCCAGGGCTCCATACTGTCTCGTACTCTCTTTCTCATTTACATTAACGATCTGCTGGAAAAGACCGGGAATCCAATCTATAGCTTTGCAGATAACAGTACGCTTGTCTCTTCATTCACCTTGAACGCTCGGACATCGGCTGCTCAGGCGAATATCCGCAGACAGCAGGAGGTCGTTCAACTTAACAAAGACCTGGAAGAAATTCTATCTTGGGGTGACAGTAACCAAGTGGAATTTAACGCTACAAAAACCCAAGCGGCAGTTTTTTCTAAAAAAGTTAACGTTGCTGAACCCGACATAGTTATGTCGGGGCACTCCATTCCCCTAGCATCGTCGCTCAATTTGTTGGGCGTTAGTTTGGGAGCAAATATGTCTTGGCATGAACATGTTGCAGGCATAGCAAGGAGAGCTTCTCAAAAGTTGGGAATATTATTTAGAACCAGAAAGCTTTACACCCCACAGCAACTGTTAATTCTTTACAAAGCCCAAATTCGACCAACTATGGAATACTGCTCCCACGTTTGGGGCTCCGCTCCCAAACATACACTGCATTTGTTGGATTCTGTTCAGAGAAGAGCGGTCCGTCTGATTGGGGACCCGGAATTGACCGGCGGCCTTGATTCGCTGGAACATCGAAGAACGGTTGGCGACTTGAGTCTGTTCTACAAGTATTTTCATGGAAAGTGTTCGAAGGATGTAGCCCGCCTAATTCCTCCCAAAGCGGTGCATGTCAGAAATACACGTCGCGCTGGTGCTTCGCATCCGTATGAGGTTCAGCTTGTTACTCCGCGTACGACGCTTTTCAAGCAATCTTTTATATGGAGAACGTCATCCCTTTGGAATAATTTGCCCAGCGCTGTGTTTCCACCGAGTACAATTTACAGCGATTCAAGAACAACGTGAATCGCTTTTTCCGCACTCGTGCCGCTCCCGGAGCGCTTTAGGGACTTCCCTGCAGCACGTGTGCTAGACCAATAAAAAAAAAAAAATCATGCACCAAATTTCGGGATACTAACTTCTCCCTTAAATAAATCGGAACTGAAGTTCCTAAGAGCCTCATTAAGAATATTACGAAGTGCAGTTGCACAGTATTAGCAAAGTTTAACCATTTTAACTCATTTATTTTTAAAGATATATGATCATATTTTCTCAAATGAAATATAAACTTACAGCAGACGTTCTGTACATACTGCAATCGTCTCCTTGAAAGCGCATCCAAGCAAGGATAGTACACAATACTACAATAATGAAATGAAGACAAGACCAAAGACTCACACGATTTTTTCCTCATCTTAAAATTTAGAATAAAACGATTTGCATATAAAACCTTCATTTTCGCATAACTTTTTGTAAGAGCACCCTAACATGTTCCCTGAATCTGAGATGTGTATCAATGCAAAGACCAAAATTCTTAGCACAATCTGAAAACGGCAAATCCTGATCAGCCAGCCTCAGTCTTAAAGCCATGCTCAAGGTGGGTCGCCGATTTTCCTTGCAAAACAATAAAACCTGCGTCTTGTCTGGATTTAGCCTCAAATTATGTTCATCCGAGTAAACTAACAAAGCCATGAGATCCTGATTTAAATTTTCCGCTGCAGACTGAGGATCCGATGGTTCAAAGAAATGAAGCAACTGTGTGTCATCAGCATACGACTGAACCGATGAATATGCAGCAGTTTGGAATATATCAAAAGTATATATAAGAAACAGAAGAGGCCCCAGTATTGAACCCTGGGGCCCTCCCGAGATAGCAGCAGTTGAACAAACATCATTCATTCGCACTCTCTGCAGTCTACCCGACAAATAGCTATAGAAAAATTGTACGGAGTGATCAGCGAAGCCCAGATAGTGCAGTTTAGCACAAAGTAGGTTATGATCCAGCACATCAAAGGCTTTCGAATAATCCAGCGAGACTGATATAACAGCCATATTTTTATCAATAGCTCTGATTATGCTATCAGTTAAATCCAATAAAGCCGTTGATGTTCTATGACCCCTCCGGAAGCCAGATTGATGCAAGGGGAGCAACCCATTAGTCAAGAGATATTCTGAAACCTGTGTATGTACTGCCTTTTCCAAGACTTTTGACATAACTGGTAACAAACTAATTGGGCGCAAATCTCTGACGGTTAAAGGATTTTTAACTTTAGCAACAGGGCACACAATAGACTCTTTCCAGCTCTCCGGAAAATACCCACCCCCATGGGTTAGATGATATAAGATAACAGGTAAAACTAAGTTTAAGCATGAAAAGTGTCAAACCATCATTTCCAACAGCATTGGACTTTATACTATTAACACACCTGCAAATTGACTCAGGGGTTTCCATTAGGAAATTAAAATTCATATCTAAATTCCCCTTATTGTTACTGTAATAATGTGTTTTACCAGCACAGTTGTCAGACTTTCGGAAAACGCATACACACCATTAATTGTAGTTCCATCTTTTTTATCAGGAAGTGCTTTATTGGAGATTTCCTCCGAATAGACATTGAATACCAGGGGTGTTATTTCTTTGGACATGCGAATCTCAACTTTTATTTTGGCAGTCTGATTCCAGTATAAACTTAATATTATTTGTAAGTCTTTGTCAGCAATGTTACATGATTGTAGTATTTCCATCAATTTCTCAAGATTTACCATATCGAAGGCTTTTTGGAAATCTATGAAGCATAAATAAACATCAGTGTTGACATTCCTACATCTTTCAATCAGAACGCGGATGGAAAATAGTGCGTCCCTCGTTTCTAGTCCGTTTCTAAAGCCGAACTGTGTTTATGCAGTACGTTCATCTAGTTTTTTGTATACTCTGGATTATTTTAAGCAAGAGTTTCAAGATGTGGTTCATTAGATTTATATTCCGGTATTCCTCGCACTTTCTAGGGTTATTCTTTTTTGGCAATGGTAAAAAAATTGATGTCAACCAGTCATGAGCTACGAGGCTGGTTTGAAAAGTCCGTGCAAAAATAAAAAACTACTTATGTGTTTGGGGTAAACCTTTTTTATTTTTCGACATAGTCTCCTTTTAGGCTTATACACTTCGTCCAACGATGTTCTAGTTTGTTGATCCCTTCCGAATAATAGGATTTGTCCAAGTCTGCAAAATATCCATTAGTGTCTGCAATCACATCCTCGTTTGAATAAAATCTTTGTCCCGCCAGCCATTTCTTCAAATTGGGGAACAAATAGTAGTCCGAGGGAGCCAAGTCTGGAGAATAGGGGGGATGTGAAACGAGTTGGAATCCTATTTCCATTAATTTTGCGACCACAACTGCTGAGATGTGTGCTGGTGCGTTGTCGTGATGGAAAAGGACTTTCTTGTGGGCCAATCGCGGGCATTTTTCTTGTAGCTCGATTTTCAGACGGTCCAGTAACGATGAATAATATTTACCTGTAATAGTTTTACCTTTTTCCAGATAGTCGATGAGGATTATCCCTTGCGAATCCCAAAAGACAGTCGCCATAAAACTTTCCGGCCGAAGGAATGGTCTTCGCCTTTTTTGGTGCAGATTCCCCCTTGGTAACCCATTGTTTAGATTGTTGTTTGGTCTCAGGAGTATAGTAATGTATCCATGTTTCATCCACAGTGACGAAACGACGCTAAAGTCCTCCGGATTCTTCTGGAACAGCTGCAAACCATCCTTGCAACACTTCACACGATTCCGTTTTTGGTCAAGCGTGAGCAATCGCGGCACCCATCTTGCGGATAGCTTTCTCATGTCCAAATGTTTACGCAAAATATTATGTACCCGTTCAGTCGAGATGCCCACAGCACTAGCAATCTCACGCACCTTAACTCTTCTGTCATCCATCACCATATCAAGGATTTGATCAATGATTTCTGGAGTCGTAACCTCCACAGGCCGTCCACAACGTTCAGCGTCACTTGTGCCCAAATGGCCAGTTCGAAAATTTTGAAACCACTTATAAAACTGTTCTAATCGAAGATGCAGAGTCACCATAATGTTTATCAAGCTTCTCTTTAGTCTTCTGAGGCGTTTTACCTTTCATAAAGTAATGTTTAATCACCACACGAAATTATATTTCGCCTATTTCTTGAAAATCACTCGACTTCCTTGATTCACATGAATGCCAAACACAAAGAAATAGACCAATATGGCTGAAACTTGATGTGCGTTCATTCAAGAGATACTACTAACTAAACATGACCTCGATACGCGCCGGTGGTGCCAACTCTCGGACTTTGCACGGACTTGTCAAACCAGCCTCGTATATGCTGATGGAGAGGTCCTGTATAATCTCCATATGGTTTTCAAGAAATATTTTAATGATAGTCAAACATATAGAAAGTAACAGAAACGGTATGTCTAGATGGAAATGTCAGTTGTCATTTGGAAATATCTATAAACTTCATCCAATATTCCACACATTTTGAGAGAGGCATTCACACGAATACTAATTATCTCTGATTCCTACATGCTCTCAACTCTAGTAATCTTGTTTATAATTACATGCGACAAATCTTGGATCTCTGTTACATAGCAAAAATAAAGCATCGGCACTTATCGCTTCTCTGGATACTAGCCATATTGGCATTAAGAGCAATGATAGGGCTGATCAATATGCCAAACTAGCAATCGTAAGAGGCATCCCCGGTCTGGGCGAAAATCATACAACAGACTTCGACATTCACCTAAAATCCACTCTTCGATACTTATTCCAACTTAATTGGGATTTAACAAATCCTGACAATAAATTGTAAATCGAACTTGTATCCTGCACTAAATTTACGGACAATGACAAGAAAGGTTGATGATGAACTTAGGGGGGGTTTGGGCGCGTCGATATCAATGATCATTTGGCGCCCTTATTTGTTTTATATGATTATATTGAGTTCTTTGAGGAATTTTTGGAATTCATCCTTTTTTAATTTGTATGAATTAATTATTTGGCTTAAAGAGGAAGGGATATTATGTTTAGCTCTGATGTTGTCGAAGTGATCAGCCTCAAATATATGTTTGACTGCCAGAGATGAGTTTTTACATGTGGAGCATTGGGGTTGGGGATCATTTTTCAAGAGATGAAAGTGTCGTCGAGTAAGTATGACCTATAGCTAGTCTTCTCAGAATTGTGTTTTCCTTTCTGCTCAAGTTATGGGTGTGTAAGGGGGGGGAAGACTAATGTTTTAGATTGCAGAGTTTGTTGTTATTTTCCTCCAGATCCCATTCTAGCTGGAAAAGATCTTTGCTAATTAAGAAGAGGAGATTACCTAAATCATTTCTATGATTTTCTTCTTGAGCAGGAGTGCCAGTAGATATAGCCTTTTTGGCTGCTTGATTAGCTTTGTCATTGCCACTTATTCCCATATGACTAGGAATCCAGAAAGGATAACGTACTCATGCGAAGGCTAGCCATCGGGTACACTTACAGCACTCACTGCTACTTGTTAAAAAACGAACAAGCTTATGTATGTTATATCTGTGGATCTCTCCTAGCAGTGGCTCACATAATCGAGGACATACATTTCAAGGCTAACAGAGAAAAACATAATATCCCACCCAATCTGAAAACTATCATTGATACATTCGAGACAACAAATGCGAATCTAAAAAAAATTACCTAAGAGAAATCGCCTTTACCGCTTAATGACATTCAGTACCACCTATGAAGGGCGCTAAATGACCATCGCTGTCGATGCGCCCAGACCACATAATATCCATCCATCCATTCAAATCGTTTCTTTGAGCCAGGGTCAAGGGTCCAGCATTCTACACTCTTACCATTCTCGTTCGGAATTCGAGACTGAGACTTGTGCGAGGAAAAAATTTATTCATATTCATGTATGTTACTCGAGCCTGTTCAATTCGGGAATATATTTCCTTTCTTACATCCCACTTGTTATATTGGTTCTCAAAGATTGAAATGTGGAGACCTGTTCTACGGTCTCGATTTCGAAGGACTCTGGTGGTAGATTTTTTTTGTTATTACCATCCACTTGGTTTTTCTTATATTGTGGTAGATAATCCAAACTTTCGCTGGCTATTACGACCAGAGATGTGCCGGATCGTTAAAAATATAAATCCGCGGATACAGATAGGAATACGAATCATTGGTGTCTAGATTCGCGAATACAGATACGGACCTCAACTTTCTTACTCAGTCGGTGTCGCTGCGCGTGACCTTGGAACCACAGTTGACGCTTTGCGTTGGTGATAGGACATGTTTCGACTTGTACTGCGCGGATTTTTTGTTTTGTTTATAGTTTAGTGTTGGTTTAGTGTGACACGGGGCAGCATAGATTACGTTTGTGTGTTTAGTTAAAAGATTTAATTATTTAAGTAAAAAAATGTCTACTACAAGAAGTTTAGTAGTGTTATATGGAGATATTTTACGATAATAAATGATGAATGTGCCAAGTGTAAAATTTGTGACGGAAAGTATTCCCGTAAGGGTAAAGGCACAACTTCTTTGAAAAATCATCTACAGAGAAAGCATTCTCAAGAATATGATTTATTCTTAAAAGAACACTCCGCTAAGAAGAGTACCGAGACAATTTCACAGCTGGGAACATCTTTACAAACGGTTAAAAAGAGAATTTAGACAAAGTTATTTTACAGAATACATAGAGAAAGCCAAAATGTGGAATAATACAAACCCCAAATCAATAAAAATTGACTATTTAATTGCTGAAATGTTAGCTTTATCTGATTTACCTTTTCAACACGTAGAAGAATTAGGGTTCCGACGATTGATGGACCATGTTGTTCCAAATTATGTTTTAAAAGGCAGAAATATTTTATGGATCTTGTTTGCAGCGAACTTTACGATAAAGTGTCATCGAAAATAAAGAACATGTTGCAAGGTTTTGAAAAAGTTACCTTCACATCAGATATCTGGTCAGATTCTTCATCAGGAGTTTCATTATTATCCTTAACATGTCATGGTATTACCAGAGATTTTATACGAAAAAATATCGTTTTGAAAGCGGAGGTTCTTAAAGAACGCCACACGGGAGATTATATATCGGAAACATTTCAAAGTATGTTATAAGAATGGGGAATTCCGAAACAAAATGTGCATTGCATGGTAAGAGATGGGGGATCCAATATGAAGCGTGCCTGTACTTTATCTGAAATAAATAATATCGACTGTACAGCACATCAGTTGCATCTGGTGGTCAAAGAAGCTATTAAAAAAGTTGATACAATCTCCATATTACTTACAAAATGTAGGAAAATTGCAGGACATTTTAACCATTCTACAATGGCAAAGCAAGAATTTGCAAGACTCATCGACACGCTGGAATTCCAGCTATTATATGTTGCAAAGACTTGATTGCATCAAGGATTTAGAACAGCTTGATGCCGAAGAATGGATTTTAGTTCAGGAATTGGTAAGAGTGCTGAAGCCTCTGGAGGATACCACAAAAAAATTGAGCTCACAAAACGTATGTATATCCGACGTTATTCCTCTAGTACGAGCACTAAACAAAGTATATGACGAGATTCAAATTTCTGCTAATAGTGGGGAAAATCTCAACATCAGTACATCCGCCGTTCCTGATTTTGTGTCTTCTTTGAAGAATGAATTAGATTATCGTTTTTCTGAAATTGACAAAAACGTATTGTTTCAACTAGCTACATTTTTAGACCCACGGTACAAAGGTAAATTCTTCAGTGACTTTCTCATCAAAGAAATAAAACAGAAATTACTTACAGCTTCAGAAACTGAAGTAAATTTCACAACAACTACAATTAGTACAGAGTCTGTACTGTACTACAGACAAACCAATTCTTGTTAGCAAAGAACATTGCAATAGTTTAGAAGATTATATGGCAAATATGTTAGATAGTGACGATGACAATGAGGAATCTGGAAATCAGACATCAGATACGAAAGCTAATTTGCTCACAGAATATGCCAGAGGAAAAAGATTATCAAGAGACCAAGATCCATTACAGTATTGACAGATTAACAGTAAAAAGTTTGGAGGTCTCAGTCACATCGCTTGCACATATTTATCGTCACCTGCAACAAACGTTCCAAGTGAGCAGTTTTTCAGTGCAGCAGGAATCGTTTATGATCCTCATCGTAATAGACTTTTGGGGGACAAAGCTGCCAAATCACTCTTTTTGAAATACAATTTACCATTACTTAATTTTGATTATGACATATAATATTTTTAAGTTCCTGAAAGTGTAATGGTTTTTTCATCTAATGTTAACACTTAGAAGTACAAATTAATCCTGTTAAGTGTAAGAATAATTATTTTTATTAGTATTTTCGAATATCACGGAGATTTATATTTTGATCTCATTATAAAGATAATTTAATTAATATGTTATAACTTTCTATATAAATATTTCATTATTTTAATAAGCATATCACAAAGATTTGTGATATCATTGTAAAGACCTTTAAGTGCCTTATAAGTACCTTTGAGGAACTATTAGTAACAAAGAATGTTTAAATATTTGATTTTTGCAATATAAATGTGCCAAATATGTGATTTTAAGAAATAAAAAATATTTTAAATGGAATTTAATAGTATTCCATTGCTACCTAATCACCTATATTTAGAATTTCGTATATGTAATAAAATTTAATAATATAAAAAGATCCGTTCGAGATCCGCCAAAAAGTAATGGATACAGATACGGATAAAGATCTTTCTCCTTCCTCGGATATCGCGGATACGGATATCCGGCACATCACTAATTACGACTCAATTGATCAGTTGCTGGAGATCTATGATATTATTTGCTAATAGAACAGTATCATCAGCATCACTTATGTTGTTCAGTGTCAAATCTTAAATAAGTCCTTAAATTCTTATTAGTGCAGTTCGTATTTTAGGTAGTTCCTGAAGCTAAAATTTTGTTTCTATGCTATGTAGTCATATTTCTTCTTTTATTTTTTTGTTGTTGCTGGTTTTGTTTTGTTTAAATATTTTTGTGGTACAGTTTACTTTACCTCCTTCCTTATCCGTTGAGTGGAAAATATTCCTATTCAAATAGTATTCTTTCTTTTTCTATATTAGAACTTTATTTAACTTCCTCGCACCATTCACAGATCCTAATGACAAATTTAACACTAGATTAAATTAATAAACATAGTTTAAATATTAAATGAGGCAGTCATTAAGTACTAACACGACACGAGTGCTGAGACGCGTCTATGGTAAACTCAATTCCAAACATTAATTAAAATCCTTTATAAAATTATTTCTAAGGGTAAATGACAAAGGAAAAGGCTGCTTTATGTTCGAATATCTTAGACGTCAGGATGGGATTTACCCAGCAGTAAATATTTTAAACAAAAGCTTTGCTCTAATTATATGTAGAGTGCTTTCTAAAACCTACTGCTCTTTTTGAAAAATTGTTTCGAATATTCACGCAATTCCTTTTTTCATTACGAACACTATTAATTCGTGTGTACTAGACAGTACCTTTCCAGATACAGAAATCTCAAAAATATTTTCTCAACCCCAAAGAGACTTATAGAAAGCCACAACGATAAGTGTCCTTTCAGTACTGTCAAAAGTACTTGAAATAATTCTAAATAGTCAAATTAGGGAACACCTTCATCTGCATAATATATTGCCCACTTGTCTGTTAGGGTTCAGGCTAGGATTCAGTTGTGCCCCAGCATTATTAGCTGTCACCGATGATACAGTCTGTCATGAAAGAACGTGGCCGCTCGTAATCTTGAAAAAATGTGTTACAAAACCCTCCAACTTTTGTTAAGTATGTCATATACCTATTTCTAATAGTTTTCAATTTATATTGAATTTTTCAATTTTTACCGTTTTTTTTAATACACTTACGCTATTGTGAAAACATAAACAAATAGCTAACAATAATTTTAATATAGTTTAATTTATCTAATGATTAATTATTATGACGTAACAAATGTTCAAAAATATGCCCGTGTACTATCTGTTGAATCCACATTTGTTCCCTTTCAAAGTTACCAACTTCTTCAAGAAGCTGGGATAATTCGTTTTGCAAAAAATTTAGATATCTAGGCCCGTTAAGCGGTTCGTTGAAAAAAAATATGGACCAATAATTCGAAAATTTAATATTCCACACCATGCATTAAGCGACCAACTTCCCGGACCCAAAATGGATAACTCTTGAATAATAACGCATGTTATGGCTGTTAACTGCTCCATTAATGCGGAAAGTAGCTAATCAGAAAACATTATTTTGGATAAAAAAATTTGGATGGGCCTTTATTGCTCCATTCATGGTGGTACAAAAGTTTACTAGTCGTTCAAAATCACGATCTTGAAGTTCTTGGTTTAGTTCTATATGAAAGGGATGATACTTGTATTTTCTCGTGGTGCTAGCTAGTTAACGGCTGTTGACCTGGGGATTATCTTCAACATGAAGTAAAAATCTCCATTTCTTTTTCCTCATTGGTAGCATTCTAGTTTACTACTTTCCGTTTCGTGTACTCAACGCTACCACTACCATCAAATCGTTCCATTAAGCAGTGAAAAGATTTTCTAGATGGTATACGTCTGTTAAGGTACTTTGTTCCGTAAAGCCTTACTGCCAAAATACAATTTTTTCCCGCCTCGTCCAGTATATAAACTATATCAATTAATTCATTTTTAGGAAAATCCCTATCTATTACCTATGTACGTCACTTACTACAACAAATTAAACTATTTTTACTTGCTCAGTAGATATGTCAAAAATTGACAATCCCTACATTTTTGTTTTGTCTTGGCAACTATGATGTTATAGCGTAAGTGTATTAAAAACAAGGGTAAAAATTGAATAATTTAAAATAAATCGAAAACTATTAGAAATAGGTATATGACATACTTAATAAAAGTTGAAGGGTTTTCTAAAATCTGCCAGCAAAAAATAACAATATACAGGGTGTACCATTTAAAAAATTTGAGATTTTTCAATTCAAAATAGTCGAAATGCATAAATTTATTTTGAACACCCTGTAGCATCTAGCTCAAATTTCTTTACATATGTCTTTTTTTTTCATCTCTATAGAACGCTCGTATCAATTATGAGTATTGTACCTACAGAAACAATGGCGCTACTGGCAATTTTTTACAAAACTGAAAACTAGTATTTTAAATAAAAAAACTGAAATATTAGAAAAACTACTAGGTTTAGGTATATAACATTATTAATAAAAAAGTTATAAAATTTTACGCAGAATTTAAAAATAAATTAGAAAATAGGTTGTGCTATTTAAAAAAAAAACAGGTTATATCGGCCATACTTTTTTAAAGTACCCTGTATACTCAAAAATAATTTTAAAACTGTGCACCTTAACATTTACTAAAACTATTGTATTTAACATTTTTTCGTCATTTCCGAAACAAATGAGATAATGAACTTTACTCTATCGTTGTCTCACCCTGTACTGTTGAAAAAGAACTATCAAGTAAATCAGTAAAAAGTTTTAAAATATTAAAAAGCAAAAATTGCTTAAATTTACCTTTTAAACAAAGGCCTTTGGTCATCAGAAAAAGTTACTTAAAATAATATAGAGTTTCCAACATAGTGGGCGAGTTTCAGTTCCCCCGTCATATTAAATACCTCGAACGTCTGTTCAGCAAACCCACGAATTGTTTCATGAAACAAAGAAAAAAACGTATAATTTCAGCGCCGCCTGAAAAAAACTTATTCACATGAAAGAATTTCTGGCTAA
Organism: Pachyrhynchus sulphureomaculatus; assembly: GCA_019049505.1. Classification (NCBI taxonomy): domain Eukaryota; kingdom Metazoa; phylum Arthropoda; class Insecta; order Coleoptera; family Curculionidae; genus Pachyrhynchus; species Pachyrhynchus sulphureomaculatus. Next base: position 10,703,130 of record CM032448.1, read on the forward strand.
AAGAAAAATTAAAATTGAAACATTACTGGGCATAAATTGAATGTAAACCAACAGCTGATTTTAATTTGATTTAGTATGCCTGAATGAAAATACAAAAAGAGAAATAACATCAGTAGCAAGTAAAAAAAAACTACAAAGGCGTACGTAGAATAAAATAAAAAATATACTTCCATAGGATAAAATGCCCCGAGACTTTCGCACAAATAAAAAATCATGATTTTCAGTTAGTGTCAACTTAGAAGATTCGTGTAAAATTTTCATGACACACGTTTATGCGCTACTTTTGATTTTTGAAAACGATAAAATAATAAAATTTCGGATGTTGATTAAACATTGCTTGTTGATGGGAAAAAAGACAGCTGGCACCCAAGAATGGCTCGAAAAGTGTTATGGCATACCTGCTTCATCAAAAGTAACTTTAGGAACTTTGCGCCTTCGCAAGTGGCGCCACCGCGGCAACTCCCAGTGCCAGCCTCTCGATTACTCGAACACGCGTAATGCATGTAAAACACGTGGGCTCATGGGTAGCGAATGTTTTTAGTGACTTTAATTTAAATAACCGGTCTAACGCAAGTTGAACTTGCGCAATTAGTGTTCCGTACTTTAATTACTTTTAAAAAAAAGTCGATGAATGCCATATACAGTGGAATCTGGTATTCTGTGGCTTTTTCAATTAATATTTTCATTGTCAAAAGGTGACCGCAAGTGCTAAAACCCCTTCTAAATCCAGCTTGTTCTCTTGTCTGGTAGCTGTCGAGCTTGGTAGTTAGTGTATATGTCAGTATTTTTCTTAGTAATTTATACATAAGCAATGCTATTGGTCTGTAGTTTTTCAGATCTTTTCGGTTTCCCTTCTTAAACAGTAACATGGTTATGGCTTCGTCCTAGCTAGTTGGTATCTGCTTTGTACTGTGTATTTTATTCATAAGGGTGTGTAGTGGTTTTCTTGTTGCTTTTCCTCCGTTCTTCAGCATTTCTGCCGTAATTCCGTCTCTTTCAGGCGATTTATTGTTTTTCAATTCTCTTATAGCTCTTTTTACTCGTATCTCGTTTTACTGATTTCGGGTAGTTGACGTTTTTAGTGTTCCATACGGAACACTTATAAGATCACTTCGGTGTCTGTCTGTCTGTCTGTCTGTCACACCCGATTTTCTCCGAAACTATTTGACATAGAAAAGTGAAATTTGGTAATAATATAGGAATTGATGGCCTCATCAGAGCCATGTAGTTTTGAGAATTAAATTTTGACTTAAGGGGCTAGTTTTGGGGGGTGAAGTCTTAAGTGAAAAAAATTTTTTTTACTAGGTCATCGAGTGTGGTGTCAAATGAAAGCTTGTGAAAACACGAGTAAAATATATATATATAATATTATACTTGCGCGCACTTTTCTTTGTATTATTTTTAAAAATTCGCGAAAAATCGCTGTCCCGGGCCTTATCTCGAAAAGTACCTATCAAAAAATTTCGAAAAAATTCTGGAATATTCTCCACGGGGTGTAGATTGAACGAAAATTATCACGAGTGCATTACCTTTAATAATTTATATGGTATATAAAAAAAAAAAACAAAAATTTCAAGATCATCAGATTTCAGTAAATATTGGAAACAAACTTTGTTGAAAACTCATTTGGGGTGTATTTTGTGAAGTCACTGATCATTTTATACCTCTGTGACAAATTATTTTTATTTTAAAAGCAATCAACGCAACGTACGGAACACTAATTGCGCAAGTTCAACTTGCACTTGACCGGTTATTTTTTTAGTGTTTAGACGGTTGAGGATTTCTTGTGGTGGTTCTTGTTTTGTGCTGTATAGGTTCATGTAATATTCTTGAATTATTTTTATTATCTGCTCTTTGTTGTTGGCTTCTACTCTTTCTTTGTTTTTTATACTATTTGACTGAGTTTTTCCTAGCTGTGGTTTCGAGCATTTCATACTTTTGTTTTGCTGGATTATTTGTTCTATTTTGGTTTCTTATTTTCTTCTTTTGTTTCCCTTGATGTTTTTTCTAATTGTTTTGTTAATCTCTGTATATTCTACTATGTTTATTTTTCCTTCTTTTAGTAGGGTTCTTCTTTTATTCATTAGCTCTTTTGTATGTTGAGAGATATACGAGGCTGGTTTGAAAAGTCCGTGCAAAAATAAAAACTACTTATGTGTTTGGGGTAAACCTTTATTTTTCGACATAGTCTCCTTTTAGGCTTATACACTTCGTCCAACGATGTTTTAGTTTGTTGATCCCTTCCGAATAATAGGATTTGTCCAAGTCTGCAAAATATCCATTAGTGTCTGCAATCACCTCCTCGTTTGAATAAAATCTTTGTCCCGCCAGCCATTTCTTCAAATTGGGGAACAAATAGTAGTCCGAGGGAGCCAAGTCTCGAGAATAGGGGGGATGTGAAACGAGTTGGAATCCTATTTCCATTAATTTTGCGACCACAACTGCTGAGGTGTGTGCTGGTGCGTTGTCGTGATGGAAAAGGAATTTCTTGTGGGCCAATCGCTCGGTTTTCAAACGGTCCAATAACGATGAATAATATTCACCTGTAATAGTTTTACCCTTTTCCAGATAGTCGATGAGGATTATCCCTTGCGAATCCCTAAAGACTGTCGCCATAACCTTTCCGGCCGAAGGAACGGTCTTCGCCTTTTTTGGTGCAGATTCCCCCTTGGTAACCATTGTTTAGATTGTTATTTGGTCTCAGGAGTATAGTAATGTATCCATGTTTCATCCACAGTGACGAAACGACGCTTAAAGGCCTCCGGATTCTTCTGGAACAGCTGCAAACCATCCTTGCAACACTTCACACGATCAATCACGGCACCCATCTTGCGGATAGCTTTCTCATGTCCAAATGTTTATGCAAAATATTATGTACCTGTTCAGTCGAGATGCCCACAGCACTAGCAATCTCACGCACCTTAACTCTTCTGTCTTCCATCACCATATCATGGTTTTGATCAATGATTTCTGGAGTCGTAACCTCCACAGGCCGTCCAGAACGTTTAGCGTCACTTGTGCCCATATGGCCAGTCCGAAAATTTTGAAACCACTTATAAACTGTTCTAATTGAAGGTGCAGAGTCACCATAATGTTTATCAAGCTTCTCTTTAGTCTCCTGAGGCGTTTTGCCTTTCATAAAGTAATGTTTAATCACTACACGAAATTCTTTTTCGCCCATTTCTTGAAAATCACTCGACTTCCTTGATTCACACGAATGCCAAACACAAAGAAATAGACCAATATGGCTGAAACTTGGTGTGCGTTCATTCAAGAGATGCTACTAACTAAACATGACCTCGATACGCGCCGGTGTTGCCATCTCTCGGACTTTACACGGACTTTTCAAACCAGCCTCGTATTTGTCATTCTTTGATGTTGCTGATGTCACTATGGCGGTTTCTTTTCCAGCATTAAGTAGTGTATTAGTTAATATTTTGTTTTTCTCGTCAATATTTTTATTCTCCAGATCATTTAGGTTTTGTATACTGAGTTTTATCTTTTCTTTATATTTAGCTGAGTTATGTCTAAGCTTTCCCATGTCTAATCTTTGTGTTTGGTTCATTTTCTTTCTAGTTTCAAATAAACTGTTTATTTGGATCTCTCACAAGTCTTTGAGCGCTAACAGTTGAAAACTGGTTAAGCACTATTATGTCAATAGATTTCTGTGTTGAAAGTATATGATAGATTTCATTTTTGGTGTTGCCATTGGGGCTTGGCCACGTCCACTTCCTTTGTGGTTTCTTGTTGGAAAAGGAGTTCATTGCAAAGAGTCTTCTCTCTTTCATGAAGTTCATCAGGGTAGATCCTCTTTCGTTTCTTGAGCCATAGCCATACTTTCCCATCCTAAGTTCTTTTTTGTTTGATCTTTGTCCCAATTTGGCATCGAAATCTCCTATTACTAGTGTTACGCGGGTCTTTCTTTCTTCTAATGCCGATGTTACTTCATCATAGAAGGCTTCAACTTCTTCATCAGTGTATATGGTGGTAGGTGCGTACACCTGTATAATTTTCAGATTTAATTTTTTAAAATTATATCTAAATAGTTTATTGTAAAACAACTGAAAATAGGCAAAACCCATATTTCAGCAGTCTACCCACTCTTCTCTTATTTGTTCATCCATCCCGAGACGCGTTTCGCCGTATCACGGCTCATAAGTCGAGCTAGGATCGACGAACAAGAGAACAGAATTTCTAGTACTTATTCCGGTACTTGCGGAACACAATGGTAAGATACAACGAATTGTACCAAATACGCATACCTAATCGGAGGCTGACACCGCAGCCACAAGCCGACAGAGTGGTTAGCACAGCCAATACTAAAGGCAGGTAGCCCGCTGCTTGCCTTTAGTGTTGGCCTAGTCCGACTGATGAACCGTGATACTACGAAACGCGTCTTGGGATGGATGCCTATTTTCAGTTGTTTTGTAATAAACCACATAAGGTCTGAGTTTGATCCCTCGCAAATCGCGCTGCCTGCCTTTAGTGTTGGCTGTGCCAACCACTCTGTCGGCTTGTGGCTGCTGTGTCAGCCTCCGATTCAGTACTAGGTATGCGTATTTGGTACAATTCGTTGTATCTTACCATATATCTAATATGTAAAAAATGGTTAAAATTATGTTTCGACCAATTAAAGTAATGTCCGTGGAACATATTTCCAAAGTTAACCAAAAAAAATTAGCTTACAGTTTGCAAGTAAATCTATTTAATAATAAAATATAACAACAGAAAATTACGAAAACGACCAATTTCTCCCGTTTACAATTACATTCATAGCCCTTAAATTTTCCGTTTTTTTATCTATAATCAAAATATGTCAGAATTTTTAGTTTATAAATTTATGATAAAATTTCAAAAAAGAAAACGCTAAAAAACCCCAAAAACGGACCAATTCTCCCATTTTTGAGGGTGTTTCCCCAATTTTTCAACAGTGGCAATATTTTTTCCTTAACGTGCTAGTCGAGACGAGTATTTTTTCAAAAAAAAAGTAGCAGTACCCGACGATCCGCTAAGATATTTAGTAGAACTATATTACATCCATACTATTATATGTTCGACATGCTTTCTGATGAGATGGGTTTGCAAAAGTTTTTTTAAATATTTTTCAAAGAGCTAGTAATATAATTATTTTTCTAAATTCGTCAAACCTTAACAGGTTGACTGCCGATCTATATTTTTGAGTTTGTGGTTGACGCCGGTAAGATTTTTCCAAATATTTTTATTTTATTGTGGTAAATATGAATTAAAATGAGTCTTGGATGTGTTTTTTTTATGTGCCATTCAAAATATTAGAAAAAAAAAAATTTCACTCCGATCGGAGTAATCGGCATTGCAAGTGAAAATTTTTACTAGATGCCGAACACTCCGATCGGAGTGTCCAATTAAATAAGTAAAGAAATAATAAATCGAACTCATGAACTCAAAACATTTATTTCTAAATCATTTTTGTACATTTTTATGGTAATCCTCAAAGCAATTAAGGCAAAAACCGGGTTGTCCAGGGCACATTTTACATTCATACACTGTTTGCTTTCTTATTTTATTTTCCCTGCATTCTTTGCATTCCTTTCTGCTTACCCGTTTTGTTTCTTTAGTTCCTTTTTTTTCACTAACAATTTTTTCTACTTTGCTAATGCTGTGGACATTTATTTGGCCTGGAGGAATTTGCGGCAAATTAGTAATTGGTCGTCTGGCTAGTAAATTTCTTATGACATCCAATCGGAAGTCATATAATCGTAACTGGTCAGACCGCGAATATTTATTGTACAAAAAATAGGCGTTTATCATGCTCATTTGCAGCACATGCATGAATAACTTTTTGTACCACCGAATGGTTTTACGGCTGCAAGGATAATATGCCATCATTTGATCCTGTCTATCTATACCGGACATAAAAGCATTATATCCAATGATTGCGGAAGGTTTTTCAGATTCTTGATTTCTTTTGTTTTTAAAAATGCTCATTTCGCTTCCAAATTCTGTTGAAATGTATTGAACATTGCGTTTATCGCGCCATTTTCCGACATGCACTCCATTGCAAAACATAGATTTATTCTCACCACGTTTTAAGTTTACACTCATTACCTCTTTCGGATTATCTTTCCTCTCAGCTCTCAGCGTACCAGTGCAGTATGTATTTTGTTGAAGTAATTTCCTAGCTAAATTAACACTATTGTAAAAATTGTCTAGATAAACAGCATGTCCCACACCCAATTTTTCCTCCAATAAATGTAAAACAATCTTTTCAGTATGTCCGCTTCCACCATAAACATCTGTCGCACCTTCGTAGACACGAAATTTCAAAATAAGTCCATTAGGCTCTGTCAGCATGTATAACTTCATACCATACTTATGACGCTTATTCTTGATATACTGTTTAAACTGGAGACGACCCCGATAAAGTACCATAGCTTCATCCAAAGACAACTCTCTTCCAGGATAGTAAATTTCTCCCATCTTGTTGTTAAAAAAATCTGCCACAAATCTAATCTTTCCTAGCCGAACTGCCAGATCCATATCTGGAGATTTAAAATGCAAACACCTCAAGATAAGCAAAAATCTATTCCTTGACATATATTTTCTAAAAACAGGTAGATTAAATAGCGGATCAGTTTTCCAATAATCGTTAAGACGGCTCAAGGATATTGTGCCAGTGTGAAGTAACAGGGCCAAAAAAATTTTTAGTTCATCAAGAGTAAGATCTTTAAAATTAGTAATACGTGATTTTGTACTTGTTTCTGGGCGCAGCAAAACCTCGACTGCGTAAGAGTTCGTTCGTTCCACAATAGTTTGTAAAAAAATCATCATCAATGATCATTTCGAAAAAATCGATAGGTGCACCCTGTCCTGGAATTTGCACCAATAATTCCTGGGTTTTCTGGAACAAAATTTGTTTTAACGCACCTCTGTCGTTCCATTTTATCTCATCAAGGCTAGGAAGTGTTTGATGTGGCCGAATAGGGTCTATAAAATTCTCTTCTTCGGACTCGGAGCTTGAATTTACATCACTATCGTCTGTGTCTGGTACGTAATGTTCGTCACTACTACCTCCGCTTCCTTCCAATAGCTGCAATAATTCAGTGTCAGTTAGCTTCTTTTTCTTATCATATACCTGTTTTTCATCATTACAATGTCTTTTTTTAATACCAGAAGGCCCAGGTTGATTGTTCATATTGTACAGCAGATTACAACCAAAACCAAAAGCAAATCCGCGGAACCACTTAAGCACCTGGTAGAACTTGCGTTTTTAAGCAACGCCACCACTAGAAACACGTTTCATATACAACGCCGATGGAATACTAAAACGTTTCGTAAGAACGCATGTCGAACTCCGATCGGAGTAGACGGCGTTGGCGAAGAGACCCGACGCACTCCGATCGGAGTGGTCGGCAGTCAACCTGTTAAGGAGTACCATCGAATGCACGATACAGGCAGCAAGAAAAGCAAACACAGCTTTCTTGTTAAAATATTAGTTATTTTAAAATCTGTGGTGCCATATTTTTCATTTGAAATTGTGTTTAAAACATCAAGTCAATATAAGATGACTGTTGTATGTACTATGATATTTAATCTTAATTTGGTACCACATTTAGTACAGAGCTAATGGAGCAAGTATTAATTTGTCCTACTCTCTTAAATTAACTCTTATGCTAGTCGAGTTCAGGTTAGGGTAGGTCACTTTTCTTTGCCTTGTTCAACGGAAAAATTCCCCTCTGAGTATTGTATTTCTGTCGGTCTGTCGCTATTGGTTGACATGATAGCTCTCGAACGAAATGTGATGTCGATTTCTAATTCCGTATACATATAATACTTATAAGAACGAAATTTATAGCCTTGCAGCAATACTGCTTCAGAAAAAGGGGGTGGGAAGGGTCCATAAATTTTTTATAGTTTCAATAATATTACGAGAAAATTTTTCTGGTTTTTGGTTGCGAAATAAACAAACATTAAATAAAATTATTTTTTGTTTAACATGTAAGAATGTGCATGCATGTATTATGTGTATGTCCTTTTCAGAGTTTTCTGATTTCAGGAATCCGAAAATTATTTTTTTTTCAGTATTTGCCCTAAAAAATATAATACCTTTTCAACTTTATCCCAAAACACCACTCAACAAGGGTAGATGACTACCAATATTCTGTAAATTTTAATTAAATTACCTTTTTTGTTCTTGTCTTACCCTGGCAGCAGAAAAATTGTATAGTAATTTCTAATTATTTCAGTAATTCTATACCCGAGATTGTTTATATATTTTTTAAAATCCCTCTCTTTGTCCGTCTCCTCTGCCCTCAAGCCTATATAAACCGCTTGATTATTCGATGGGTCACAAAAGACCCCTGCATGACCAAAAGGCTTTTCATATTTTGATAAAGGAAATCAATTTTGCCGTCTGGGTGGTCCAAATCAACAATATTTTTCCAGTGTATTAAGCGTACGTCAGATCCGAATCGAATAATATTTATATTTTATTTTGGTAAGTATGAATAGTCTTAAATTTAAGCAGTAAATTCGCGATTAAAATAATAATAACACTAGTTTACAAGCTTTTTCTTCATGAAATAAAACATATATGTTTTGTTTATTTGAAATGTCTTCAACCTAGAAAAAATATTTTAAAAAAATAGTCAAATCGTCAAACTTTTAAGATATTTAATAAGATATATTTTGCAAAAAAAAAACCATTTAAAGTACGAATAAACAATTAAAAATGATAAGATTTAGCTCTTTTTTGTAAATACTTGTATCTGTATCTTATACAACAGACAGCGTGTCATAAAACGTATTTTAATGAAGCTAGACACCAAAAAAGCTTCTGGCGCTGACGGAATACCTGCCATAGTTCTCAAAAACTGTGCGAGGGAAATAACATCAGTTTTCTATAGACTTTTCAACCTATCCTAGAGAAAGGGAATATTTCTTTCCTGCTGGAAATGTGCCACAGTTCAGCTGATACCTAAAAAAGGCAAGAAGACCTTGCCAAATAACTACCGACCAGTCGCACTGCTTTCAGTTTTATCGAAAGTCATGGAAAAGGTTATCAATCAGCATCTTCTAAAATATCTTGAACGATTCAACATTATTAGCGATCACCAATATGGCTTTCGTAAACATAGATCAACAGGAGATATTCTGGCTTATGTAACACATGTTTGGAGCAACGCAATCGAGCACTTTGGAGAATCTCGTGCAGTTGCTCTTGACCTATCCAAGGCAATCGACCGTGTTTGGCACGATGGACCCTTGGCTAAGGTACACTCTTATGGTATTTCTGGAATGTTCTGTTTCTGGCTTTTATGTTTACTCAGAGAGGGTTCTTTACAAGGGGCCGTCGACAGATTTCTTTCTAACACCTTCACTATCAACGCCGGTGTGCCCCAAGGCTCCCATAGTGTCTCCTACTCCTTTCTCATTTACATTAACGATCTGTTGGAAAAGACTGGGAATCCAATCTACAGCTCTGCAGATGACAGTACGCTTATCTGGTCATTCACTTTGAATGCTCGGGCATCGGCTACTTAGATGAATATCTGCAGACAGCAGGAAGTCGTTCAACTTAACAAAGACCTGGAAGAAATTCTATCTTGGGGTGACAGTAACCAAGTGGAATTTAACGCTACAAAAACCCAGGCGGCAGTTTTTTCTAAAAAAGTTAACGTTGCTGAACCCGATATAGTTATGTCGGGGCACTGCATTCCTCTAACATCGTCACACAATTTGTTGGACGTTAATTTGGGAGCAAATATGTCCTGGCATGAATATGACGCAGGCATAGCTAGGAGAGCTTCTCAAAAGTTGCGAACATTATTTCTAACCAGAAAGTTTTACACTCGCTGGCACTGTCTTATTTCTATTAAGCCTAACTTAATGTGAAGCGGTGGTAATATAATTTTTTTTGGGATAACCGAACATGTATTTTTAATGTTCATTTTACCTGGAACATATTCGGTTCTAATAGGCCAAAATTTCTTTTTTATAGTGATCCTTCTTTGCCCTCGAGTTCCATAAGCACAAGAAGCAACAGTACTTTGTGTAGCCGCCTTGCAAACCTAAAAGCATGCCGATGACTTTTAGGTCACCACAGATATACCAATTGTGACATTCATATTTGATCAATTTAATTAATATGGACATTGTTTCATATGTTTCTTTACAATTCACTGCCTGACCTATTGGGATGGAAGGTTTTTTATTCCCGTTGTGCAAAAGAACAGCTTTGAGGCTTGTCTTCGAACAGTCCATTAACATCATGATACTACCAAAATTAATTTTCTTTGAAGGAAAATTTAGTAAAATGACTAAACATATGTATCCAAGTAGACGGGCATATTTTTGAACATTTATTACGTCATAATAATTAATCATTAGATAGGTTAAACTATATTAAAATTATTATTAATTATTTGTTTATGTTTTCACAATAACGTAAATGTATAAAAAACAAGGGTAAAAAAATTGAAAAATTCGAAATAAATCGAAAACTATTAGAAATAGTTATATGACATACTTAATAAAAGTTGGAAGGTTTTGTAAAATCTATCAGAAAAAAGAATAATATACAGGGTGTGCCATTTAAAAAATTTGAGATTTTTCAATTTAGGATAGTCGAAATGTATAAATTTATTTTGAATACCCTGTAGCATCTAACTCAAATTTCTTCACATATATCTTTTTTTTCATCTCTATAGAACGCTCATGCCAATTATGAGTATCCCACCTTCAGAAACAATGGCGCTACTGGCAATTTTTTACGAAACTAAAAACTAGTATTTTTTTTAAAAAAATTGAAATATTAGAAAAACTAACATGCACCCCTTTGGAAGGAATTAAGCGGGCTACATGTATCGAACACTTTCCACAAAAATACTTGTAAAATAAACTCAAGTCACCAACCGTTTTTCGATAGTCCAGAGAATTAAGGTTGCTGGTCAGTTCTGGATCTCCAATCAGGCGCACAGCTCTCTTTTAAATAGAAATGGGGAAGGACATTTCTTCGAAAAAAGAAATGTAAACTTGCATACCGGCCGAAATGCCACTGGAAACCTTGTTAGCGCAGTCAGATGAGTTGTCAGATTTAAAACAAACGTCTAACCAAGAGAAAGTTCGAAAATATTCCATGGGTTCTTCCCATTTAGCCGATTTATACTGCTAAATCTTACGCATATCTGTCATTAATTTGTAGGGTACTCGCTGACAGTGTAAATCTCTAGACTGGTGGTTAAAAGCAGGTGAAGAAGACTGGCAAACTCTCAGTCACGATCAGAGATTCGTGGTAGAAATCGGGCAGAGATACAACTTACAGTATCGCATCATTATGGTACGTGAGTACAGTAATACAGTACGCGTTCTTGCTCTCCTCTCTATCGATCCTACTTCGACTGATTAGTCGTGATACGTTGGAACTCCCGTTCCTCAGATTTAGATAGATGCGGCGGCTATAATTAATTAATGAAAATTATTAAATTCCAGTTGGGGGGCGTGAAACTTAGAGCAGACATCAAATATATCGCGAATTATGACAAATTCAGCCATATGAGAATTGTTTCTTAGTAAAAGTCTGACTTAATTGGGCTATAAAGTAATATCTAAAAATCACGCCAAAATTTTAACAGTATTACATAATACATTTCTGAGCCCGGATCTGCCTCCTTTTATATTTTAACGATATCGATCCTGTTAATAATTAAAAATTTCTTAATGAATAGTTTTAAACGAGGAAGCCAAAGCTTTAATTAAAGTTACTTTCATAAGTTTTCCTTGACTTTATTTCGTCGTTAAAAACTACGAACTTCTTCATTTTTTTTGTACATTATTTAGAGTTAAATGAGCTCGTTTGATGGTTTAATCTAGCCTTTAATTAAAATGAATAAAAAATATGTCCTTGTTGGTAGAGGTTTATGAAAAAAGGTGCGAAAATGTTGATTGATTTTTTTCGTTTTATATATCAACAGACGACGATTGGATCAAAAATTGAATGAATTTAACTACCGACAACCTCCAACAGATGTATGACCACATAAAAGAATGCATCAAACAGGCGGCCCTAGAAGCATTAGGTAAAGAAGACAACGAGAATGAGAAACATAAAATTAGAATCTGCGAAAAAACCAAAGAATTTATAAAGGAGCAAAAAAAGACTATACGAAAAATGGCTGAATACAAAATCAGAAGATCTACATAAATATAAAGAGAAAAATGCAGAAACGAGGAGGATGATAAACAAAGAAAAGAACGAGAGATGGGAAAAATCGTGCGAACATGTAGAACAGTAATTAGGAGGAACTAGAAGCACAGAGTCATGGAGAATAATTAAAGCATTAAGGACAAGCAATAGAGAGAAGACGTATATATAGTACATCCCAGAAATCGAGTGGGAAGAATATTATAAGAAGCTGCTAACAGAAGACAGACAAGAATTCCAAGAAGAGAACCCTGAAGAAGAACAGAATAAGGAAATAAAAGAGATAGAACTAAGCTATGAAGAAGTAAAGAAGACACCCTCTATCCAAAAATAAACTGAGTTTTAAGTAGAATATAAGACATTTTAATTTTAATTGTCCGTTAAGTCTAAATTACCTTAAATATTACATTGTATGTTAGGTAATAAAAATTCAGGTCATTTTCTAATCTACATATGTCTTCTTTGATTGTGCCGATACTTTACGATCTTTATTAGTTCTCTGAAATAGTACCACAGATTTGCATTCTTAAAATAATTCTGTCTGTAAATAATATAACAAAATGAATAGCATAATCTTAGGTAATTAGGGATAGTTTTAAGCACTATATAACCAGGATTACTACCAAACATTTTTCTTTTTTATTTACTTCTGAAGAAGCAATTGTATGGTGAAACAATTGTCAAGTTGCTTTAAGTATATTGGAAATTAAAACATAGTGTTGTTTTTATATAATTCTACATATGTGTACTCAAATAATTGAAAAAGGAAGATATTAAAGAAGTAAATAAATATGACATAAATAACTTAACAATCTCATTTAACTCCATATTATAAATAAGCGATAAAATTATTTCAAAAATATATTTGTGGACAGCTAAAGACCCTTTTCATATTAATTTTCCCCACATGTCTACAAAAACATCTTTATTGCTCACGACTTGTTTGTTAATTACCGTAAAAACCGACGTTGAAAAGCTGGTTTTCTATTTCACACGGAATCTCGTTTTTAGTGCCTGTAATTATTGCTAATAGTTGGGAGAATGCCTTATTAGTTTCGAAGTTTCGCTGTTATATTTTATTAAATTTGATGACATATTGCATAAAGTTTCGCTCGTCCTGAAGCTATCACGAGCGGATTTGGAACAAAATAAAACCGCTTGTTTTAGAAAATAGACATCGTTTAGACTTTAAGTTGTTTTTGTTTGCTACAGAAGAGGAGACATGAATTAAAAAGAGGAAACTGTGAAATTATCTTATATAAACATTTACAGATGCCTCTGAAAATATAATTTTTAAATTTACGAGTCTGACTAAAAAAGAAAAACCGTCAAGTGCAAGTTGAACTTGCACAATTAGTGTTCCGTACGTTGATTGTTTTTAAAATAAAAATTTTTGTTAGGGTGGTATAAAGTGATCAGTGACTTCACAAAACACACCCCAAATGAATTTTCAACAAAGTTTGTTTCCAATCTTTACTGAAAACTGGTGACCTTGAAATTTTGTTTTTTTTATACACCAAATAAATTATTAAAGGTAATGCACTCGTGATAATTTTCGTTCAATCTATACCCCGTGGAGAATATTCCAGAATTTTTTTCAAAATTTTTTGATCAGTATTTTTCGAGATAAGGTAGGGGACAGCGATTTTTTAAAAGTAATACGAAGAAAAGTGTGCGCAAGTATTACATTATATATATATATATATATATATATTATATATACATATATATATATATATATATATATATATATATATATATATATATATATATATATATATATATATATATATATATATATATACATATATATAATATATATTATATATATATATATATATATATATATATATATATATTTTTACTCGTGTTTTCACAAGCTTTCATTTGACACCACACTCGATGACCTAGTAAAAAAAATTTTTTTCACTTCCGATTTCACCCTCAAAACGAACCTCTTAAGTCAAAATTTATGTTACGGTGGTATAAAATGATCAGTGACTTCACAAAACACACCCCAAATGAGTTTTCAACAAAGTTTGTGTCCAATCTTTACTGAAATCTGATGACCTTGAAATTTTTGTTTTTTTTATATACCATATAAATTATTAAAGGTAATGCACTCGTGAGAATTTTCGTTCAATCTATACCCCGTGGAGAATATTCCAGAATTTTTTTCAAAATTTTTTGATCAGTATTTTTCGAGATAAGGTAGGGGACAGCGATTTTTTTTGTAAAGTAATACGAAGAAAAGTGTGCGCAAGTATTACATTATATATATATATATATATATATATATATATATATTTATATATATATATATATATATATATATATATATATATATATATATATATATACATATATATATATATATATATATATATATATATATATATATATATATACATATATATATATATATATATATATATATATATATATATATATATATATATATATATATATATATATTATATATTTACTCGTGTTTTCACAAGCTTTCATTTGACACCACACTCGATGACCTAGTAAAAAAAATTTTTTTTCACTTCCGATTTCACCCCTCAAAACGAACCTCTTAAGTCAAAATTTATGTTACGGTGGTATAAAATGATCAGTGACTTCACAAAACACACCCCAAATGAGTTTTCAACAAAGCTTGTGTCCAATCTTTACTGAAATCTGATGACCTTGAAATTTTTGTTTTTTTTATATACCATATAAATTATTAAAGGTAATGCACTCGTGATAATTTTCGTTCAATCTACACCCCGTGGAGAATATTCCAGAATTTTTTCGAAATTTTTTGATAAGTACTTTTCGAGATAAGGCCCGGGACAGCGATTTTTCGCGAATTTTTAAAAATAATACAAAGAAAAGTGTGCGCAAGTATAATATTATATATATATTTTTTACTCGTGTTTTCACAAGCTTTCATCTGACACCACACTCGATGACCTAGTAAAAAAAATTTTTTTTTCACTTCCGACTTCACCCCCCAAAACTAACCCCTTAAGTCAAAATTTAATTCTCAAAACTACATGGCTCTGATGAGGCCATCAATTCCTATATTATTACCAAATTTCACGTTTCTATGTCAAACAGTTTCCGAGAAAAAAATCGGGTGTGACAGACAGACAGACAGACAGACAGACAGACAGACAGACAGACAGACAGACAGACACCGAAGTGATCTTATAAGTGTTCCGTACGGAACACTAAAAATGAATGAAACTAACTTCAAGAAAGCGAATAAAAGATACAAATCATAGTTTCTCTTAATTTTAAACAGATAGCTAAAAAAGAACTACTGGTAGGGATGCTTCAGAATATGGGACTTGATAATGATGACACCAAATTCATTTCTTACTTATCTTGAGATCTTATAAGTATTTCGTACGGAACGCTAAAAATGGCTATGTTGATACGAAATGTTATAAAAAATGTTTAATATATTCAAACCGGTAAAAACTTCTTTTGAATCAGTATAAGCATACTGCGTTACTTTGATTACCGCTGTACTAAAGACTTTATTTTACACTCGGTTTGCGTCTCGCTAACGATGGTAGCATCATCAGGAACAATGATTGACTGAACCCAATATTGAAAATCAGATGATTAGGATGTCGTTGCTCATGCCGAGCTAAGCTACAAAGTTTTACATTCTGCAATAACTATTAATTCTGTAAAAAGGCTCAAATTTGACCAACGATGAAATACTGCCTCTATGTTTGGGGCTCCGCTCCCAAATAAACACTCCATTTGTTGGATTTTATTGAGAAGGGAGCTGTTTACCTAATTAGAGACCCAGGACTCACCAGCAACCTTGATTCCTTGTTGATGAGATCAAATCCTATGGTATAGTACTGGTAACGGTACTTTTTTGTACGTTAAAATAAAGAATAAAAAGATATTTCAAAGCGTAAATAAAACATCATAAAAAATAATTGCAAAAAGTGTGTTCAACTCATTTTATTTTATTTATTTCATGTAAAATAAAATTATTTGAACATAAAATGCGAAATTAATTTTACTTATACGTGTGTGTATATACCAACCATTTAATGCTAAAACATTTTGAAAATTAACAAAGTTTTAGAAGGTTTATAATACAACGATGCATATAAAATCTCATGTTATTTAATTAACATTATATTATTTGATGTTTTATGACTGAACATTTTAATATTTATAATTTATTTCTTCTTAATCAGTAAAACTATTTTAGTATTTCAATTTTAGTCCACTTAAAATGTAGTTTTTTGTTTATACTTAGGCTGTCTGAAATGTTCTCGGTCTGACATATAGATGGCGTTAAAAACCATAATTGTATTCGAAAGTTCCATTCTTTATATAAACATACGTACAATTTTATTTCGATCTGTCAATTCATTCGCGTAGTAGCAGCTGTTTAATATTGACGTTTTTAAAATGGAAAAAATTGATTATCGTGCAAAGATTAAATTCTTTGTTTTGGATGGTTTAACACCAACAGAAATTCATCTCAAATTGTTAAAATGTGTAAGAATGCATCATCTTCACTTTCCACTGTGAAAAAATGGGCTGCTCTTTTTTAATCTGGTCGTATAAGTCTCGAAGATGAACCACGCAAAGATCGTCCAAAAACAGCTACACCACAAATCATTCAACAAGTCCATAATATGGTGTTAGATGATCGACGAGCGAAAATTCGTGAAATAGTTGAGACCATAGGCATCTTAAAAGAACGAAAAACGGAAATATTTTGCATGAAGAATTACATATGAAAAGTTTTGTGCAAGATGGATACCGCATTTACTGACAATTGACCAAAAACGCATTCGAATGCGTAGTTCTCAAGCTTGTTGGGATCGCTTTAAGCAAAATCAAATGGATTTTAAGAAATCGTTTCGTAACTGTTGATGAAGCTTGGATTCACTACTATACACCAGAGTGACAAGAACAGTCGAAACAATGGATTGAAACCTGTGGAAGTGCATCAAAGTAGGCAAAGGCGGTTCCATCAACAGGGAAGGTTATGACAACAGTTTTTTTTTGGGATTACAAAAGTATTTTGTTGATCGATTATCTTTAGAAAGGTAAAAACAGTTAACTCTGAATATTATTGTAACCTTTTGGATCAGTTGTATGCAAAAATTCGTGACAAAAGGCCTGCTTTAAAGAAGAAAAGAATCATTTTTCATCAAGACAATGCACGTGTTCACAGCAGTGTTTTGACGATGGCAAAATTCAACGAACTAAAGTACGAATTGCTTGAACATCCAGCGTATTCACCAGATTTGGCTCCCTCTGACTATTATCTGTTTCCAAACCTTTTACATCAAATGACGAAACTATTGTGGTCGTGGATGGATATTTTGCAAACCTTGTATTGAATTATTGGATAAACGATAAATTTCAGGAGATTCTGTTTGAAAAATAAAACATATTTCACGTCAAAAAAAATTTTCTTTCATTGTTAGGCCGAAAAGTTTTCAGACGGCCTATAACTAGGTTTATATTGAGAATAATTGAAAATTGTGTATATACGAAGTGTTATGAAAAATTTTTAATATATCAAAACCCGTAAAAACTTCTTTTGTGTCGGTATAATGATACTGCGTTACATTGATTACCGCTGCACTAAAAACTTTATTTTAGACTTGATTCACGTCTCGATAACGATCATCATAGTACAGGAAATGAAGCATTTTGGCTTGCAATTTTTTCGTCCAGCATGGATTTACTTGAAATTTTCATAGAAGGTAGGGAATAGTCCAAGGATCATTTTCTATATCATGCCGCTGTACGTTAAAACCTTGGGGGTGGTTGTCACCCCATCTCGGGGGTGGAAATTTTTTATTACATTTTAACTATAGAAACCGATGGAGAAAGTAATTTTAAGAAAAAAATGTTCTTTACGTTTTCTTCGTAAAACTAATATTTTTCGAGTTATTCACGGTTGAAAGTAACAGTTTTTCGACGAAAAAATCGACTTTTTTAAAGGGTTTTTTGCGAATAACTCGAAAAATTTTATTTTATCAAAAAAACTGTGGAGAACAAAATTGTAGCTTTTAAAAAAACAAACAAAAAATCCTTTTTTTATAATTTTTCTACGACCAATACGAACCGAGATACGGCATGTTAATGGTTAGCTTTTTTTGTCAAATGCATAATTTTGAAAGATTCAAAGCCAAATAACGGGAAAACTTTGCATTTTTCGAGGAAAACTTATAGAATTTTAAGTATATAATTAGACCTTTTAAAAAAAAAAGTCTCTAGCATGAAAATTGAACGACTTATGATTAAAATAAGGTCGGTACCTACTTTTTTCTACGAAAAAATCTGTGAAAACAACCCCCTAACTACCCCCCTAATTAAAATTGATCTTCACCCTTCTGTGATTCTCTTTATATATGTATTGTCAATACACCCAAGAAGTTTGACCAATTTAAAATGCCTAATTTTTAGAAAAATTGGAGTTTAAAAAGAAAACGATTTTTTGCAATTTCGTATTTTTTTCACCCTTTTCTTCAAAATATCTCCGAAAATACTGGAGATACGAAAAAAATGATAGAGTACCAAATTGTAGCTTTTTTAATGACTAAAATTTTTCTGTGCGTAGATTTTCTGTACAATGAATATTTGGCGAGATATAGCCGTTTAGAACCTCTATTTACGAGCGAACACCACCTTATTCGAGCCCTTTAAACTCACCCCATTTAAAAACTAAAAAATCTTAAGGAATTTAATTCACATGGTCTTATAGCTCCTGAAAAACCCTACAAAATCGTTTTGAAAAAACTTTCTATCACTAAAAATGAAGGAGCTATGTTTAAAAAAACCAATCAATTTTTTTTTCGAAAAATTCGAATAGCCCGCTTCGGAGCGTAATAATCTACATAACATGACATCGACCAAGATGAAGATTGAATCAATGAGACAGACTGTTAAAAAACGTATATGTATTTGTATCTGTGTTTGTAAATTTAGTCGTCTATGTATGTAAATGTAGGTGAATATGCGGTGTATTTTTGTGTTAATAAATTTTTTTTATGTAATTCTATTTTTTTTCTATTTAGATCTGTTAAATTACTTTATAAAAATTGCAATGTTATTAAGGGTGGTTTTTAAGGGTTAAAAATATTATGATATTATATCCTAAAGCATAAAGCAATCATTATTTAACCAATCCAAACCAAATTTTACCCATATTAAGGTTTACAATGTTATTTTATAATTTTTGACTATAAGGGGTAGTTTTCACCCCTAAAAATAATCAACGTCCATGAGCATGATATAGAATATGAAGTAGAGGGTGAGATGAACCTAATCCCAAATTTTTATGCAAATCGATGCAAGACGAAATCATTTTTTTAGGATAAATAATTTTTTTATATTAAGCTCTAACAAGGCTTGATTTTTAAGGGTTGAAATATTATGAAATTGTATCCTAAAGCATAAAACAATCCTTATTTAACTAATCCAAACCAAATTTTACCCATATTTAGGTTTAAAATATTATTTTATAATTTTTTACAATTAGGGGTAGTTTTCACCCTTAAAAAACAAAAAGCGTACAACGGCACGATATAGAAAATAAACTAGAGGGTGAAATGAGCCTAATCCCAAATTTTTGTACAAATCGATGCTGGACGAAAAAAAATTGCGAGGTTTTGCCATTTTTTGAGCTTCATTCCCTATACTATCATCAGGAGCAATGACCGACTGGAAGAAATATATGAAAACTAGGCAGATTATTAGGATGTCGTTATTCAAAGCGAGCTAGCGTACAAAGTTTTACGTCCTACAATAACTATTAATTCTGTAAAAGGCTCAAATTTGACCAACGATGAAATACTGCCTCCATGTTTGGGGCTCTCCTCCCAAACATACACTGCATTTGTTGGATTTTATTCAGAAGGGAGCTATTCACCTGATTAGAGACCCAGGACTCACCAGCAACCTTGATTCCTTGTTGATGAGATCAATCCTATGGTATAGTACTGGCAATGGTACTTCTTTATACGTTAAAATAAAGAACACGAAGTTTTTTTCAAAGCGCAATTAAAACATCGTCAAAAATAATGACAAAAACTGTGTCTAACTCATTTTATTTTATTTATTTCATTTAATATAAAATTATTTGAACATAAAATGCGAAATTAATTTTACTTATACGTGTGTATACGAGGCTGGTTTGAAAAGTCCGTGCAAAGTCCGAGAGATGGCACCACCGGCGCGTATCGAGGTCATGTTTAGTTAGTAGCATCTCTTGAATGAACGCACACCAAGTTTCGGCCATATTGGTCTATTTCTTTGTGTTTGGCATTCGTGTGGATCAAGGAAGTCGAGTGATGGATGGACGAAAAAGAATTTCGTGTGGTGATTAAACATTACTTTATGAAACGCAAAAAAACGCCTCAGGAGACTAAAGAGAAGCTTGATAAACATTATGGTGACTCTGCACCTTCGATTAGAACAGTTTATAAGTGGTTTCAAAATTTTCGGACTGGCCATATGGGCCAGTGACGCTGAACGTTCTGGACGGCCTGTGGAGGTTACGACTCCAGAAATCATTGATCAAATCCATGATATGGTGATGGATGACAGACCAGTTAAGGTGCATGAGATTGCTAGTGCTGTGGGCATCTCGACTGAATGGGTACATAATATTTTGCATAAACATTTGGACATGAGAAAGCTATCCGCAAGATGGGTGCCGCGATTGCTCACGCTTGACCAAAAACGGAATCGTGTAAAGTGTTGCAAGGATGGTTTGCAGCTGTTCCAGAAGAATCCGGAGGACTTTAAGCGTCGTTTCGTCACTGTGGATGAAACATGGATACATTACTATACTCCTGAGACCAAACAACAATCTAAACAATGGGTTACCAAGGGGGAATCTGCACCAAAAAAGGCGAAGACCGTTCCTTCGGCCGGAAAGATTATGGCGACTGTCTTTTGGGATTCGCAAGGGATAATCCTCATCGACTATCTAGAAAAGGGTAAAACTATTACAGGTGAATATTATTCATCGTTATTGGATCGTTTGAAAACCAAGTTGCAAGAAAAAACGCCCGCGATTGGCCTACAAGAAAGTCCTTTTCCATCACGACAACGCACCAGCACACACCTCAGCAGTTGTGGTCGCAAAATTAATGGAAATAGGATTCTAACTCGTTTCACATCCCCCCTATTCTCCAGACTTGGCTCCCTCGGACTACTATTTGTTCCCCAATTTGAAGAAATGGCTGGCGGGACAAAGATTTTATTCAAACGAGGAGGTGATTGCAGACACTAATGGATATTTTGCAGACTTGGACAAATCCTATTATTCGGAAGGGATCAACAAACTAGAACATCGTTGGACGAAGTGTATAAGCCTAAAAGGAGACTATGTCGAAAAACTTTTCAAACCAGCCTCGTATATACCAACCATTTAATACTAAAACCGTTTATATATATATATATATATATATATATATATATATATATATATATATATATACATATATATATATATATATATATATATATATATATATATATATATATATATATATATATATGTTATATGTATGTACATCTGGAATATTTGGAACATGATGCCGGGGTGGTGCAAGCCCGAATTGAGGGTATCAAAAAAAGCATAATTATTTATGTATAATGCTTGTAAAAACAAAAGTTATATTTAATAAATCAGTGTTTTGTTTTTTTTTATCAGGAGAGTAGCGTAACCATAACCTAAAATAATTTAGTGTTTTTAATGTTACGTACAGAAAACTTATGTGATCGCTTCGGTGTCTGTCTATCACTTTTGGCACAAATACAGGAATTGATAATCTAATCAGAGCCGTATAGTTTTTAAAGTTAAACTTTTACTTAATGGGTTAGTTTTGGGGAGTCAAATGAAAGATTGTGAAAATATGAGGTCAAAAATATATATGATGCAATATTTTGTATTATTTTAAAAAAATGGCAAAAATACCCCTGTCCATCCACCTTACCTCGAAAAGTACTGATGAAAAAATTTTGAATAAATTCTAGGATAGACTTCATAGAAGATTGAGCGAAAATTATCACGTTTGATATTTGACCTGATGTATTAAAAAAAAAATTTCGAGGATAGAAACAAACTTTGTTGAAAACTCATTTGGGATGTGTTTTGTGAAATCACTGATCATTTTAACTCTCTGTAACAATTTTTTTTTATTTAACAGTACGAAACACTAATTGCGCAAGTCCAACTTGCACTTGGTCTGTTTTTAATGCTATTATTTTTCTCAACAGTTATTAATACGCTATCCAATAACCTTACTTTCTAATAAATACAAAAGACACCACCACCGGTCGAAACGTTTTGACTTAACAGACATATATTTATTATGAAACCAAACATATATAGAATATTTGTACTAGAACAAAAGCTAAAAATTTACACGAATATTACATTATATATATTTTTGAACTCATATTTTCACAAGCTTTCATTTGATACCCCACTCGATGACCTGGTAGTTTCTTTTTTCACTCCTCCCAAAACTATCCTCTTAAGTCAAGTTTTAGAAGGTTTATAATACATTGATGTATATAAAATCTCACGTTATTTAATTAAAGTTATATTATTTGATGTTTAATGAGCGAATATTCTAATATCTATAATTTATTTTCGTTTAATCAATAAACTATTGTAAGTAGAGTATTTCAATTTTAGTCCACTTAAAATGTAGTTTTTTATTTAGTAACATTCATTTTTTCCTAGATTTTAAGAGCATGTAATGTTACTGATTTTTGGCTTTATAATGTACTTCTTTTCATTTTTGTATCTAGCAGTGTATTTCGCAGAAATTTCTAGCCGCTCATGGTACAGTGTGCAGTGCGGGTTTCCGACCGAATTTATTCAATTCGTGGTACGTCGCGATGGGTCAAAAATTTGTTTCCCGGAAGCAGGCGATTTTAGAGACGTAGTTCTCACGGATTATTTAAGGGTCTGCAGAATGCAGATCGAGGCTTTTTCTCATCAAGCCGCTGCCGAGGCTTTTTTTTCCATCAAGGCGCAAAGAAGGCTTTTTCCATCAAGCCGCTGCCGAGGCTTTTTCCCATCAAGCCGCCGCCGAGGCTTATTTCCAACATGTAGTGGCAGAAGGCTGTTCTGCAACCAGTAGCCGTAGTTGGCTTTTTCTCCGATCAAGCCGCAGCCAGGCTTTGTACATCCAGCCACAGTAGAGGCTTCTGAAAATTTTATTGAGAGCCAAGTCGAGTACGAGAGTTCTTCAACGTGAAGCCGTAGTGGGCTTTGTTTTTTAGCACGAAGTAGCCGTTGTAGGCTCTTCTCGTCATGAAGCAGTAGTTTTAAGTGTTCAATTTAAGGCCTAGAAGCCCGTAGGAAAACCGTAAGTCACCAATATATACATCAGTAGACCTATTTCCCGCAGATAAGTGATTTAACATCGAATTGAACTGATAAGTCGTGAAGTGAACGTCACGAATCTTCAATATCGGGTGTAGCAAAATATTAAAAGCAAAATGTCTGATTTAAGAACTCTATTTAGTAATAACTACCTTTTAGGCTAAAGTTTTTGTAATCACTAAACTGCAAGAGTTAGAACTTTTAATTTAAATCATTAATAATTTTCTTTTTGTTGATTAAAGCTAGTGTTTCACTGTACACCTATCTTACTTTTCAGGATAAAAGGGTTGTACCAGACAAATTTTTTTCTTAACAACTGCATAACATTTCAGTATTTTTTCATTTTTTTAGCTGAAAGTAGATTCTATTTTAAAATGAATGGTGCCCAAAAATTAGTACAACCAAAAATTTTTTAACAACGATAGAAACTAATTCCAAAAAGACGTACAAAAATTATCTCTTACCCATATTACTCTACCAAGAAAAAAGTGAGCTAGTGTATGTATAATTTCTTTAGTTCTTTTAAAATCAATATTCACTCAATCCATTCTCAGAAATTAAAACGGGGCTGTAAAAGGTGCACCTCAAGGTGCGGGCGAAGTGAAAATTGACACCCCACAAATTGACGCTGTCATCTCGTCATCGTTTTTGTGGTCTTCTCACACTTCTTTTGATCTCCCTTGGTCCCCATGTTAATAATTTATTAGTCCATTTATTCGAATCTTGTCTCGCAATGTGACCCGCCCATTGCCGGTTAAGCCGAGCTATTTTTTTTCAAGTACATCTGCTACTTTTGTTCTTTCTCGGATATCTTGGTTTCTAATTCGGTATCTAAGGCTTATTCCAAGCAACGCTCTTTCCATTGCTCTTTGAGTAATTTGGAGCTTGTTAGCCAACTTCCGAATTAGGGCCGTAGTTTCTAGACCTTAAGTGAGAACCGGCTTTATACAACTATTAAAGACTTTTCTTTTAAGATTTATTGGGATAGCTGGTAACTTCATTATATGTCCCAGTTTACCGAATGCTGCCCATCCAAGACTTGTTCGCCTGGAGATGTCCGTAGCTTAGTTCCCTTTTCGCAGTTGGATGTTATGTCCTAAATATATTTACGAGGGTACGCTTTCGAGCAATTGATTGGAAATAATCACATCTATGTCTCGGGGACTTATTATTTTGGTTTTATTTGGTTAATTTCTAGTCCAACCTTTAAGGAAGCCTCATGGAGTTCTTGCAACATGATTATTAGGATGTCATTGCTCAAGCCGAGCTACCCTACAAAGTTTTACATCCTGCAATAACTATTAATTCTATAAAAAGGCTCAAATTTGACCAACGTTGAAATACTGCCTCCATGTTTGGGGCTCTGCTACCAAACAAATACTGCGTTTGTGGAATTTTATTCAGAAGGAAGCTGTTCACCTGATTAGAGACCCAGGACTCACCAGCAACCTTGATTCCTTGTTGATAAGATCAATTCTATGGTATAGTACTGGTAATGGAACTTCTTTGTACGTTAAAAATAAAGAACACCAAGTTTTTTGAAAGCGTAATTCATCATCAAAAATAATGATAAAAAGTGTGTATAACTCATTTTATTTTATCTATTTCATTTAATATAAAATTATTTGAACATAAAATGCGAAATTAATTTTACATATACGTGTGTATATATACCAACCATTTAATGATAAAACATTTTGAAAATTAACAAAGTTTTAGAAGGCTTATAATACATTGATGTATATAAAATCTCACGTTATTTAATTAAAGTTATGTTATTTGATGTTTGATGTGCGAATGTTTTAATATCGATAATTTATTTCCGCTTAATCAATAAACTATTGTAAGTAGAGCATTTCCATTTTAGCCCACTTAAAATGTAGTTTTTTGTTTATATGTATCTTCTTTCTCAACCTATGTTCATCCACTTCAGAATGTAGGCCTCTTTTAAAATCTTCCATACCCTTCTATCCATTGCAACTTGTCTTCAGTTCGTTTCTGTAATCCTCTGGATGTCATCTCGTCATCGCTTTTGTGTTCTTTGCACACTTTTTTTAGTCCATCTATTCGGATCTTGTCTCGAAATGTGGCCCGCCACTTTAGTCGTGCTATTTTTTTCAATACGTCCGGTACTTTCGTTCTTTCTTGAATATCTTGGTTTTTGATTCGGTCTCGAAGGCTTATTCCAAGCATGGCTCTTTTCATTACTTTTTGAGCGTGTTGGAGCTTGTTAGCCGACTTGGGAGTTAATATCGTAGTTTCTAGACCATAAGTGAGAACAGGCATTATACAACTTTTCTCTGAAGATTTATTGGGTTAACTGGTGACTTCGTTTTATATCCCAGTTTACCGAATGCTGCCCATCCAAGACTTGTTCGTCCGGAGATTTCCGCAGTTTGGTTTTATTTTTGCAATTGGATTTCGAGTCCTAAATATATGTACGAGGGTTCGTTTTCGAGCTATGTCTTGGGGACTCATTATTTTGGTTTTGTTTGCGTTAATCTTTAGTCCAACTTTAAGGAAGCCTCATGATTCGAAGATCCTCTGCTGTCTCGTTAATAATGACAATGTCAACTGCGAACCTTAAGTGGTTGAGTCGTACGTTATTTATATTAATTCCTTTGTCATGCCATTTCAGATTTTTAACACATCTTTCAGCGCTAAGGTGAACAGTTTGGGTGAAATTGTGTCCCTTTGACGTACTAGGTGCGGATATTATTGGTCTTTGTGTTCTCGTCATAGGGTTATTTACAGCGATACACGATAATATATATATTATATATATATATATATATTATATATATATATATATACTATATATATATATATATATATATATATATATATATATATATATATATATACATATATATATATATATATATATATATATATATATATATATATATATATATATATATATATACATATATATATATATATATATATATATATATATATATATATATATATACATATATATATATATATATATATATATATATATATATATATATATATATATATATATATATATATATATATATATATATATGTATATATATATATATATATATATATATAAATATATATATATATATATATATATATATATATATATATATATATATATATATATATACATATATTATATACATATATATATATATATATATATATATATATATATATACTGTGTAAACTGTTTTTATAGCGTGACGTGAATTGTACCAAAATTTTAATTTTAGTATTCCGTACGGAACACTTATAAGATGACTTCGTTGTCTGTCTGTTCGTCTGTCTGTCGATCCGTCTGTCCGTCCGTCTGTCTGTCACACCCGATTTTCTCCGAAAAACTATTTGTCATAGAAAGTTGAAATTTGCTAATAATATAGGAATTGATGGCCTCATCAGAGCCATGTAGTTTTGAAAGTTAAATTTTGAGTTAAGTGGTTAGTTTTGGGGGGTGATATCGGAAGTGAAAAAAAAAAATTTTTTACTAGGTAATCGAGTGTGGTGTCAAATGAAAGCTTGTTAAAACACGAGTAAAATATATATATATATATATATATATATATATATATATATATATATATATATATATAATGTAATACTTGCGCGGACTTTCCTTCGTATTATTTTTAAAAAATCGCGAAAAATCGCTGTCTACCCGCCTTATCTCCAAAAGTACTTTTCAAAAAATTTTGAAAAAAATTCTGGAATATTCTCCACGGGGTGTAGATTGAACGAAAATTATCGCGAGTGCATTACCTTTAATAACACTGGTCAACACAAGTCTTGTTTCCTTTATTTTTTATTCTGTTATTGGGTATTTCTATGGCCCTGACAATGGAAAAAATACTGGGAGATTGCTAACAGCTTTACCTTTTGAAATATACAGTTTTATTTTGCCAAAAAAATACAAAAAAATAATACATTGTGTTAACAAAATTTCTATTGAACACTAGCAAATGATCTTTTATAAGATTTTGTTGAATGAACGACTTTAGATAGATCTCGTTGCAAACTCCAGCAGTAGTTGCCATCATATGTGAGTCCCACCGCCCCTGATAACGCTCTTCCATTGTCCGAAGATCCTGATGAAATCTTTCACCCTGCTCCTCACTAAAATCACCCAGATTTTGTGGAAATCGGTCTAAATGCGAGTGCAGGAAGTTGATTTTTATGCTCATGTTGCACCCTAGCTCTTGCAAGTTCGATAGCATGCACTCAACACGCTCGACATGGTCGTCAGATTTCTTTTTGCCTAGGAAGCAACTCATAACCAAAACAAATGAATTCCAAGCTTTGGATTCGACTTCAGTCATTGATTTGACAAAATTAGGATCTTTCACGAGTTGCCTAATCTGTGGCCCATCAAAAATACCAGCTTTCAATTTTTCTGAACTTAATCCTGGAAACTTGCGTGAAAGAAAATTAAAACATTCGCCACTTTTGTCAAGCGCCTTCACAAACTGTTTCATTATGCCGAGTTTAATATGAAGTGGTGGAAGTATGATGCGGTCTCGGCTAACTAAAGGCACGTTTATAACATTTTTTTGTACCAACTTTTAGCTCTTCCCGCACTGGCCAAACTTTTTGTCACCAATGGTGTTGTTTGTCACGACTAACCCAGAGACACATGAAACAAGGGAACTTTGTGTACCCCCCTTGTTGACCTAAAAGAAAGTTAACCATTTTCAGATCAACACAAATGACCCATTTGTAGTCTTGATACTTAATTTTTTCCATAACCTTAGAAACATTTACGTATTCTTCTTTTAAAGTCGAAAATCACAGGAAACAAGCAATTTTCTTTTTTTTGTTGACCAGTGTAATCTATCTGGTATATAAAAAAATCAAAAATTTCAAGGTAATCAATTTTCAGTAAAGATTAGAAACAAACTTTGTTGAACACTCATTTGGGGTGTGTTTTGTGAAGTCACTGATCATTTTATACCTCCCTAACAAAATTTTTTATTTTAATTGCGCAAGTTTAACTTGCACTTGACCGATTTTTATTTTTTAATTTTAAATTGTAAAATGTGTCCTGTAAGTTTTTAAAAAAATTTTAGATACTTTGAGAATGCCCACAAAAAAATGGGCGAAACGTCAGTAAAGACTAAATAAAATAAAATAAGTTGTTTTAATAAGTAGAACCAAAATCCTAAGAAATAAAAAAAAGCACAGAATCATGTATATATATATATATATATATATATATATATATATATATATATATATATATATATATATCTCGAGAAGGTTCAAGAAAAAAGAAATTTTATAGAATATATTAGGGTGACCGCAAAAAATCGATGCTGGAATTTTGTTCGTCTGGACCCCACAAAACGATTCCCCTTTCCAGATATTGAGATAGCCGAAATTTGAGCTCGATTAAACGACGTTAACCTGTGCCGCTCGTCGCTCAAAGTTTGAAAAAATCCAAATTTTTGGCCAAAAAGCTGACATATGGAGCCATAACTCCAGAACGGTAAATAATAGAAGCACGCTTAATATCTCAAAAGAAAGCTAATGTTGTTCTTCAAAATTTATATTCCATACATAATTGTTGTTATATTAAGTCAAACCGAGTTGCAACAGCCTTTAGCCCCAAAAACGTGACCTGGTACCAGTAGGAGCCAATTTGGGAGTATTTCTAAGAATTTTACGGCTTTTACATAATGTGTCTCGGAATTAACATTTTTTTATTAAAAAGTATTTTGGAACTCAATTTTCAAACATAAAGAGCCTTTTGTTCAAATTTAATCTTTTATTATATGGGGATTACCTGACTAGTTTACCAAAGAAAGACCCGTTTGACAGGTAAAAAGGAGGGTGAATCTAATTTCTATTTTAGGGATGGTGATTTTACTTCAGCGTACAACCGACCTTTTATTTATTCAGTTTAGTTTCTAAAGTGCCTTTGAGCTGGTTAGATCGAACAATTATCTAGTGAAGATATTTTAACGTTTTTTTTTTTTTAATTTTCCAAGTGTGTGTGTTATTGTTTTTATAACTATTATAGTATTATTTTAAAAGACATTTGAAAACATTTTATTGAAATTAAAGTTTGCAACATATTTTGTTTCATTTTTCAAGTTAACTGTTATTTACCTATTGGCCTCTGAAATGGCATTCACATCAGGTGTACAAAGCCGGACCAAGGATAAAATATTTCTTGTGGGCTATCCCATTCACCAGATCACCGGTTGTAAACTACCCTCAAATCGTCAAGTTTTGTGTGCTTTATTTTATAATTTACGTACTGTGAAATTAACTGTAAGAGAATCAGCAAAACTTGCAATACGAGAAGTGTTCATTTTTTGGGAGAAAGCTCGAATCCCGACTAAACATGAGCAAGATGCAATTACTAAGCTGGAAAAACTTCACGCCGAGTGGAGAACTCTTCAAAAAGACCGGAAGAAAACATCGAAAACGGCCAAGAACAAATTTAAACGGTTTGTTGAAAAGTTGGATGATCTCTTTGATATTGCTCAACAAGATGTCTTGGCTCTGATGAAATCGGAAGAAGATAAGGCGTTTCTCGTGAAACAGAGGCAGAAGGGCCGCCCAGGTTCCATGACTGGAGTGGATCTCAAGTTGTCTCGAGCTGAAGAAATCAAGGTGCAAAAGGAACTTGCAAAAATGAACCGACAAATCCAAGAAGCAACTTTTGATATTGGTGAGTTTTTTTTTTATTATTAGTATTCTAAAAAGTAGATAAACAAATAAGTAAATAGTTTCATTATAATTGAAAGAAAATTGTACATGAGAGCATGATTTGGCATCTTTATGATTGAGTTTATATTTTTTAAATACCTTTTGATAATTAGAAGTAGGTAATTTAGTATCTATGTATTATTACTATTCTGCTAAAACGACAAGTTTTTATAGTCTTTTTTTTTTCCCTCTTTCTTTTGTTGCTTCTTAGACACGGATGATGAAGACAAGTTCGAAGAAGGAGAAGAAGACACTGAAGAGGACAGCATCTACCAGGAACTTGAGAGCTTGGAGGAAATGGACATCCCTGAAGAAGCTGCAGAAGATCCAGGACCATCTGAGAGCAGAAGGATGAAAGTTTCATTTGCAAGGGGCGTTAAAGAGATTTTAAACATGAAATTGTCCATTTTATTAGATCGATGTAAGGTATCCGACAGAAATGCCACAAGAATTTTAATAGCTACTCTAGAAGCACTAAACCTTGACCCTCTTGAGTACAAAGTCTCGAAAACTTTATTACATGATAGAAGGCAAATGTTCAGAGAACAATATAATAAAAAATTTTTTGATAAAGTAAACATTCCTGAAAAAGAGTCCGTGGTTGTCCATTGGGACGGTAAACTTTTACCGGGTGTTTTAAAAAATGAACAATGTGAGCGAGTATCTATAGCTATATATGGCGAAAAGGAACAGCTGCTGGGAGTTCCTGTAACAGCAAACAGCTCTGGAGAGGGGCAAGCCGTAGCCGTATATGAATGCCTACATGAATGGGGTCTTCTCAACACAGTCAAGGCGATGGCCACTGGACCTCATCCAGACATTTTCAAGAGATTCCTCACTGCGTGGCCCAAGATAGACAAAGGAATACCAAAGTAAAGTTGCAAGTGACTCACATGCAGTGTGCGAATTAATCTAACAAGAATGACCATAAATAACAATTGTCATAACAAGGACCAACACTGAAACAAAACAGCCACTATTCACTAACATAGTAATTTAAAAATATGGCATTTACAGCAGGGATGCCATTAGAAACCTTGGATCCTGAAAAATACTCTTTCTTTTCAGATCACAGATGGTTAATTAATGATAAATGAGTATTTTGATTTTTCAGCATCCAAGGTTTCTAATGGCATCCTTGCTGTAAATGCCATATTTTTAAATTAATATGTTAGTGAATAGTGGCTGTTTTGTTTCAGTGTTGGTCCTTGTTATGACAATTGTTATTTACGGTCATTCTTTTTAGATTAATTTGCACACTGCATGTGAGTCACTTGCAACTTTTACTTTGGTATTTCTTGATAATAATAATAATAATGTATACTTCTTTGTAACAACAATAAGAACTTATTAAAAATTATAAATTAAAAATTAAACTTAACAATAATAATTTTCTACGCCCGACTTTCCTTATTGGTTGCTTCATTATCTCTTCTTCAGTTTGTGCCCTGACGAAGGTCCCAATCTAGGACCGAAATATTGGCTAAATGAATATTGTGTGAACATCTGTTTGTGCCCCCTTGCCGAGTTCCCCAACTCTTTTCATATCTTATATATATATATATATATATATATATATATATATATATATATATATATATATGTATATATATATATATATATACAGCAGTATTGTGTTCTTGGGGTAAGCGGTCTTTGGAAAAGAACTAAAAAGTTTTGGACACCTTTTTAGCTACGCCAAGCTTTCGAAAATATTTCATTTTCTTCATCAGGGCTACAATTACAGTAGAATATCAGTATTTTTGAGATTAAAAGTAAAGAACAACCCTATTTTATATGTAACATTAAAGTACTTACTAAGTGGTGTGTTCAAAAATTGTTGTCTGTGGGGGCACTTTATTGCACTTATTCATCAGAAAAAAACAGGAAAAAACACAAGAAAACTCGACATATTCATCTCTGGGAAATATAATAAAATTTTACTTCATTTTGTTGGAAGAGTACAGAGAATTGTGTGGTCGCAAAATGATTTTAATTTATAAAGGATTTTTTTGTTATGTTTTCTTGTCATTTTGCTAAGAGCAGTGCGTTTCTTTCTCTTAGTTAAGTTGTGGTTAATTTATATTTGAAAATAGAATGACGTTGACATTTTCTTTAATCGTTTTAAAGTTGAAAAGTTAATAAAAATTAGTGGGATTATTATCAAAGAGATATGTTTAGATATATTGAAAGAGTTTTCACTCTGACTGCCTATTTATAATAAATTGGAGAAAATTAGACTCAGATCCTCAATCTTAGTTTTTTATTGATCGAGTTCGGTTGAAGGTGGATTTCCACCATCTCACTAAAGATTCTCCTGCCTAGATTTCTCTCTTTAGAAGACCACAATACTGCTGTTTAACTAGTTGGTCCATATTACCCTTTTCCTCTATATATATATATATATATATATATATATATATATATATATATATATATATATATATATATATATAAATATATATATATATATATATATATATATATATATATATATATATATATATATATATATATATATATGCATGAGTTTAAATAAAGACAGAGGGCCTATTCCTTACAGTTTCCTCAACTGGCTGCTTGGCCGGAACTGATGGCCTCGCCTATGCCATTGATTCCTCCTGAATAATTTAGGTGTTAGGCTAAGAATACGAGGCTGGTTTGAAAAGTCCGTGCAAAGTCCGAGAGATGGCACCACCGGCGCGTATCGAGGTCATGTTTAGTTAGTAGCATCTCTTGAATGAACGCACACCAAGTTCCAGCCATATTGGTCTATTTCTTTGTGTTTGGCATTCGTGTGAATCAAGGAAGTCGAGTGATTTTCAAAAAATGGACGAAAAAGAATTTCGTGTGGTGATTAAACATTACTTTATGAAAGGCAAAACGCCTCAGGAGACTAAAGAAAAGCTTGATAAACATTATGGTGACTCTGCACCTTCGATTAGAACAGTTTATAAGTGGTTTCAAAATTTTCGGACTGACCATATGGGCACAAGTGACGCTGAACGTTCTGGACGGCCTGTGGAGGTTACGACTCCAGAAATCATTGATCAAATCCATGATATGGTGATGGATGACAGAAGAGTTAAGGTGCGTGAGATTGCTAGTGCTGTGGGCATCTCGACTGAACGGGTACATAATATTTTGCATAAACATTTGGACATGAGAAAGCTATCCGCAAGATGGGTGCCGCGATTGCTCACGCTTGACCAAAAACGGAATCGTGTGAAGTGTTGCAAGGATGGTTTGCAGCTGTTCCACAAGAATCCGGAGGACTTTAAGCGTCGTTTCGTCACTGTGGATGAAACATGGATACATTACTATACTCCTGAGACCAAACAACAATCTAAACAATGGGTTACCAAGGGGGAATCTGCACCAAAAAAGGCGAAGACCGTTCCTTCTGCCGGAAAGGTTATGGCGACTGTCTTTTGGGATTCGCAAGGGATAATCCTCATCGACTATCTGGAAAAGGGTAAAAAATATTATTCATCGTTATTGGATTGTTTGAAAACCAAGCTGCAAGAAAAACGCCCGCGATTGGCCCACAAGAAACTCCTTTTCCATCACGACAACGCACCAGCACACACCTCAGCAGTTGTGGTCGCAAAATTAATGGAAATAGGATTCCAAGTCGTTTCACATCCCCCCTATTCTCCAGACTTGGCTCCCTCGGACTACTATCTGTTCCCCCATTTGAAGAAATGGCTAGCGGGGGACAAAGATTTTATTCAAACGAGGAGGTGATTGCAGACACTAATGGATATTTTGCAGACTTGGACAAATCCTATTATTCGGAAGGGATCAACAAACTAGAACATCGTTGGGCGAAGTGTATAAGCCTAAAAGGATACTATGTCGAAAAATAAAAAAGGTTTACCCCAAACACATAAGTAGTTTTTATTTTTGCACGAACTTTTCGAACCAGTCTCGTAAATAGGGTAGATTTGTAGTTTAGCTTTAGTCAATCATCGCTCCTGATGAAGCTAACATGGTTAGCGAAACGCGCGTCGAATGAAAAAATAAAGTGTTTGGTGCCAAAGATTCCACATTCTCGACATAGTTAGCGTTAACTTTTTTAGAAAAACTGCCGCCTAGCATTTTATAGCATTAAATTCTACCATTCCCAAATTATTGAAAGACATACTCAACAATGTTCTGTCACTGTCAAAAAGACCCAACCATTCTCAAAGATAAGCACAAAAAGTACACTGTTGGTACACGTTCTTGTATCTTGTGTTTGTAACGGGCTAAAGATCATACCATGACCCGAAATGTTACCGAAAATTTTTTCAACTAAATTAAAAATATATTATTATTTCGGAATTTTAATTTGCCCAACTTCTTCGCAATTTTGCTTAGTATTTACCACAATAAACTATCTAACTTTTAAGCTTCCATTTAAATCACAAATTGAAAATCTCTAAGAGACGAGAATTTACTTTTTAAATACAGAAAAGAATACAAAATAATTGACTTGTTGCTCTATAATTATTTCGCAAAAACTTTTTTAATTTAAAAAGGTTTCTCCTGTGATGGCAACAATAATAATACAGCTAATGGATTTAAAATTACTGCAGAGGAAAAAAGAGCGACTTTTAACTGCTTTCAACTTTATTGTTTTAGGTTTATCATTTCTAATAAAAGTTACTGTAAACGAAAAAAAGAAAAGAAAATAAATTGTTTAAGTTTTCTTATTGAATTTTTTGCAGGAATAATTTTAGTCTACTTTGGACAATACATAGAAAAACATTGACATTGCAGACATACTAGAGGTAGACTGTTATGTTACTAACTTAACACACACTAAAAATTTTATTTCTTGAGAAGATACAGTGTGAATTTAAAGTCGCTTTCTGTCGTTTCACCTATGATTACACGAGGTATTTTTAGAGATTTTTACTGAAAAAAAATTAAAATATTGAATAATCTCGAATATGAAAGATCTCGAAGAAGCTTTGTGCAATCGTAGGCGGAACGTCAATAGTTACTCCAATGTGTAATCTTAATAACCACGATTTCTCTTCTGATCAAAGCTTCCGTTCCATATTACACATATACTAGTTTAAAATTTATTTTATTTTTAAAGACAAATTCGGTAAATTTTATTTACCAAGGTGCTATATATATATATATATATATATATATATATATATATATATATATATATATATATATATATATATATAAATACAATCTTAATTGGGGAGCTCGGCAAATTTGGGCGTGATAGGAGATCACACAATTTTCATTAAGCCGCCAATATTTCGGTCCTGGATTGGGACCTTCTTCAGGGCAGAAATGAGAAGTGCAAAGATTTCGTTAGCCTGAATGGCCGTAGGTTGTACATAAAAAAAGTTGTTACATATAAAAGTTGGTTAATCCATAAAATATACAAAATACACATTAAAAACACTGTAGACAAAATTCTAAAAAACAAATTTAACACATGGATGTAATTAGGAACCTTGGATGTTGAAAACATCATTAATTATTTCACTTGTGACCACCATATATGGCCACCGCCATTTAAGAACAAATGTTCCGACGAAATAATGACAGATAAGTCGATATAAGCCTAAATAATTTGAAATAAGTTAAGATAATGGGAGTTAATGTGCCATAATTGGGAATAATGATCGATAAGGCGACATAAGCATAAACAATGGGAAACAAGTTGAGATAATGGGAGTTAACGTGCCATAATTTGAGAAAAGGTGAAATAGTGACAGATAAGACGATATAAGACTAGATAATTTGAAACAAGTCGAGATAATGGGAGTTAATGTGCCATAATTGGGAATAAAGCGAAACAATGATAGATAAGGCGACATAAGCATAAACAATGGGAAACAAGTCGAGATAATGGGAGTTAATGTGCCATAATTGGAGATAAGGCGAAATAAAATGACAAATAAAGTCGGTATAAGCCTAGATAATTTGAAACAAGTTGAGATAATGGGAGTTAGTGTGCCATTATTGGGAATAAGGCAAAATAATGATAGATAAGGCGACATAAGCATAAACAATGGGAAACAAGTCGAGATAATGGGAGTTAATGTGCCATAATTGGGAATAAAGCGAAATAATGATAGATAAGGCGACATAAGCATAAACAATGGGAAACAAGTCGAGATAATGGGAGTTAATGTGCCATAATTGGAGATAAGGCGAAATAATGACAGATAAGTCGATATAAGCCTAGATAATTTGCAACAAGTCGAGATAATGGGAGTTAATGTGCCATAATTGGGAATAAGGCGAAATAATGATAGATAAGGCGACATAAGCATAAACAATGGGAAACAAGTCGAGATAATGGGAGTTAATGTGCCATAATTGGAGATTAGACGAAATAATGACAGATAAGTCGATATAAGCCTAGATAATTTGAAACAAGTAGAGATAATGGAGTTAATGGGCCATAATTGGGAATAAGGCGAAATAATGATAGATAAGGCGACATAAGCATAAACAATGGGAAACAAGTCGAGATAATGGGAGTTAATGTGCCATAATTGGGAATAAGGCGAAATAATGATAGATAAGGCGACATAAGCATAAACAATGGGAAACAAGTCGAGATAATGGGAGTTAATGTGCCATAATTGGAGATAAGGCGAAATAATGACAGATAAGTCGATATAAGCCTAGATAATTTGAAACAAGTCGAGATAATGGGAGTTAATATGCCATAATTTGGAATAAGGCAAAATAACGATAAATAAGGCGACATAAGCATAACCAATGAGAAACAAGTCGAGATAATGGGAGTTAAACGTGCCATAATTTGAGAAAAGGTGAAAGAGTGACAGATAAGACGATATAAGACTAGAGAATTTGAAACAAGTCGAGATAATGGAAGTTAATGTGCCATAATTGGGAATAAGGCGAAATAATGATAGATAAGGCGACATAAGCATAAACAATGGGAAACAAGTCGAGATAATGGGAGTTAACGTGCAATAATTTGAGAAACGGTGAAAGAGTGAGAGATAAGACGATATAAGTCTAGATAATTTGAAACAAGGCGAGATAATGGGAGTTAATGGCGAAATTGGGAATAAGGCGAAATAATGACAGATAAAGCGACATAAGCATAAACAATGGGAAACAAGGTCGAGATAATGAGAGTTAATGTGCCATAATTGGAAATAAGGCGAAATAATGATAGATAAGGCGACATAAGCATAAACAATGAGAAACAAGTCGAGATAATGGGAGTTAACGTGCAATAATTTGAGAAAAGGTGAAAAGTGAGAGATAAGACGATATAAGTCTAGATAATTTGAAACAAGTCGAGATAATGGGAGTTAATGTGCCATAATTGGGAATAAGGCGAAATAATGATAGATAAGGCGACATAAGCATAAACAATGGGAAACAAGTCGAGATAATGGGAGTTGACGTGCAATAATTTGAGAAAACGGTGAAAGAGTGAAAGATAAGACGATATAAGTCTAGATAATTTGAAACAAGTCGAGATAATGGGAGAGTTAATGTGCCATAATTGGAAATAAGGCGAAATAATGACAGATAAAGCGACATAAGCATAAATAATGGGAAAACAGGTCGAGATAATGGGAGTTAATGTGCCATAATTGGAAATAAGGCGAAATAATGATAGATAAGGCGACATAAGCATAAACAATGAGAAACAAGTCGAGATAATGGGAGTTAACGTGCAATAATTTGAGAAACGGTGAAAGAGTGAGAGATAAGACGATATAAGTCTAGATAATTTGAAACAAGTCGAGATAATGGGAGTTAATATGCCATAATTGGAAATAAGGCGAAATAATGACAGATAAAGCGACATAAGCATAAACAGTGGGAAACAAGTCGAGATAATGGGAGTTAATGTGCTATAATTTGAGAAAAGGTGAAATAGTGACAGATAAGACGATATAAGAATAGATAATTTGAAAAAAGTTGAGACAATGGGAGTTAATGTGCCATAATTGGGAATAAAGCGAAATAATGCCTAGATAAGGCGACATAAGCATAAACAATGGGAAACAAGTCGAAATAATGAGCATCGAGGCTTATTATATTCTATACATTTTTCGATGAGGATTTTAACTGTAAGTAGATGGTTGTTTGTTCCATAACCTTGCGAAAACCTGCCTACTCTTTTGAAAGAAAAGAAACATTTATTTGTTAGTATTTTAGTGAATAATTTGTATTTATGACTTAGGAGGCTAACGGGTCGCTAGTTTGTAAGGTCTGAAGCATCTCCTTTTTTATGGATGATGACAATAGTTGCATTATTCCATCGCAATGGAGTGATTCCTTCCAGGAGGCATTTATTAAATAACGTTTTCAGAGCTTTGATAATTTGTTGTCCTCCTCGTTTAATTGCCTCTATTGCAGTGTTATCGTCACTCGGGGCTTTGCCGTTTTTCATGTCCTACATGGCTGATGTGATTTCCTCTTCCGTGTTCTCTGGGATCTCTTCCGACCCCTGATTTAGGACTTTTGGTATATTGATTTCTGTTCTTCTCTCGTGTACGGTATATAATTGTTGATAAAATAATTCCATGATCTTTAAAATATCGGTTTTGTTTGTTATTATATTAGCATGTATGTCCTTAATCTTACATATATCCTCCCTTCCTATTCTGTTCTTTTTTCTTAAAACTTTTAAACTCTTACTTGCTTCTACAACGTTTTTAATTTTTTTAAAAAATATATTCTGCATATATTTTTAAAACAGTATATAAAGTTCTATAAATAAGTATATGTTTAAGTTTAATGATGTATTAAAACAGTATATATGTCGTGCAGTAAAATACATCTGCGTGTGTTTTACTGCACAAAGGATAGAAAATATAAAGAAAAACATTTTTAGGCATTTTGTTTAACTTTTTAAGGTTTAAGGATTCCTGAACGATGGTAAATAAAAAAATTAAAATAATAAACAAATACTTTTTTTAAACCTACTTTGTTTTGTTCACTTAAGCACTAATAATAAATCATACAAGAGAATCGGTTTTAATTAATCTTGGAAATGTTATAACAAGAGCCTTTTTGAAATTATGTTTTTGTTTTGGTTATATTCTATTTATTTAAAGTTGATAGTAATAAAAATACCAGTGCACTGACCGGCAGTCCTATGACAGAGGCGTGCTATCTATTCCCAGGTATTTTTAGGTAACAATGCTCTTTCGTAGCGCAGTTTTATTGCCGATCAAATCATATTCTTCTTCCTGTTGCCCGAACTATAAATACATAATTTAGAGCAACATGCTCAAGTATCAAGCCAGTTAGTGGGTTAACAAAATGTTTTCTCTCTAGGTAGCTAACACATAATGAAAAGCGTATATTTAAAAATGTATTTGGTTACGTTAAAAACGATCAAAATTTTGATTTTAGTGTGGACGATTGTGTGACAAAATGTTCCTTAATGATCAGAGTTTTTAAAGCGACAGTTTACAGAATTTTAAGAGAAGAAAAGGAAGGGGTTATAGACTCTCCGACTAAGAGTAAACGGTATCCTATCTGACCCATATCCCCTCACATTAGGAGTTCCTCAAGGCTCTATACTAAGTCCAACCTTGTTTAACATTGCTACCACCCCCATGATAAAATCAATTCCTCCCCACATCAACTACAAGATGTTCGCTGATTATCTAATCCTTTACTCTTCATCTCCATCCTCCCAATCACTATCCTCTACTGTCCAGAAATCTCTATCCACTCTTGTTTCATGGATCACTAATCACGATTTTAAACTCTCTCCAACCAAATCGGCCTACATCCATTACTGCAAATCCAGATCCTGCTCAAAACTCAATCCCCTTAACATATCTGGTTGTCCAATTCCTCCGAAACAATCCCTTAAAATATTAGGTCTAACCTTCGACCAGAACCTAAACTGGAAACCCCACATTGAAGATCTCAAATCCAGAACCTCTAGGGACTTAAACCTCATCCGTTCCCTTTCCAACATCAATTGGGGCTCTGATTTTCCTACCCTCATCCATATCTATAAAGCATTAATCAGATCCAAAATCTCCTACTGCGACTTCATTTACAACTCAGCTAAACCCAGTATAATCACAAAACTGGACCCAATTCAAAATCAAGCTCTCCGCTTCGCTACGGGTGCCTTTCGAACCTCGCCTATCTCAAACCTCCAACGCATCTCATCTATCCCTCCACTCAGCCTGCTCAGACAAAAATCTTTACTAAATTTCTACATTTCATCCCTATTCCGTCCTCATACGAAAAACTCTTTAAACTTATCTTTTGTTCACCATCAAACCTCACTCTTCACCCCCAACTCAATCCCTCACAACATTAACAAACTCATTTCACTTCATAATCTCACAATTCCTAAACTTGAATATCCTCTTTTCAATCAATTTCCACCGTGGTGCTCTCCCACCCCCCAAATTGACCTATCCCTCCAAGCATACAACAAATCCTCCTCCCCAACTATACTCTTCAACAAAAGTTTTAACCATCTCATCCATAACAAACACTGTAACTCTTGGATCATCTTCACCGATGGCTCCAAAAACATAAATGGAGTGGGAGCCGCCTTCTACGACTTCAAAACCCATGCTACTAAATCTTTTAAACTCCCAAACCATTCGACAATATTTACTGCAGAACTCCTTGCTATTAAAGAAGCTTTAAGATACATACTGACCATTCCTTCCCCACTTCATTTTCTCATAGTATCGGACTCACTTAGTGCCCTCCAATCAATAAAATCCAGAAACTTAAACTTTGCATTCATCCGCCAAATACTGGACTTCCCAGTCACATAGGAATAACAGGCCATGATATAGCTGACAAAAAAGCAAAACAAGCGGCTTTAACGGGTTCCCCTTCTCAAGGCGAAAACCACCAACAAGATTACAAAAAACTCTTAAACTCACCATTCCTAAAAATCTTCCAACTCCAATGGGACCTCGAGGATCCTAATAATAAATTATGGGCCATAAAGTCCGACACCCACCCCCCCTCCATCTCGCAAACATGAACAGAAAAGCTAATGTCACTCTAAGAAGACTTGCCATAGGCCATTTGTATCACACCCACTCCCACCTCTTGAAAAATGAAAGAGCTCCCACCTGCCCAAATTGCAACATCCCCCTCTCTGTTAAGCATTTATTTGAATCTCCCCACTTCCTTCTCACCAGAACTAAGTACAATCTCCCTCATTCCCTCAAACTAACCCTAACCTCCTTCAAAATAAATTATAACAACATCACTAACTTCTTAAAGGAACTAAATATAACTATATAAAAAAAAAAACAATAATTCTTTAATAAACTAATTCTTTCTCACATCTCATTCTCATGGGCGCTAAATAACCTTGCAGTTGACGCGCCCCAAAACAAAATAAATCAAAAAAAAAAATCTCCAAAAAGAGACCAGGCAGAAAAGAACTTCAGGTGACAGACAACACAAAATAAGCAGTAAGGCATATTAATGACTTTTTTATGGAAAAAAGAATTCCTACTTTGGATATGATCCTGCGAGCTACGATCAGCCACCTAGAAATACTGAAAATGAGTAGAGTTAAAACTATGGAGTGTTTTTAAAAGGTATAAATTTTTATTGGAAAAAGTGTGAAAAACAAACTTTGTTGATAGAAAGTGGAGAAAATGTACACTAGAGAAGGGACTATAAGTTAGAAAATCTCGCTCCGAATTAAAAATGATATATTACTTAGATAAGACGTGGATAAATGAAGGGTACACAGTCGAGAAATTTTAGCAAGATGGGAATATCAAAAATGCTCTCCAAGCATTTAATGAAGGTCCC
This sequence comes from Pachyrhynchus sulphureomaculatus, assembly GCA_019049505.1. Taxonomy (NCBI): domain Eukaryota; kingdom Metazoa; phylum Arthropoda; class Insecta; order Coleoptera; family Curculionidae; genus Pachyrhynchus; species Pachyrhynchus sulphureomaculatus. The sequence goes on from CM032448.1 coordinate 10,745,207, forward strand.
TGTACTGGTCTTACACCGCCATCTGGTAAGGGATGTAGGTTAATTATTACGGATATTGGAAGCAAAAGTAATTTTAGTAATTATGGTTAAATATTATTTCTTGTTGATGTGTGGTGTATTATTTATTATTATTTTGGTTAGTTATGAGATTAATCATACATAAAATTTGCAAAAAAATCTATAATTGTTGAAGAAAATCAAGTGCTAGGCAACACAACAACAGCGTGCCTGTGCCTGAGCTATTTTGTATAACGGCAGCCTGTCAGGTACGTATTCGTTTTTCGGTAAAATCAAGTTTTGCCTTTTTTTCAGTTTTTCAAAAATGTTCGAAAAGAAAATTTTAAATGGGCTTCTACATGACGCCACGAGTCACCCGTTTTAAAATATAAAGTGATTTCTATAACACCCTGTATATTAGAAATACTTATAACAAAATATAGCTTGTGGTTAAATGGCCGGTAAAACTGTGTACACTACAAACCTCAAACCAAAAAAATAACTAATTATTTAAGAACTAATAATAATAATAATAATAAAACGCATGCAAAGAAAGACTTACCATCGAGAGGAAGGCAGGAGGAAGAGGAATTATAAACATCAGATCATCACACACAAAACAAATACAAGCACTTAGGAAATTCTTTCACAACAAGCAAACCAGCCTCCACACAGCGACAGTGAAACCAGATAAAAACTACACACCTCTGGACTTATCCCGGGTAGACCACTCAGCAGACACACACAGTCACACCCAATTACAACAGGAAAAGATGAAAACGTGGTCAGAGAAAACACTGCACGGAAAACACAGATACCACATAGAACAAGACCACGTAAATAAAAAACAATCATACACCTGGTTACAGGATGGGCAGCTATTCCCTGAAACAGAAGGCTTCTTACTTGCCATCCAGGATAAAAGTCATATTAACCAGAAATTACCAAAAGCATATCATCAAAGACCCGACTATTGCAGAGGACAGATGTAGGAAATGCCACCAGCAGAAAGAAACGATCGAACACATAACGAGCGGATGTAAAATATTAGCCGGAACAGAGTACACAGCCAGGCATGATTCAGCTGCCAAAGTAGTTCACCAAGCACTAGCCACAACATACAAACTCATAAAAAACACACATCCCTACTACAAATACACACCAACATCCGTACTTGAAAATAAAGATTACAAACTCTACTGGGACATCAGTATCCATACAGATAAAACAGTCTCCGCCAATAGACCCGATATTACTTTTCAGTGCAAAAAAAAAAAAGTCACCTATCTAATTGACATAGCTGTCCCCAACGACACAAACATCCAAACGAAATACACAGAAAAAATTTCCAAATACACAGACCTTGCAACGGAAATAAAAAGGCTATGGAAACAAGAAAAAGTCATCATTGTCCCCCTCATTATGTCAGCCACAGGCCTTACACCAATAACATTCACACCACACTTGGTACAATTGGGACTCAACACAAACATACACAAAAACATTCAGAAGTCAGTGATTTTGAAAACATGTAACATTGTCAGGTCTTTCCTTAATACACAATGGTAATAGCGTTTGTGGTGACTTGGCTTGGGCCCGTCAGCCAAACATGGAACCACATTGACTAAATGTGAGAAAAGAACAAATTTTTTGTATAATAATAATAATTCAAACGCTACTTATTTGCCTAGTTCCTAATGGAAACATTTTTAATTAAAAAAAACAATAAATTAAAATAAGGTGTAAAAATATTTGAAGTTCTTCACATTTAATTTCAAATTTTAATTTAGTAGTCATAATATTAATACAACTGTGACAGAAAAACACTTTTTGAAATTAAAAAAGTTTTTTAAAATATACGTCACGAAGAGCCAGGTAATTATTACATATATTTCTGTATTTAAAAGTTTGTTTATGGGTTTCAGACATTTTATGATTTTTTTAAATATTTAATAACAAATAATTTTAAAAATTTTTTAGTGGTATGTAACCTGGACTACTGGGTGAACATAGGGTGGAATTTATAAGGTTATGACAAAAGAGAGATGTCGCGATGGAGAAAGAAACAGCCACAGGGCTGCCAGCTCGTGGCGTGCACAGTGTGTCGCGTAGAACATGCTAGGTGCGCCAGGGAGGTCTCCGATGTTATTTTGGCTGGTATGGAAGCTTACATCCCTTTTTCGAAGAAATGCTCCTCCAACGGCAAGCCTTGGTTCGACCGAAAATGCAAAGAAGCTGTTGCTTCTAAACATATTGCCTACCGACAATGGCGTGAAAATCCTAACACCTTAAATCGAAACATGTTTGTTCATGCCCGGAACAGATGCAAGGGAATTATCGACGAAACCAAGGAGGCACACAATCAACGAATTAGAAACAAACTTCTCGCTTGTCCCAACAATTCCAGGTCCTTTTGGGCAGTCGCTAAGGCAGTTAGTCACAATTTTACCAAATCCACCATACCACCACTCACACGGCCAGATAATTCCATTGCAACCACACCTGTTGAGAGAGCGAACTTGTTGGCTGAAGTTTTTGCTTCACATTCTACTGTCGATTTCCAAGGAAAAACACCACCTACTATTCCCATATTGCAGTCAAGGATGCCCGATGTTGTCTTCAGACAGCGCATCATAAAGCGTATTTTAATGAAGCTAGACACCAAGAAGGCTTCTGGCGCTGACGGAATACCTGCCATAGTTCTCAAAAACTGTGCAAGCGAACTAACACCAGTTTTCTGTAGACTTTTTAACTTATCCTACAGAAAGGGAATATTTCCGTCCTGCTGGAAATGTGCCACGGTTCAGCCGATACCTAAAAAAGGTAAGAAGACCTTGCCAAATAACTACCGACCAGTTGCACTGCTTTCAATAATATCGAAAGTCATGGAAAAGGTTATCAATGAGCATCTTCTAAAATATCTTGAACAATTCAATATTATTAGCGATCACCAATATGGTTTTCGTAAACATAGACCAACAGGAGATCTTCTGACTTATGTAACACATGTTTGGAACAACGCAATTGAACACTTTGGAGAATCTCGAGCGGTTGCTCTTGACATATCCAAGGCATTCGACCGTGTTTGGCACGATGGACTGTTGGCTAAGTTGCGCTCTTATGGTATGTCTGAAAGGTTCTGTTTGTGGCTCTCATGTTTCCTCAGAGAGCGTTCTTTACGAGTGGCGGTCGACGGATTTCTTTCTAACACCCTCACTATCAACGCTGGTGTGCCCCAGGGCTCCATACTGTCTCCTACTCTCTTTCTCATTTACATTAAACGATCTGCTGGAAAAGACCGGGAATCCAATCTATAGCTTTGCAGATGACAGTACGCTTGTCTCTTCATTCACCTTGAACGCTCGGACATCGGCTGCTCAGGCGAATGTCCGCAGACAGCAGGAGGTCGTTCAACTCAACAAAGACCTGGAAGAAATTCTATCTTGGGGTGACAGTAACCAAGTGGAATTTAACGCTACAAAAACCCAAGCGGCAGTTTTTTCTAAAAAAGTTAACGTTGCTGAACCCGACATAGTTATGTCGGGGTACTCCATTCCCCTAGCATCGTCGCTCAATTTGTTGGGCGTTAGTTTGGGAGCAAATATGTCTTGGCATGAACATGTTGCAGGCATAGCAAGGAGAGCTTCTCAAAAGTTGGGAATATTATTTAGAACCAGAAAGCTTTACACCCCACAACAACTGTTAATTCTTTACAAAGCCCAAATTCGACCAACTATGGATACTGCTCCCACGTTTGGGGCTCCGCTCCCAAACATACACTGCATTTGTTGGATTCTGTTCAGAGAAGAGCGGTCCGTCTGATTGGGGACCCGGAATTGACCGGCGGCCTTGATTCGCTGGAACATCGAAGAACGGTTGGCGACTTGAGTATGTTCTACAAGTATTTTCATGGAAAGTGTTCGAAGGATGTAGCCCGCTTAATTCCTCTCAAAGCGGTGCATGTTAGAAATATACGTCGCGCTGGTGCTTCGCATCCGTATAAGGTTCAGCTTGTTACTCCGCGTACAACGCTTTTCAAGCAATCTTTTATATGGAGAACGTCATCCCTTTTGAATAATTTGCCCAGCGCTGTGTTTCCCACCGAGTACAATTTACAGCTATTCAAGAACAACGTGAATCGCTTTTTCCGCACTCGTGCCGCTCCTGGAGCGCTTTAGGGACTTCCCTGCAGCACGTTTGCTAGACCAATAAAAAAAAAAAAAAAAAGGTGGACAAAATTCATGTTATGATTTCCAGGAAATCTTATTTGCAAAACGTAAACAACACCACCAAACCCGAATTCCGAGAAAAGGTTGTTTATCAAATTTGCAAGTGGCGAGTCATAAGCGTCAGAAGTCATGTAATGAGTTTAATGCAGCTCTTTCAATCAATCAGTTGCAATTTAGCGACACTTTCGTGCACATCTTATCGTGACATATTGTAATATTGTGAAAGTTTTTGTGATGAATATTAATACTGAGGGTAAGTACTATTTTTTAATGTATTTTTTTAATCAGAATCTATTAATTTGAATTTTTAGTATTTTTTTTTAAATAGCCTATATATTTTAGCGTGTTTTTTTAAAAAAAAAAAAAACTTTGAAAGTTCAGAATATACAGACATTCACCTCTATCCGGGCTAGTTTTTAGATATTACACAGAAATAACTTTATTCTTCGTAAAAATACACATATTGTTTAGCACACTTCAGTATATGTTTTTTTTTTTCTTTTTTTCCAGAACACGTTTACTCTATTTCAAGGGTAGCCGCCTTTTTTGTGGGGTGGTTGAAACACACGAAGAATGAAAAAAACTCGCGTGTATATGACTTTCTTTCTTCAAAATTTCACTTTGGTGACATTACTGAAAGCAGCCAAAAAGAAATAAAGTTGAAGATATCCAACTTGTCTAATAAGTTTGGTGCCAAATGGTTGGCTTCAGGAAAGTCGAAGGAGCGTTTTTTAATTAAAAATAAGAATTGGTTGGATGAAGCAGACATACAGTTTACTGTGAGTTCTTTTGCGCCACAACCTTCAACATCAAGTGAGAATGTGACTCCTGCAGGAAGACCTCGCAAAGATTTCGAGGAATCGTCGTTTAAGACGAAGAAACGTCGCGTCGTGGATCTCGTAGAATCCCGAAGTGTCAGTGAATTGGTGACTGCTGCCGAAATTGCTGTGCGTTCAGCAGGGCAAAGGAATATTGCCAATGTGATTAGAAACATTAGTGAGAGCCCAGATAATATTATTAAGTCTAAAAATTACTCAGTATATATCACCACTACACCAAACACTTTATTTTTGCACTCGACGCGCGTTTCGCTAACCATGTTAGCTTCATCAGGAGCGATGATTGACTCAATTGAGTCAATCATCGCTCCTGATGAAGCTAACATGGTTAGCGAAACGCGCGTCGAGTGCAAAAATAAAGTGTTTGGTGTAGTGGTGATATATACTGAGTAGTGTCATTGTGCCAAAGATTCCACATTCCCAACTTAAGTCTAAAAATACCAGTTCCGTTAATCCTAGACAATTAAGTAGTCACGAAGCCTTAGCTTACTATATAGATTCTAAGTCAACAACGTATTCTTACAAACAAACTAGGAAGTGGTCCATGAAGGCGGGGCATAATGTGTTTCCGTCATATTTTAGTTTAAAAAAGTCCAAACAGGCCTGTTACCCTGCAGAGGAGCACATTGCTATAACAGAAACTCGTGCTGAAATAAATTTGCAAGCCTTATTAAATAAAACAGTGGAACGTTTAGTATTAGCACAGAATGAAGTTATCAGCAGTGTGCTCCCAACAAGTTCATCGTTTACACTTGTTAGTAAATGGGGATGTGATGGAAGTTCTAGGCACAGCACATACAAACAGAGATTTGAGAACATTGAGTATACGGACGAGTTTCTTTTCGCATTTTCTTTAGTTCCCCTTAAGTTATATGATGGGTCCAAAATTATTTGGAAAAATCCTCGGCCTTCATCAACTTTGTATTGTCGCCCAATCAAATTTATATTTGCCAAAGAAACGAACGACTTCACGTTAGTGGAGACAAATAGATTGTGGGAAGAAGTTAATGCTCTTCTTCCAACACTTATCAACTTTGGTGATTCTCAAATCTCTGTAAAACACGAAGTTTTGCTGACAATGACAGACGGAAAGGTGTGTAACGCCTTAACGGAAACTAGTTCATCCCAAAAGTGTTTCATCTGTGGCGCCACCCCCAAGACGATGAACGATGACCCCGCGATGTTTAACAGCAATCAAGAACATTTTGGCTTTGGTTTATCTACACTTCATGCTTGGATTCGTTGCTTCGAATGTCTTTTACATATCAGTTACAAGTTGAATATTAAGAAATGGCAGGCTAGAAGCAACGAAGACAAAGCAGATATCAAGGTTCGTTCCGAGGAAATCAAATTGAAATTTAAGAACGAGATGGGACTCATTGTAGATAAACCAAAGCCAGGATTTGGTTCTTCAAATGATGGAAATACAGCCCGTCGCTTTTTTAAGAATGCTGAGATGAGTGCTCAGATCACAGGGTTGGATGTTACAATTATAAAAAAGTTTGGTGTTATTTTGAGAACATTGTCTTCTGGATTCGAGATAAATTTAGTTGAATTCAAAAAATTTTGTCTTGAAACCAGAAAACATTATCTTAGTCTCTATTCGTGGTACTGTATGCCTGCTACTGTGCATAAAATATTAATTCACAGCACAGAAGTCATCAAAGCGGCATTGCTTCCAATTGGGCAGCTTTCCGAAGAGGCTCAAGAAGCACGGAACAAAGATTGCCGCAGATTTAGGGAGTACAACAGTGCTCGCGTGTTGCTACGAATAGAGACTTACTGTGCATGTTAATTATAACATCTGATCCTTTGATCAATAGCCTTCGAGAGATTCCCAAAAAAAAAAGCCGGAAAAAATATGTACAGATGTATTAAAGTTAATTGTAAGCCCTAGCATAGAAGAGTCAAGATTGGAATCGTCATCATATTGTCGCACAATGCCACAAAATGATGACGATTATACAGTAAACGACTCATAAGAAAACTCTGATGATGATTATTAGGTTCAGCTACTATTTTTAGTTATGTAGTGCTTGTACTAAGCATGTAAACCTTGACTTGTAAATTTTTCTTTATCAATAAATGAGTATTTTTATTTTACATATAATTACAGTCAGTGTCATTATGCTAAATTTATTACAGAGCATTTATAACATTTATTTTAAAATTAAACAAAAACAATTTTTGACTGGAATTTTCAAAAACAATTTTTTTTTGAACCGAACAGCAAGAAATATGTACCTTAAAAAAATCAAAAACATTTTTAAAATACCAACTACTTATGTATGTATAATGCACAAGTTACCTACCTGAAAGGCAGGTATTATTTGAGTTTATCCTTTTTGTGTCAATAAAACTAAGTAATATGGATTAATTGTTTTATTTTTAATTGACAAATGCAATAAATAATTTTTCATCTGGTTATTATTAAAAATAATAATACTTCTGTCTTTCATTTAGTTGCACATTCAAGTTTGTAGAAAAATTCGTGCACATACGCAGAATATTTTGTTTTTGTTATACGATGTTTTGTGCAGCTGGACAAAAAATACAGGTAAGCGAAATGCAGCTAAATGAAAGACACTGTATTATAATTTTTAATTCTAATAACCATACAAAATACCCTTGCCCTTTAGTTCCGTTATCTACCTGCTAAGCTGATGCAATCCTACCGCGATATGCAAGGGTGGTTGTATTACACAAATTTTATCGATATTGAGTACCTGCGGTAAATTGTGAATAAAACCCACATTTATTAACCGATTTTCATGATTAATACCTTATTTTATTTTCCAGATACGCAGCTGTCAAAAAAATGTATAATATTTTATTTTTCTTTTGTTATTGCGCTTTTTTACCGAAAAAAATAATGAATTTTACACGAAAAACAATTTTTTTCTCTCCATTAATTTCTAAATAACTCCAAAACGATAAAAGATAGAATAAAATAATATTCAATCAACTTTAATAAAATTTTGTTACGCATTTTTTAATGTTTTATTTATAAAAATATGACAAGTTGTTCCCGAGTTATCGTTAAATATGTCTGCGTAGCTGACTAATTTAGGGGAAAAAATTAGCCACGCCCATAAAAAAACCAACGCGATGAATTTTTTCTTAAGATAACTTAATATGCCTAGAATATACATAAACAATTGAAATAAGTGAAAAAATAATTTTGTCCAGCTAACTTGTACTAGTCGACACACTGTGTCGTGGCGTGGTGGCAGATGGCATCGCGCACTAGGCGATCGACAGACCAGCCAATGCGCTTGCGGGGTATTGTGTTTACCTTGCACTTGCAGTCCTAGTCTATAATTTAATTTTCTCGAATTTTAGAGATACGATGTCTTGAAGACGAAAAGAAAGTTGGAATTTGGCACAAATATAGGAATTTATAGCCCAATTAGGGCCTTGTAGTTTAGAAAGTTAAATTTTTACTTAAGGGGTAGTTTTGGAGGATAAAGTGTAAATTTTTTTTTTACCAGGTCATCGAGTGGGGTGGTCAAATGAAAGCTTGTGAAAACACGAGTTTTTAAAAAATATCTATGATGTAATACTGCGCAAACTTTTTCTTTGTATGATTTTAAAAAATTGCAAAAATCGTTATCTCCCACCCTATTTTGAAAAAGTACTGATTAAAAATTTTGAAAAAATTCTGTAATAATCTTCATAAAGTGTAGACTGAGCGAAAATTATCGCGAGTGCATTACGTTTGATAATTTATCTGGTGTAAAGAAAACTGTTATGTATTATTATCTATTATTATTATATTAATAACAGTTCTTTTGTACTTTT
>CM032448.1:10759072-10814708 GCA_019049505.1 Pachyrhynchus sulphureomaculatus
GAGCAAAGATTTTACTATGTATTTTCCGATTTTAAAATAAATAATAAAAAAAATGCTTTGAAAATGTTTAAAGAAAATAAGGCGAAATATCAAATAAACAACTAAACAACTAGCACTGTATTTTTCAAACGAACCTAATTACCGAAGAAAAACCAACGAAGTTTATGTAAACAAAAGGTTCAACAGAAAATTATCATATATATATATATATATATATAATATATATATATATATATATATATATATATATATATATATATATATATATATATATATATATATATATATATATAGAATATTTTGTAAAGTATTTTCTTGTAGTATTGGGCATAAAAAATTATTTTTTTTTTTAAACTTTAGCGTTAAATCCCGAAGTAGACGATTCACTATTTAAATGTGGCAATCTATTCGAAGACATCAGGTTGCTGCAATTTGCTTGTTTTCATTATTGATAATAATAGCAAGATCGATGTGATTTCATTACTTGAGTTTGTTTGACAAAGAAAACATTTATATTTTCAGTTGCTTTAAATAAATGTTCGGAAAATACGTTTTTGTCCATGAGCCAAACTCCGCCCGCTTTAAATCCACTCACAATAGAGCCAGTGATAGCAGCTCTTTGGTAAGCTTCTGCAAATATATTTTCAACTTGATAGTGCGTTCCTTAATGACCGAGATTTGTCCACACCTATTTTTTTGTTGCTTGAATATGATAACTGCTCATAGATTTTAAAAAAGAGCCGTCTGAGCAAGGAAATAAAAATAACCGCCGGAATAAGAAAAGGCGATTTACTTAGACCCTTTATCGTCAACCTCGTCATGGACAGAATAGTGGAGAATCTTCCAAAAAGTAGAAGATACAAAATGGGCAACACACACTTCCACAAAATTTGCTACGCCGTTGATGCAGTCCTCATCTCCGATTCTGAGGGAGGTCTTTCATTTCAATTTGGAAACTAGAAAACTAAACATGATTATTTACAAAACCAAGACAAAATGTATGGTAGCTGCAAAAAAATTATTAAATAAAAAAATAAATAAATATCGTCTTTAATTCGGTATCCACAAAATCAATACAAAACAAAATAAAAAATATATATAATAGACAATTTCCAAATGTACACACACAATTACAATTACCGCAGAAGGAGAAGAAATGGCGGAATTTAGCCACAGGCTACTCTTACACTCAACCATTTCCCTCCTTATTTAAGCCTAGTCAAATGTAAAAAATAAACCAAAAGAAAACACAATACCAAGAAAATAAAATAAGAGAGAAAAAAAAAGACATATAGAAAACTTTGATAATACAAAAAAATCCAAATCCTACACACTACATTACACATTATAAATATCGGTAAACCACATATAGCCAAGGCTTACAGAAAAATTCTGCAATCCTTTTTATAGCACTACACATGTTGTAGACCTAGCAAGCGAGATTTATATCTCGAGCGCAAACTATTGTTATTGCACAATTTCAACTCCTGATCAAGCGAATTATAAAGAGACAGTGTTATAAGTAAAGCAACGCCGGAACAAAGCAGACTGATGTTTTGGCATAGTGAGATGATCTCGATGTCTCAGGTCACGGCCGTGAACAGAAGAGCGGAATATAAGTTTTTCTCTTAAGTACGCTGGCCCGTCATTGCGCAGGAGTTTCATTAGGAATACTGCAAAATGTATTTTAACTGTATTTGTCATATTTAGCCATTTTAGTTCATTAATTTTAATTGATACATGATCAAACTTTCTAAGGTTAAAAATAAAACGGCAACATGTATTCTGAACAATCTGCAGACGATTTTTAGTGATCATGTCTAAGCATGGAAAGTAGACTATACAACAATAATGGTATATAGGCAGGATCAAGGATTTACATAATTTTGTCCTCATTTTATAATTTAAGCTGTACCGATTTGCGTACAGGATTTTCATTCTCGCATCGCTTTTCGGAAGAGTGTACTAAAATGCTTCACATCAATATACAGCCCCAGATTCTTACAACACCCCGTAAAACTCAAATTAACGTCACCCAAATGAAGTTTAATAACTTCTTCCAACATCTGGCGACACCTCCTTGTACAAAACAACATTTCTTCGGTCTTATGATTTATTTTTAGGTTATGCTCTTTTGAATAAGTAAGTACTGCCTCGAGATCAGCGTTTAAGCATTGAGTAGCATCCTCTGGCTCGCTGGGGTTAAAATAGTGCAGCAATACAGTAGACACCAAAAAGGCTTCTGGCGCTGACGGACTACCTGCCGTAGTTCTTGAGAAATCTGTGCGAGGGAATTAACACCAGTTTTCTGTAGACTTTTCAACCTATCCTACAGAAAGGGAATATTTTCTTACTGCTGGAAATATGCTACAGTTCAGCCGATACCTAAAAAAGGCAAGAAGACCTTGCCAAATAACTACCGACCAATCACACTGCTTTCAATAATATCTAAAGTCATGGAAAAGGCTATCAATCAGCATCTTCTAAAATATCTTGAAGGATTCAACATTATTAGCGATCACCAATATGGCTGTCGTAAAAATAGATCAACAGGAGATCTTCTGACTTATGTAACACATGTTTAGAACAATGCAATTGAACACTTTGGAGAATCTTGAGCGGTTACTCTTGACATATCCAAGGTATTCGACCGTGTTTGGCACGATGGGCTGTGTCTGAGCTACATTCTTATGGTATGTCGAAAAAGTTCTGTTTGTGGCTCTCATGTCTCCTCAGAGAGCGTTCTTTACGAGTGGCAGTCCACGGATTTCTTTCTAACACCTTCACTATCAACGCCGGTGTACCCCAAGGCTCCATACTATCTCCTACTCTCTTTCTCATTTACATTAACGATCTGCTGGAAAAGACCGAGAATCCAATCTACAGCTTTGCAGATGACAGTACACATATCTCTTCATTCACTTTGAACGCTCGGACATCGGCTACTCGGATGAATATCCGCAGACAGCAGGAAGTCATTCAATGTAACAATAACCTAGAAGAAATTCTATCTTGGGGTTACAGTAACCAAGTGGAATTTAACGCTACAAAAAACCCAGGCGGCAGTTTTTTCTAAAAAAAGTTAACGTTGCTGAACCCGACCTAGTTATGTCGGGACACTCCATTCCTCTAACATCGTCACTCAATTTGTTGGGCGTTAATTTCGGAGCAAAAAATACAAATATGTCCTGGAATGAACATGTTGCAGGCATAGCAAGGAGAGCTTCTCAAAAGTTGGGAATATTATTTCGAACCAGAAAGCTTTACACTCCACAACAACTGTTAATTCTTTACAAAGCTCAAATTCGACCAACTATGGAATACTGCTCCCATGTTTGGGGCTCCGCTCCCTTGCGGTAGAAGCACTCCGACAGACCTCCGAAATGCTGGACGTCCACATCGGAAGAGGCCTAATGGGGATAAACAGGCAGTATGCTTACTTATATGATACACCATATAAGAAAGAAAAAGAAGATAAATACGTACAGACATCTTTTTCTTATTACTACTTGAAAATTAGCTTTGAAAACTTTAATGACTCAGAGTTGATTGATTGGTCCGTTACTTTGTGACAGTATATTTTAACAATAAAACTACTTAATCACTTTGCTAACTGTCAATCAAAAATATATTTGTAAAGATTTTACAATTGCGTTATCGCGATTTCGTAGTATAACTACATTGTCAAACGCTTAGCTAAGATTAAAACAGATTTTTGGTATTTTTATGTTTATATGATGAACAGATGTGGGTCTATTATATGTTAAAACAGTTGGAACAGAACAGAATTTGCTACGTCTAATTGACTATTCAGTAAATTTATATTATGGTCCTTTGAATGTCTGTAAATTTCTATGGATTCTAAGAAATTGAGTTTTGACCCTTTAAGTGCCATATGGAGTATTTGTAAACAATTGATATTGGGAAAAGTATGGTCTGTTTCTAAGAAATGTTTAGCAAAGTGTGATTTTTCATTTTTTAGCCTATAAGAGGTATTGTGTTCTGCGAATCTTGTTTTGAAATTCCGTCCCATTTGGCCTACGTAACAGCTATTGCACTCTTGACAATTAAGGTTATAAACTCCTGATTTATTGTATTTATTAGTTTTATCTTTGGCACCGAAAAATATATTGGATAATTTTTGAGCGGGTTTTAAAGCTATTCTTGTTTTTTCAGTCGTGAGAACTTGGGATATTTTATCCGAGATGGGACCAAAATATGTCAGAGGTATGAATGTTTTCTTTTCTCGGTATTCTTTTATGGGGTAGATTAAGCTGAAAGTGATTTGTTTTCGTTTACGGCTTATTAAGGTATTAATTATTTTAGGTTGGAAGCCGTTATTGAGTGCTATATTTTTGATTGTGTCAAGTTCTTTTTTTTAAATTATTTTTACTAAGTGGGATATTGAAGGCTCTATGGATCATAGATCCATAGGCTGCCAGTTTATGGGAGTTAGGGTGACATCTGAAAAGGTTGGTTTGCGGAAGATATCGAATTCTAGTCTATTTCCTTTCTTCAAAATTGTAACATCTAAGAAATTTGTTTTATTATCTGTTTCCTTTTCCAGTGTGAATTTTATGTTGGGGTGTAAATTATTTAGGTGATTTAAAGTGGAATTTAGTTCAATATCATTTCCAAGGAAACATACTAAGATGTCGTCTACATATCTAAACCAAAAGAGAATTTTTTTCGCGTGTTGAGTTTTTAGAAAACTATTTTCCAATTCTGACATAAAAATTTCGGCTAGCAAAGGACTAAGTGGAGACCCCATGGCAAGACCATCTCTTTGAAAAATTGATAAAAATTTTTGTTATGGTATAAAATGATTGAACTGAAAATAATTTCCGGTTATATACAAAATTTGAGCTGTTACCCAGGCCAAATGGGACGGAAAGGTAGGGGACAGCGATTCAAAACAAGATTCTCAGAACACAATGCCTCTTATAGGCTAAAAAATAAAAAATCACTTTGCTAGACATTTCTTTTTTGAAACAGGCCATACTTTTCCCAATATTTGACCTAAAAATACTCCATATGGCACCTAAAGGGTCAAAACTCAATTTCTTAGAATCCATCAAAGGACCATAATATAAATTTACTGAACTGTTTTAACATATAATAGACCCACATCTGTTCATCATATAAACATAAAAAAAGGACCATACCAAAAATTCTGTTTTAGTCTTAGATAAGCGTTTGACAATGTAGTTGTACTACGAAATCGCGCTAACGCAATTGTAAAATCTTTACAAATATACAGTTAACAAAGTAATTAAGTTTTTTGTTTTAATGACTCAGGTCCAGCTTGGACCTGAGTCCTGATATAATGGCCTAAAATTTGTAACGTCGTATATCGTAATATCTTTGTTCGTACTCGGAAGAGATGCAAAGAAATTATAGATGAAACAACGAGATACACAATCAAAGAATTAAAACAAATTTCTTGCCTGCTCAATTTCAGGTCCTTTTGATCAGTCGCTAGGCCATTAGTTAAAATTTCTCTAAATCTACTATACCACCACTTACACGACTATTGCAACAACACCAGTTGAGAAAGCCAACTTGTTAGCCCCACTCTTTGCTTCACATTCTACTGTCCATTTCCAAGGAAAAACATTACCAATTATTTTTATAGTGCAGTCAAGGGTGCCCTATATTGTCTTCAGACAGAGTATCATAAAACGTATTTTAATGAAATTAGATACCAAAAAAGCTTCTGACACTGATGGAATACCCACTATAGTACTCCAAAAATGCGCCAACGAACCAACACCAGTCTTCTATAGACTTCCTTCCTACTAGAAATGCGCTACAGTTCAGCCTATACCCAAAAAAGGCAAGACGACCTTGCCACACAACTACCCACCAGTCGCACTCATATATCGTGTGGCATGGCGGATTGCCGGCTAAGCTACGCTCTTAGGATAGGTTTTGTATAAGGCTCTCGGGTTACACCAGAGAGCGTTCTTTACTGGTGGCAGTCGACTCATTTCTTTCTGATACCTTTTCTATCAACGCTGGGGTGCCCCAAAGCTCCATACTGTCTCCTAATCCAATTGACAGCTTTCAGTTTATAGTGCGCTAATTTTTTCATTATACTTACGCAACTCTTCGCATATAGTTGTTCATTACAGACAGAAATTCTATCTTGGGAAACAGTAACCAAGCAGAAATTAACGCTACAAAAAAACCAGTTTTTTCTAAAAAAGTAGGTTCATCAAGCTTCGCCACGTTAATTTGCGGGCGTTAATATGTCTTGGCATGAACGGGTGGCTCGAATAAGAAAGAGAAAAAGCTGAGAGCTTGAACTCAAAAGCTTTACACTCCACATTAAATGTGAATCTGTACAAGGCTCAAATTCAGTTCAATAGTCGATTAAGAAGACTAGGTGGTCTGGTGTCCCCATTTCTTGAAGAATTCACCATAAGTGATCCCACAGTACTGTGTCGAAGGCCTTTGTATAATCAAGGAAATGGAACACTGACAGGAATATTATATTCGTAAAACTTTTCTATCGTTTGTCTCACATTTATTAGTTGTTCTCTTGTGCCTCTACCGGGTACAAAACCTGCCTGTTCTTGGGGAATCTCAGGCAAGCGAATTGGTTTCAGTCGTTCTTAGATGATGTGGAGCATAATTTTGGTATAAAATGATCAATGACTTCACAAAACACATCCCAAATGAGTTTTCAGCAAAGTTTTTTTCCGATCTTTACTGAAAACTGATAACCTTGAAGTGTTTTTTTTATATAACAGATACATTTTTATGGAACGCAATGAAAGAAATAGGCATTGACAAAGAACTAATATACGCAGTAAAAGCTCTCTACGAAAACAACACAGTGAACATAAAAATAGGACATAAAATAGGGAAGAGACTTCAAACATCAAAAGGCCTATTACAAGGATACTCTACATCCCCAATACTATTCAAAATATACCTCGAACAAACATTAAAAAAATGGAAGCAAAAATGTAGTGGAATGGGAGTCCCAATACGAGAAGATTACTTATATACTCTAAGTTTCGCACACGACCAAGTAATCATAGCGCAAGATGAGGAAGACCTCAGTTATATGGTAAGAAAACTGAAAGAAGAATACACTAAAGCAGTATTAACAATAAACTTTGATAAAACGGAATATCTAACAACAAAGGAGGGAAACGTGGAGAATCTAGAAGTAGATAACGAAACAATAATCAAAGAAACCGATAGATTTAAATATCTAGGAACCATCATTTCAAAAAACGCAACATCAGAAGAAGAGATTAAAGCTAGATTAGGACAAACTCGAATATGCATAAGACAATTAAATTCGATCCTGTGGGACAAGCACATTACAAAGAGAAACAAAACACGCATATACAAATCAATAATACAAAGCATAATGACATACGGGTCAGAAACATGGACGATCAACAAAAGAAATAAATCTAAAATTAACGCGGTAGAGATGGAGTATTGGAGAAGATGTTGTAGAGTGACACGTATGGAGAGAATAACCAATGAAGAAATAAGAAGCAGAATGAACATCAAAGAGAACGCAATAAATACCATTGAAGAAAAACGATTTAAAATGGTATGGACACATAAGACGAAGCGAAGATAATAGGTGGATAAAGAAAATAACGGAGTGGAGCCCTATAGGGAGAAGAAAAAAGAGGAAGACCCAGACGATCGTGGAGAGACGATGTGGATGAGGCTATGGAGGACAGGGGTCTAACAGATGGAGACTGGGAAGATAGAAACGGATGGAATCAAAGGCTGAGAGAAGGAAGACAGCGTCAGCTGTAGAAAATCCTTGTTATATATATATATATATATATATATATATATATATATATATATATATATATATATATATATATATATATATATATATATATATATATATATATATATATATATATATATATATATATATATATATATATATATATATATATATATATATATATATATATATATATATATATATATATATATATATATACAGTCCCTGGCCAAATTATTAGACGCACTGTATTTTTTTTAGTAATTTCTTAAGAGTTTTTATGCAATAATGGTATATTTAAACTACAATATTATTGATTTTTATTTAAAAGAATTGTTGTAGACTACATATTTGTATTTATTTTTAACATATGGCAACACTGTGTTGACAAAGTGATACATGAACGTAAATAAGTACAAACTGTATCAGTCGCGATCAGAATCGAGTCAGGTACGGACGTGTTTCTGTGGCTTTATGGACTGTGATTGTTTGTTTAACAGTTTTATACTACTCAGTTATTAGTTTATTTTGTATGCAGTGTTTTAAAAAAGTAATTGGACTATTTTCATTATGGGTAGAAAAGGCGATCTTTCACCACGTAAAAAAGCTGAAGTGAAGGCCCTTGTGATTGCGAAAACATTTACAAACCGAGAAATACCACGAAGATTGGAGGTTTCTGAAGCTAGTGTACGACGCATAAAAAAAAGAAAATTGAGTCAGGGAAGGAATTAAACCCGAAAAGAAAGAAAAGATGCGGTAGAGAAAACCAATTTTCACTCCACGGTCAGAGAGATGTTTGAAGAAAATTTGTGTAGAAAACAGATTTGCTACCACAAAGGTAATAAAATCACAACTCCAGGATGCTAGCGTAAATGCTTCTGAGCGCACTGTTCGAAGAAAATTGAAAGAATTAGATTTTAAGGCCTGTCGCCCCGCCAGGAAGCCCAAGTTAACAGCTGCAATGAAAGCAAAGCGCCTGAAGTGGGCCAAACAATGCAAGGACAAAGATGTGGACTTCTGGAGATCGGTAAGATACAGCAATTTAATCAATAATTGATACATTATTATCATTTTCAGTTAAATAAAGCAAATAAACATGGAAGTTTATATATTTTTCCTATTTTCGACAGGTCTGCTTCAGTGACGAAAGCACATTCGAAATTTTGCAGAATAAAGCTCAGTATGTGCGTCGTCGTCATGGAGAAAAGTTTCATCCTGATTGTGTCGTCCCGACGGTTAAACATCCCACCAAAGTGATGATTTGGTCAGTCATCAGCGGCAAGGGCACTGGACGTCTGTACGTCGTCAAAGGAATAATGAGGCAAAATCAGTACAAAGAAGTATTAGAAAATCGGTTGATTCCGCAGCTCAGAGAATGGTTTCCAAATGGGGAACCATTCACTTTCATGCAAGATGGAGCTCCCTGCCACACTGCTCGGTCTGTTAAAGCTTTTTTGGCAGAAAAAAATATCCCTCTGTTGGATTGGCCGGGTAATAGCCCTGATATGAACCCCATTGAAAATGTGTGGGAGCTGATGAAAAGAGAAGTGGCTAAAGATGTGATTATCAACAAAACTCAGCTCCTAGAAAAGATTATTCATGTGTGGAATCATCATCCTCAAATGCAGGAGACAGTACAATCTTGCATTGATAGCATGCCGCGCAGAATTAAAGCTTTGATAGCGGCTAAAGGTGGCTCAACTAAATATTGACTTTTACTAACATTAATTTCACTTTTCTTTAAAACTTAATAAACTTATGCTTTTCTAAATTAATGCTGTTTTATTTATGTCAAATAAATAGGTAATTGATTGGATAATATAAAAATAAAAAACAAATCAATTTAAAATAATAAAACGGTACAATATCACTCGGTAATTAATATTTTACATGAAATCTTGCAGTGCGTCTAATAATTTGGCCAGGGACTGTATATATATATATATATATATATATATATATATATATATATATATATATATATATATATATATATATATATATATATATATACATTTTTAACGGTAACTGGTGATAATTTTCGACAATCTACACCCTGTGGAGAATATTCTATAATATTTTGCAATTTTTTAAAAATAATACTAGGAAAAATGTGCGCAAGTATTACATTATATATATTTTTGAACTCGTCTTTTTACCAGCTCACTCGATGACTTGGCAAAAAAAACTAACCCCTTAAGTCAAAATTTAACTTTCAAACCTACACATCTCTGAAGAGGCCATTAATCCTTATGTTAGTGCCAAATTTCAACTTTCTATGTCAAATAGTTTCGAAGAAAATCGAAGTGATCTTATAAATGTTCCCTACGGAACACTAAAAATACCTTTTTTAGGAGGAACACATACAAAATTATAACGTAAACACATACATTATTCAGACTAGTGTTTCTAATTACCTTGACTTTCTGATTGATCATAATTTCGATAAAACCTTTGATACCGTATATTTCGATTTTGTATCATATTTATTATTATCTCTTTTATTATTAATAAAATTATCCAGGCCAGACAACTACTATTTTCATAATAAAGATTGATATGATTGTTATTTTATCGATGGTTATTGTTGTTAACGACTTTTGAATTTCGTAGACAGTAGAAAAAAAAAACTAATATTTATTTTTTATTACAATATTTTTTATCCGACTGTCAGTCAGTTAGGAAGGTGGAGCTTTTGATTCCTGGGTATGAATTCATGTTAAATTATTAGGATGTACACCCTAATCTACTGGATAAATTTTAATAAATGAGGGTTAAAAAGGTTATAGCAGGTTCTTTTTACAGAAACTTACGTGTGCTAAACGGTTAAACTTTTGTCGTAGGGAACGGGTTCTAACTGTAAGAACACTACTAAATATGCATTTTTAGTGTTCCGTACGGAACACTTATAAGATCACTTCGGTGTCTGTCCGTCTGTCTGTCCGTCTGTCCGTCTGTCACACCCGATTTTCTCCGAAACTACTTGTCATAGAAAGTTGAAATTTGGTAGCAATATAGGAATTGATGGCCTCATCAGAGCCATGTAGTTTTGAAAATTAAATTTTGACTTAAGGGGTTAGTTTTGGGGGGTGAAATCGGAAATAAAAAAAAAAAATTTTACTAGGTAATCGAGTGTGGTGTCAAATGAAAGCTTGTGAAAACACGAGTAAAAAATATATATATAATGTAATACTTGCGCTCACTTTTCTTTGCATTATTTTTAGAAAATCGCGAAAAATCGCTGTCCACCCGCCTTATCTCGGAAAGTACTTATCAAAAAAATTTTGAAAAAATTCTGGAATATTCTCCACGGGGTGTAGATTGAACGAAAATTATCACGAGTGCATTACCTGTAATAATTTATCTGTTATATAAAAAAAACAGAAATTTCAAGGTCATCAATTTTTAGTAAAGATTGGAATAAACTTTGTTGAAAACTTATTTGGGGTGTGTTTTGTGAAGTCACTGATCATTTTATATCACCGTAACATAAATTTTTGACTTAAGGGATTCGTTTGGAGGGGTAAAATCGGAAGTGAAAAAAAAAATTTTTTTACTAGGTCATCGAGTGTGGTGTCAAATGAAAGCTTGTGAAAACACGAGTAAAAAATATATATATAATGTAATACTTGCGCACACTTTTCTTCGTATTACTTTTAAAAAATCGTGAAAAATCGCTGTCCCCTACCTTATCTCGAAAAGTACTGATCAAAAAATTTTGAAAAAACCCTGGAATATTCTCCACGGGGTATAGATTGAACGAAAATTATCATTACCTTTAATAATTTATCTGGTATAAAAAAAAACAATATTTCAAGGTCACCAGTTTTCAGTAAAGATTGGAAACAAACTTTGTTGAAAACTCATTTGGGGTGTGTTTTGTGAAGTCACTAATCATTTTATACCACCTTAAACAAAACTTTTTATTTCAAAAACAATCAACGTACGGAACACTAATTGTGCAAGTTCAACTTGCACTTGACCGGTTTTTTTTATATATTTTGGGCACCGTAGGTACGTTATTAAAATAAACAGATATAATAAAATATCTTTATTCCTACGTACTATGTATTAGACTTGTAACCCAGTACAGTCCTAAAAAATATTTAAGTATGAAATTATATATATATATATATATATATATATATATATATATATATATATATATATATATATATATATATATATATATATATATGTACATATGTATATACATATATTTTAAAATTTTCTTGAACCATCAATTAATATTTATTTTCAATTCTTGGGCTTTGGGTTCGTTTTATGAATATTTGGTATTCAAAATTAAACTTAAATTAACGTTTCGCCCTTTGGTTTAGGGCATTTTCATGTTTTTCTTTATTTCTACAAAATATACAAAATATAAAAAAAAATTACATTTAGGTACACTAGTACAACACAAATTATTTAACACACACAACCATAAACTTTTTATATAAATTCTTAGTTATATCTTTAAAAATTAAAATCACATGGGACCTACCTTGAATCTCACATATTTTATTTACTACTGACAAGTCATAGTGGCATTCTTATCGATGTAGATTTTATTTTGTATTATTGATCTGTGATTTTTTTTTTGAATATTAAGCAGGTAGTCTTTTTGGTAATATATTAAGGACTAGTATACACTTTAAAATATTACTTTATTAAATTCGTATAAATATGACTAATTCCTTTTATATCACTTTTATCATTGACTGTAAATTTTTCATTTTTTTTAATTTCGATCATTTCTTTTATTACAAGTTTTCCAATATTAATGTGCCTGTTTAAAATCTTTGTTTCATTAAATTTGAAATCATGTCCAAGTTCCGTTGTGTGTTTGTGAAGTGCCGTTGTTGTATTTTTTGTATACTTGTGTCCATTGAGTCTGTTTTTTAATAATTATACAAATTTAATAAGGTAATATTTTAAAGTGTATACTCGTCCTTAATATATTAACAAAAAGAGTACTTGCTTAATATTCAAAAAAAAAAATCACAGATCAATAACACAAAATAAAATTTACATCGATAAGAATGCCACTATGACTTGTCAGTAGGAAATAAAATATGTGAGATTCAAGGTGGGTCCCATATGATTTTAATTTTTAAAGATAGAACTAAGAATTTATGTAACAAGTTTATGGTTGTGTGTGTTAAATAATTTGTGTTGTACTAGTGTACCTATTTGTAATTTATTTTTATTTTTGTGTTTTGTAGAAATAAAGAAAAACATGAAAATGCCCTAAACCAAAGGGCGAAACGTCAATTTGTTTAATTTTGAATACCAAATATTCATAAAACGAACCCAAAACTCAAAAATTGAAAATAAATATATATATATATATATATATATATATATATATATATATATATATATGTATATATATATATATATATATATATATATATATATATATATATATATATATATATATATATATATATATATATATACATACACATGCTTTTCAACTATCCTAAAAAGAACTGTTGAAGAAACGATGTAAGTGCTCGCTAACTATCAAATGACCTTGAAATATGATCACTATATCAACACCATGGTCACGAGTAGTTTGTTTGTTCTGAACTTTATAATTTTTTTCCAAAAAAGTCTTCTTCGGGATATATTAGACCGAATTTAGAGTGTTTGTGGCACTTCGTATGGGTATGACCGCCATATTAAGCATGGTCCTACTTAATGTTCATGTCTGACTTATTGATTTGTATTAGACATTTTGGAAAGAAGAAAAATAATTGGGTGTATTCTAATTAATTGGGAGTTCTTATGGCGACCGAAGAAAAATTTCATTTTTAGTAGTTTGTACCTGGTTCATTAATTACGTCATAAGAAAATGGATACCATCCCAAAAGAAACAGTACAAGTCATTGCCCTATTGCGAGAAGAGCATAGCCAACGTGTAGTCGCTGCGCAACTGCACCTAAGCCAATTAGCTGTCTCCAGAGTCTACAAACGATACCAAGAGACTGGCGCATTTATATCAGGAATTTGTCTCATTCTCTCCTTCCAAATCCTCTTACATTCACTTTTGCAAACTGAACAACTGTTCTAAACTGAATCTTCTTTACCTCGCAAACATAAATATACCGTCTTCTCACTCCCTCAAGATCCTCGGACTAATCTTCGACACTCACGTGAATACCTTATATCAAACACCTCAAAGCTCGCACCTCATCTGACTTAAATCTCCTAAAAATCCTCTCAAACTCGTCCTGGGGCGCTGATCTCCCTTCTAAGCAAACTATATACAAATCACTCATTTTTTTCAAAGCTCGCCTACGGCAACTTCATCTATAACGCTGCGAGTTCATCTGTCAAGAAGCAGCCCGACGCCATCCAAAATGCTTCCCTTCGCGCAATAGCTAGCGCCTTTCGCACCTCCCTAAGCCCTAGTCTTCAGTGTGTTACTTCAACCCCTCCATTGTACCTCGTCAGACAGCTCTCTCTCTTAAAATTCTATTCCTATTCGTTATTCCGCCCTTTCACCAGATATTCCCTAAATTTATTCTCAGCCCATCGCACATCTTGAACCTCTCTAAAAAATTCTATTTCCAACAGAATCTCCACCCTACTTGCTCTACATAATATTTCTCCCCCCAAATACGACTATCCGCTACACTCATCTTTCCCTTCATGGCTCTCTAACTGTCCCTCTATCGATCTCTCCATGCTCTCACTAAGGAAAACGGAAACTCCAAACCCATTAGACAAATACTTCTGAAAAAAATAGCAACTCATTATTCCAATTATACTCTACTCTATACCGATGGTTCCAAAACAAATAAGGGGCTTCTTTCACCACTTCACTAACTAACAAAATGCTTAAAATCCGATCGTATACTTCTATTTTTACCGCTGAGCTCTTAGCAGTTAAAGAGGCCATAGGTCACGCTCTAACTCTCACATCTGCTACGCGCTTACTAATTATCTCTGACTACAACGCTCTCACCTCTATAAAAACTCAAAAATTAAAATACAACTGTATTCCCCAGATCTTGGACCTATGTTATACCGCAAAATTGAAACATTCTACTGAATCCCCAGTCACATTGGCATCAGAGGTAATTACGAGGCTGACCTATATGCAAAACTAGAAATAGAGAGAGGTACCATAGGAGGGGTGAAAATCACCCCAGAGATATCAATTCCCTCCTTAATCATACTTTTCGTTCCTTATTCCAACTTGAATGGGACCTAATACCCTCTGACAATAAACTATGGCCCACCAAACCTTTGGTCTACCCTCCCCTAAACTCCTTGAACATTACCAGAAAGGAAAATGTTCTCATGCGTAGATTGGCTATAGGACATACCTATAGAACCCATAGATACCTTTTACTAAATGACCAAGCCCCTACATGACTGACAGCAGGATCTCTGATAAGTTCGTTGTCGAGCTGTCATTCATTAGATAGTCAAAAGAAGTCTTAAAGAAGTTAACCTAACTCCAAAGAGACCAGTAACAGACCCAAATTGACAGCAGCCCATCGACAAACGCGACTCAGATTTTCCCAAGAACATATCGGCTGGATCTTAGAGCAATGACGCTCCGTTTTATTCTCCGATGAGTCTCGAATGTGCTTACATGGCAATGATGGAAGAAGGCGAGTCTATAGGAGGCCTGGGGAACGCTATGCACATTGGTGCATTACTGAGACAGTCGCTACGGAGGAAGTCTGTCATGTGGTGGGAAGGCACCTCACTGGATGCAAAAATCGATTTGGTATTCATGGTATTCATACTAGTAGCGGTGAATTAACTGCTCATCTGTACCTCGGGGAGATTCTGCAGGAACACGCCGTTCCTTACGTTGGATTGACAATGCGTGGCCACATGCTGCAGCGTCGGTACGACAATACCTGGCGGAAGTGGGAATGTTTACATTAGACTAGCCTGCGCGGAGTCTTGCCCTCAATCCAATCGAGTACATCAGGAATGAGCTCAAAAGAAGGGTTCAAGCCAGAAATCTAGCCCCTGCATCGCAGAGGGACTTAAAGGTTGCGCTGGCGGAAGAGTGGGTGAGAAACCAACAAACAGTGAAAAAACTTACTCGTTCCATGAAAAACCGGCTGAAACAGTAATAAGGGCTGGGGGGGCGGGGGCGAGGGGCGGTAATACAAAATATATAGATTTCGTTTTTAGTGTTCCGTACGGAACACTTATAAGATCACTTCGGTGTCTGTCTGTCTGTCTGTCTGTCTGTCTGTCGGTCTGTCTGTCTGTCTGTCTGTCTGTCTGGTCTGTCTGTCTGTCTGTCTGTCTGTCTGTCACACCCGATTTTCTCCGAAACTATTTTACATCGAAAGGGGAAATTTGGTAATAATATAGGAATTGATGGCCTCATCAGAGCCATGTAGTTTTGAGAATTAAATTTTGACTTAAGGGGTTAGTTTTGGGGGGTGAAGTCGGAAGTGAAAAAAAAAATTTTTACTAGGTCATCGAGTGTAGTGTCAAATGAAAGCTTGTGAAAACACGAGTAAAAAATATGTATATAATATTATACTTGGGCGCACTTTTCTTTGTATTATTTTTAAAAATTCGCGAAAAATCGCTGTCCCGGGCCTTATCTCGAAAAGTACTTATCAAAAAATTTCGAAAAAATTCTGGAATATTCTCCACGGGGTGTAGATTGAACGAAAATTATCACGGGTGCATTACCTTTAATAATTTATTTGGTATATAAAAAAAAAAACAAAATTTCAAGGTCACCAGTTTTCAGTAAAGATTGGAAACAAACTTTGTTGAAAAGTCATTTGGGGTGTATTTTGTGAAGTCACTGATCATTTTATACCACCCGAACAAAAATTTTAATTTTAAAAACAATCAACGTACGGAACACTAATTGTGCAAGTTCAACTTGCACTTGACCGGCTTTTCTATCAATAAGTTTAATTGTTTAATTTTTCCTTTCTCTTACTCCTATTTTCAATCCTTGTTCTCCTAGTTTCCCCTTTCAATCGTTTTAATCAGTAAAAAGGGTAACGCATGCTTTGGAATTTGATATCATTCTAAAGAGAATAGAATGAGCTTTCAGATAATACTAAAATTTGTAAGAATACATGAACACTAAATTTTAGGATCTGTGTTAAATGAAGCCAAATATTTGGAATCGATTGTACCGTCACATATTTGCAATCGGCTCTCGGACTATTCGAAATTCTATCACAGTGTAGAAAAGGGAAAGTTTTTTGTATTTCATGCTTACACAAATTCGAGGATTTTCAACTTTTTTTTGTAATTTGGGACGGCATATTGACAATAAATCAGTCCGATGACAGTTTAGATTCTTTGGGTCTTGTGTGGAATGAATTACTGTAAAATGACTTTTTTATTTGGGTTGTAACATGACTTATACAATATGGTGATATATTTCTTAGTTTAGTTACTTCTTCGTTAAGAGGATCGTTGCATCCGTTAAAGAAAAACACTGCTTTTTTGTATCCATTATATGATTGGTATATTATTTTTTACAGTCTTTAAATTAGCAAGATCACGACATTTAATTTTCGGCGAGAGGTTGCCGGTATAACTTTCAAACGAAAAAAGATATCGATTTTCAATTTTATATGTATGTTTATTTTGCCTTTTCTTTTTGCAGAAAGGGCAAGCGAATATAACCTAACACTTTGGGTCGCAATGGTTGATTATGAAACAGCTGACTCGGTAGAAATATGGGCAATCCTTGATTGTACTTATTTTTAAAAAGGGGAACAAATTTAAATTGGAGAATTACAAACCCATCAGCCTGTTATCCGTACTATACAAAATCTTCACTAGAATAATAACATATATATTAACGAACAAATTAGAGAATTATCCACCACGTAAACAAGCGAGATTTAGACGGAGATACAACACTTTGGACCATCTTTAAACAATTAGATTACCAATGGAAGAAGCAAATGAATATAAGTTTATCTTGTTGGGCAGTCTTTAACGTTTTAAGTAATAACTAAATCGACAAAGGATACATAACTGTTCTTGAACACATATATAAAAATGCCACATCACAAATATTACTTGAAGAAAAAACAAATAAAATCAAAATTAAAAGGAGAATTAGACAAGGCGAGTCAATATCTCCAAAACTGTTCACGTTGACTCTAGAAGACATGTTCAAATCACTAAAGTGGGAAAATAAAGGACTATTAATAGACCGTGAACAATTAGATTACTTAAGGTTCACAGATAATGTCACTCTGATCGCCAACACAAAAAAAAGTTACGAGAAATGCTGATGGAAATAGATGGCGCATTGGTATAACAATTAAAAATAAACGAAAAAATCGTAATCTTAGAAGTTACCAAAGTGTTGTGTTCTTCGCATTTGCTGAACCATCCCAGGACGCGTTTCGCCGTATCACGGCTCATCAGCTGGGCTAGGTTCAGCAAATACGAGAACACACTTTTAGTCCTTTATCCAAGTAACTAACGGAAAACTATAACAAATAGATGCTTTTACTGCACTCTACCGGCGACTTACTAAGTCATTCAAGCAGAGCTGCCAACACGGCTGGCAATTTATTTGCAGAAGCGCACCTTTCTCAAGCTTACTGCTCGAAGGCATAGATGGCGCATCCTGGGATGGTTCAGCAAATGCGAAGAACACAACACTTTGGTAACGTCTAGGGATTACGATTTTTTCGTTTATTTTTAATTGTTATACCAATGCGCCATCTATGCCTTCGAGCAGTAAGCTTGAGAAAGGTGCGCTTCTGCAAATAAATTGCCAGCCGTGTTGGCAGCTCTGCTTGAATGACTTAGTAAGTCGCCGGTAGAGTGCAGTAAAAGCATCTATTTGTTATAGTTTTCTGATGGAAATAAATCACAACTCTCGAGAAATAGATCTAAAAATATACTTCACCAGAACCAAATAATTGAACAACGAAACTGAAGATAACTGACAGGAACTATTAATACAAGGTGAAAGAATAGGAAAAAAAAAATATTTAGGATAGAAAATCGAAATATCAAGAAATAATTTGAGGCCTGACTTGGATGGAAGAGTCCCGTTAGCTTGGTCTGCGTTCGGAAGGTTACAATTTCCATTTAAATTGGACATCCCAAATACGATAAAAGCCAGAGTGTTCGATTAATATGAACTGCCGGTATTAACATATGGCACCGAAACGTAAGCTTTAAATAAAATTGTAATATATAAATTCCAGGTTACCCAAAGAGCAATGGAGAGAAGAATGCTAAATATTAGACTCCAAGATCATATTCCTAACATCGAGGTACGATGAAGATCAAAAGTGACAGATGTAATAAAACGAATGTGTATATTAAAATGTAAATGGGCGGAGCATATCGCAAGAATGAATGATAAGAGATAAACACGCCGTATGGTTGCATGAAGACCTAGAGAATATAAAAGATACAGAGGTAGACCACAGGCAAGAGGGACGGACGACATAAAAAGATAAGCGAGACACGATTGGGTGCAAAAAGCAAACAATAGAGCTCATTGGAGACAAATTGGGAAGGCTTACATCCGACTATGGATGGAAAAAGCTAATGATGATGATGATGAAATGCTTTAAGTAATTGCCAAGTTGATGACCGATACACAAACATCATTAAGTATATATATATATATATATATATATATATATATATATATATATATATATATATATATATATATATATATATATATATATATATACAGGAGATAAATCTTGACCGATTTGTAGAATAAAAATTATCGAACTTTATTGGAGATGCGGTCTAAATGAAGGTAGAAATTAAACTCTTTGTGTTCACTGTCAAGCTTTCGATAATGTTTATTATCTTCTTCAAAGACACGTTTCTGGAAGCAATGGTGTTCGTTAGAAAACTCATTTTCAGTACAAAATGCATATTAAAATTAACGTTAAAACTATGCCATATAATTACATTATGTAAAATTATGCTAAAAAAACTTAACTAATTAAAAACTACTTACAACACATGAGTCCTAAAACAATTAACATTGCATTTTCATCGGAATCGCCGGAAAAATCAGCAATTTCACATGGATGATATTCGATTTACATTTTCATACGATGCACGTCGTAACAAAAGTGACAGGAAAAGTACAAAATAAAGGTAGGTTATGTTCGTGGTGACGTCATTGATGGTCAAGGAATTTTAATTTTGTTTAAAAAAGGTTAGCTCAAAAATGCAAACAGTAGGGGTTATTGAATGAACTACGAGGGGATATCACTTCATACAGTCGTAAGGGGCGAACCATTTTGGGAGAGGGGCAGAATAAACTAATGTTTTGGGAATCGCCTGGAAGGAAAAAAATAATACATCTAATGTGGGAATGAACGGAACGTTAAATCCGGTACTAGTTACAGATACCTGGCCCAAAAATTTTAATTGAAAAAAATAACTTGACAGCATATCTGCAAAGAAGAGTGTCCATGTCCTGGTCCTCGTTTGAAAGAATACAAGGAATATTTAAATTCGATGTGCCTAACACGTTTAAACCTCAGGTTTTCGACCGTTATGTTGTCCCGTTCCTTATCTATAGAACATGTCTCTAAAGAAAAGTATAATTCTTAACGAGCCATAGAAAGAAGGAGTTGAAACATTAAACTTAAAAAGGGCATATATATTAAAGTGGAACTGGGCCGGGCATATTGGAAGAATCAGGGACAATCGGTGGACACAAAAAATTATAGAATGGAGATAACGAGCAAATGAAAGAAGCAGACCGCAAACTAGATGGTCAGATGACATGAGAAGCTTAACTGGGCATGACTGGATGAGAGGAACACGCGATAGAAAACACTGGCAGCGGTTGAGGGAGGCTTTTATTCTACGATGAATACAATCAGCTTAAAATGAAGAAAAACATATACATTTAGTTGTCATGCCGATAGGTTTTATTGATTTTGCAAAATAAGTCCTTTATTATTATTTTTCCAATATTTCCATTGTTTCTGGTCCAGTTTCCATCAAATATAGTGGACAATCTTACCAGGTATTGTGCTTACATATGAAAGAAAAATTCTTTTTAGAAATAAATTAATAACAATTAATTATATACATGCATAGATATACCTAAAAACATAAATGGTGTTTTCTTATTATCGTTAGAAATATGATTTCCTTCGTGGGTGAAGTTTGCGCTTGGACTATACGACGTAATAAAATTTCAAAAAAAGAGGGAAAAAGTTTCTTGTACAAAAGGCTTGGGGATTTGTAATCCGATAAGCCCGTAAAGAATATTATAGGTTGGGGAGATGATATATTTAAAACTGTATTAGTGGAAAAGTGATAGAAAAACAAGGTTATTTTACTTGTGATCGATTTCAGAAATAATTGGATGACATTGAAATATATGTATATGTATTTTTACCTACATTTTTTAACTATACATATTACTATGTAATGTTAGTAATAGTTTTGTTATTTAATAATTGTTTGCCTCCCTTAATGCATTTTTTGAAAAAATAAATTTACAAGCTCAATTTGCTACACGTGTAACCTTTTGATTGATCTCTATGACCTCAAAAATGCATTTTTATTTTCATTTTGATGATTGGAAATAGTAAAAAATAAAACCAGTCAAGTGCAAGTGGAACTTGCACAATTAGTGTTCCGTACGTTGATTGTTTTTAAAATAAAAAATTTTGTTAGGGTGGTATAAAATGATCAGTGACTTCACAAAACACACCCCAAATGAGTTTTCAACAAAGTTTGTTTCCAATCTTTACTGAAAACCGGTGACCTTGAAATTTTGGTTTTTTTTCTATACCAGATAAATTATTGAAGGTAATGATAATTTTCGTTCAATCTATACCCCGTGGAGCATATTCCAGGATTTTTTTAAAATTTTTTGATCAGTACTTTTCGAGATAAGGTAGGGGACCGATTTTTCACGATTTTTTAAAAGTAATACGAAGAAAAGTGTGCGCAAGTATTGCATTATATATATATTTTTTACTCGTGTTTTCACAAGTTTTCATTTGACACCACACTCGATGACCTAGTAAAAAAATTTTTTTTTCACTTCCGATTTCACCCCTCAAAACGAATCCCTTAAGTCAAAATTTATGTTACGGTGATATAAAATGATCAGTGACTTCACAAAACACACCCCAAATAAGCTTTCAACAAAGTTTATTTCCTATCTTTACTGAAAATTGATGACCTTGAAATTCTGTTTTTTTTTATATACGAGATAAATTATTACAGGTAATGCACTCGTGATAATTTTCGTTCAATCTACACCCCGTGGAGAATATTCCAGAATTTTTTCAAAGTTTTTTGATAAGTACTTTCCGAGATAAGGCGGGTGCACAGCGATTTTTCGCGATTTTTTAGAAATAATACAAAGAAAAGTGCGCGCAAGTATTACATTATATATATATTTTTTTTACTCGTGTTTTCACAAGCTTTCATTTGACACCACACTCGATTACCTAGTAAAAAATTTTTTTTTCACTTCCGATTTCACCCCCCAAAACTAACCCCTTAAGTCAAAATTTAACTTTCAAAACTACATAGCTCTGATGAGGCCATCAATTCCTATATTAGTACCAAATTTCAACTTTCTATGACAAATAGTTTCGGAGAAAATCGGGTGTGAAAAAAACGGACAGACGGACAGACAGACGGACAGACAGACAGACAGACAGACGGACAGACAGACGGACAGACAAACGGACAGACAGACGGACAGACACCGAAGTGATCTTATAAGTGATCCGTACGGAACACTAAAAAACAGCAAGTGAAGTGTAATGTGCATCAGTTGTCTGACCACTCTCAGGTTGAACAGGACTAGGGATGGGAATATTTTTCGATACATGAACAGTTACCAATATATCGAATAACGATAGGTAAACTCAAAAATTATCGATATATCGATAGTTATCGACTTATCGATATAGCGTTAGGCATCGTCTATTTTTACGTCTTTCAATTTTAGAAGGTTTTAATGTTTTTTTTAAGATTTCTACCCATCCCCTAATGAATTTTTCAATAAAAATTATTAATAAATCGTTATTTATCGATCCATCGATAGTTGTTGCTATAGTCGCTAATAGTTTACAGTAACATACGAGGTATATCCACAAAGTAAGTTCCGTTTCTATTTCTATCCGCGGCAGCGCTGCGATCGCAGTTCCGAGCATGCGTGGCAGTTACTCTGACTCAAGTAGAAGAAATGTACGCCATTTTCAGATCGCTGCTGCCGACGTATTCTTTGTAGTGCTTCTTTATGATGTCAGCCTTAATTGAAAATGCCGCCGCTTGTGAAATCAGATCGTTTTCTAAATGCAAAGAAAGTTAAACCAAGTGAAATTTATCGGCAAATCTGCGAGGTTTACGGACAAACTGCTATGAGTGATTCAATGGTTAGAAGATGGGTCAGACAGTTCAATGAAGGACGTGATCAAGTGCACGATGAAGAACGATGTGGACGCCCGTCTTTGGTTACTGATGAACTGGTTCACGCAATTGAAGAGAAGCTTAAGCAAAACCGTAAGTTTACAATTAGTGCTCTTGCTATGGAATTTCCGCAAATGTCACGATCACTAATTCATGAAATTGTTAATGAAAAACTGAAATTTCGAAAACTTTGCTCACGTTGGATACCCAAAATTCTTACTGAACAACACAAAAAACAACGGATGGGCAGTGCACTTCAGTTTTTGACACGCTACAATGAAGACGGTGATCATTTTCTTTCTCGGATAGTCATGGGGGATGAAACTTGGGTATCTTACGACACCCCAGAAACTAAACGGCAATCAATGGAATGGAGGCACACTTCGTCCCCAACGAAAGTTAAGCCTAAGTAAATCTTGACACCTCGAAAACTCATGTGCACCGTTTTTTGGGACCGAAAAGGCATTTTGCTGATTGATTTCTTACCACGAGGCCAAACAATCAATGCACATGTTTACTGCGAGACCATTAAGAAATTGTGCCGCGCAATACAGAACAAGCGCCGAGGATTACTGTCGAAAGGTGTTGTTTTTTTGCACGATAATGTCCGACCTCACACTGCGAACGTGACAAAAGAACTCCTACAGAAATTTGACTGGGACGTGTTTGATCATCATCCGTATAGCCCGGACCTCGCTCCTAGCGACTTTCATCTCTTCTTACACCTAAAATTTTTCCTTGGTGGTCGACACTTCAACGATGATGACGAGCTGAAAGAACATATTACCACATGGTTGAAAACACAGGCGGCAACCTTCTATGAAGAAGGCATACAAAAACTTGTGCCACGCTATGACAAGTGCCTACAAAATTTCGGAAGCTATGTAGAAAATTAGTTTAACAGTTGTAGATTTTTGTACAATAAATATTTTTTCTGTATCTGTACACGTTTTTTTTTATATAACCAAACGGAACTTACTTTGTGGATATACCTCGTATATTGATAGTTATAGATATATAGATAGTTATCGATATATTGATAGTTGTAGCTACAGTCGCTAGCAGTTTATATTTAAAAATTTATGTTTTGACAGCAGTGATAATTTATTTCACGGTTTCAGGAAGTTTGGATTGTCCTTAAAGGCTGGTATGACTTCCTTGGAATGTTACAGTCTCAATAACTCCTGACTTTAGTTTAAATGATGGGAATAAGTTGGGTCTTGCCTAAGTCTTCTTCCAAAATATTGTTTCCTTGTTGATGTTGTTAAATGAAATATCTTAACTGAGGCCGAGTAACCTTACAGTAAGAAACCATATCGAAAACAATTCTCAAAGAGAAAAAAGCCAATGTGTGTTCCACTGCTTGTAACCAAGTAGTTCTCTGTGGTGTTGATGGCAAATAAACTCCTGGACAAAATTAACGCAACAATCTGAAAATTAATTTATCTTTTTCTTATGTCAGTTTTAAAGTTTTATCGAGTATTTGAAGAGTAGGCTATGCATATTTTGTTTCGTTGTTCATGACAGAAATCAAAACAATTCGTGTAGATTTACAGTTTTAAAGAATTTTTTCGAAGATAAACAATTTTCTGTAATAATGCTATAGATTTTCTTTAAAAGTAAGCTTATAAATTGTTCCCTTTAGTAATACGTTTTTGTGGTAGAGTGTTTTATTTTTGACACCGAAGAATTAGAAAAATGAATCGAACAAGGAATTTAACTGAACACGAGGTAGTGCGAGCCTCAGTTTTATTGGACGAGGGATATTGTCAATTTGTTAGGCAAACATCGTTCCACAATAAGTCGTATGGTAAGACGCTTGAATGAAGTAGGAACTTACTCTAGAAGGCTAGAGCAAGGGCGAAAACGATGCACTAGCGACCTACATGAACGTTTTATAAGACAATATCCTTTAAGAAACAGGACTGTCACTAGTTCTATAATAAGAAACGAACTAGAAGCTGTTCGCAATGTTACAATTTTTTCTAAAACAGTTAGAAGACGGTTAAATGAAGCTGGATTAAACAGTAGGAGACCATCTACTGCGCCCTTGCTTACTAGAGAGAACAGAGTTGCCAGGTTACGTTTTGCTCGAAATCACGAAAACTGGTCTGTGGATGATCGGAAACAAGTTTTCTTCGCAGATGAAACTAGAGTTAGTCTAAAACATCCAGATGGTCGTGAGCGAGTATGGCGAAGACCAGGAGAGAGCTTTGCTCCTTGCAATATCTCTGCAAGGATTCCATTCGGCGGTGGCTCTGTTATGTTCTGGGGTGGCATCTGCTTTGATGCTCGCACAGAGTTAGTTCCTGTCCGTACGAGATCCATGAATGCTGACTACTATCTTGAGAATATTGTAATATAACATGTGATGCCTTTCGGTCATTTTGTGGGGCTCAATTTCCTGTTTATGCAAGATAACTCTCGACCTCACGTGGCTAGGGAGGTACTCGATTATCTTAACACGTTGACTGCCAACTACGAGATAACTCGTAGATTGCGTTCTTTTCTCGGACGCCAACTACGAGTTATCTCGTCCTGTTTTTACTTGCCATTTTTGTGCAGCTACGATTAAACTCGAAATATATCAGTGCTAATCTCGATAGATGGCTTCTGGGAAAAGAACAAAAAATCAATGCTGGCTTGCATGAACAGAAAATTTATTAAAAAATGAACAAAAAATATAATTATAAAAATTAGTTCAAATTCAAGAAATAAAATAATATTTTATTGTTTGTGGAACTTCTTAAAACAATCTTCCACACAAAGGGCTGGCTTCTCTTTACAGGCTGGACAGAAATAACGCGTTTTCTCGGCGTTTTTTTGCTTGGGTACATATACGACATGGCTTTGTCGGACGCTGTTCTTTTTCGTAGGTGGTAGACTCTCTAAATAATGGAGCTCTTGCAATTTAATTTTTTTCGAAACTGGTTGAATCTCTTCTCCAATCAACGCGACGACGAATTCTTCTCTGAACTTTATCAGTTTTATTTTAGAAGATGTTACTTTTTGAAAAATTTTGTGAGCATTGTGTATATACTCGTATATCTCTATAATATGTAATGAAACCTTTTTGGGCCATCTAATAGTCTTTCTTAGAGATGAGTAGTACGAAAGCATTTGATCTGATCGGTCAATGCCAGACATTCCATTATTGTAATCTCGAATTATATTCGGTTTCATACAAATTTTTCCATTGCGATTGGGCACCTCTACCATTTCAACAGCATGCATGTTTGAAATGCTAAGGACATCTCGTTTGTCTTTCCATTTGCATACAGTAACAGGACCATTTTGCTGCCAAATACACTCCCCTTTTTTCAGTTTACGATTTACCACATCTCTGGGGTTTCCTTTTCTGTTATTTCGTAAGGTTCCACACACATAAGTTTTTCGTGTATTTAGCAGTTTTGTAAGAGTAACAGAATTATAAAAATTATCCATGTAAACCGTGTATCCTTTATCGAGATAGTCCTCAAGTAAATGTAAAACAACGTCAGTAGTGTGACCTACATTATTGTCAGTTTCCTCAGATTTTCCGCTGTAAATCTTTATTTTCATTACAAGACTGTCGGACTCACATAGTTCATACAGTTTGATATCATATTTGTGTTTTTTTTTATTTTTAATGTATTGGCGGAAAAGCAATCTTCCCTGCCATAGCATCATGGATTCATCAATACAAATATTTTTATCTGGTACATAGTTTTCATGCATAATATTATTGAAATGATTTAGTATTGGTCTCACCTTGTATAATCTGTCGGCAGATGGTATTGAGTTATCAACCAAATGAAAATAACGAAGTAACAACTGGAATCGATTTCGACTCATATGTGAGCGCCAAAAGTTTACATTATATAGCTTGTTTGTGCTCCAGTAATGTTCAATTGATGGAAAAGTACAAGGTCCCATTTGCAACAAAAGTCCAATAAAAACTTTCATCTCTGCAGCACTGATGTCTTCCCACTTTGATAACCTATTAGATCTTTTTATTTCTTTGCGTTTTTCAATTTCTTGCGCAGCATATAAATTAGTTTGTTCCACCAGTAATGCAAGAAATTCATCCGAAAAAAATAAGTCCACCAGCGTTTGTACTGTAAAATTTGTCGTATCCAATTTCACACCAACATTTTCTTGGAAAATAAATAATTCAGGATTTTGTTGAATTTCTGTCCACAAATCCTCATTCGCATTTGATGTTGTTGCTTGGGAATCATCGTCATTATCTTCAGATTCGGGATCAACTTCAGGTTCGGAGACGACTTCGTCTTCACTATCACTTGAATTCTCAGAAGGTTCATAATCGCTACTGTCGTTACCATCCTCGCCAAAAATCCCGTCAAATTCTGAATCACTTAGATTTGCGTAGTACTCAATTTCATTTTGAGTCAGTGGTCTTTTTCTTATCCATATTGCGTTCTTGATAATTTAATTATAACAATAATTATAAAACAAAACACTCAAGAAAGACGTAAATGTGATGCACTCGACAATTTCTGAGATACTACTGGCGAATATGGACGCGTATCTATGATTCAGCTTTAGAGAAGCGACAGGTCGAAGCGTGTCTGTGCGTGACTGTGTGCGAATTAACTCGTAGTTGGCTTCCGCGAAGAGATTTCTGTTACAGAAGCCAACTACGAGATAATTCGTAAGACCTTTTTTTTAAAAAAAACACATTTTTTATGCTTTTTGATGATAACTATGCACTAGAATTAGAGTTTTTAATAATATAATGTGATTAAATCAAATTGTCATTTTAGGCCAGATTTCTGAAAATTGCCGTGGCAGTCAACGTGTTAATTAAGTTGATATACCACCAAAAAGCTCGGATCTGAATCCGATAGAACATGTATGGGATCACCTTAAGAAAAATGTGAAACGTCATATACCTGCACCTAGAAACCTGAGGGAACTTGAAAATGCAGTTATCACAGAAATGGGACAAATTCCTCAAGATTTTATCCAAAATTTAATTAGAGCTTGCCTAGGCGCATAAACGCTGTCATCCGAAGTGGAGGAGGCAACACACGCTACTAGTGTCCCAGTTACACCATTAATTTTGCTACTAGTGTCCCAGTTTATTTTTTTCATTATTACATAATTTCAACGATTTTGTTATTAGGTCTTAAAAATAATTTTAATTCGAATCTTATAGAGAAATTTGGTAGCTAATTCACTTTTAAAGTATCCGAATAAGTTTTTTCTAACTTCTAGTGTAACCAATGTTCATAAAAAATTATTAAAATTAATTCATTATAGAGATTTGTATGATTTAATATATTGTTGCGTTAATTTTGTCCAGGAGTGTATTTTAATACCATCGTTCAATTTTTGTTACAGTTTTTCTTCATTATTAGCAGACAGTAACGACCTTACTGTGTCATCAACGACAAGGTAATCAGGTCCTCCAGTGGAAAGAATTATGCGTAAAAAGTGTCATTATCTCTTAGACTATTAATCCCTTTTTGACAACGTCCTAAAAAATTAAACTAAAATTATGTAGCCTTAAAATGTGACCAGTCATCCCGACGCAATTAATTTCAAATTGAGATTCAACGTTCTGAAACGTCACCGACATGATTTATTTTCAATACGCTTTCCCAAATTACTGAATAAAAAAAGTTTCCGGAACTCCGTGTAAAATTCGACACAAAAAATTCCCTGCCTGCATGTAGGAGGAGAGTGGGCGAATTTCGTACATCTGAGAAAAGTTTGTAACAATAATGCGGAAGTTAGAAAGATCTGCTTGTGAAAATTGTACCGAGAATGTAGACAATTATAGTTTTTTTATGTTAACATGTAGTTGCTCGTAGCATTAATGTTATGTATTAGTGTCTTGATTTTTGGTATAAACCTGCACATACATGGTGTTCTAAAATAAAAAAAAACGGTCAATGTGAGCGCTCGAATTTCGGCTACGCTTACAAATATCCATAGACAGCAAGAAGTCGTTCAACTTAACAAAGACCTGGAAGAGTTTCTATCTTGGGGTGACAGTGATTAAGTTGAATTTAACGCTACTAAACCTTCACGAGAGTTGTTATTTAGTAGAATTAAATAACAATTCTCGAGAAATAGGTCTAAAAATCAACTTTACTAAAACCAAATATTTGAACACGAAAGTGAAGATAACAGCCAGGGACTGTTAATAGACGGTCGAAGAATAGGAAACGTACAAATATTCATATATTTAGGACAAAAAGTCAAAATATCAAAAAATAATTTGGGTAGAAGAGTCTTGTTAGCTTGAGCTGCGTTCGGAAGGTTACAATCCCTATTTAAATTATACATCTCAAATACAATAAAAGCCAGTGTTCGATCAGTATGTACTGCCGGTGTTAACATATGGCACTGAAACGTGGGCTTTAAAAAAAAAGTAT
Organism: Pachyrhynchus sulphureomaculatus; assembly: GCA_019049505.1. Classification (NCBI taxonomy): domain Eukaryota; kingdom Metazoa; phylum Arthropoda; class Insecta; order Coleoptera; family Curculionidae; genus Pachyrhynchus; species Pachyrhynchus sulphureomaculatus. The sequence continues at coordinate 10,788,647 of CM032448.1, forward strand.
AATATATAACCTCCAGGTAATCCAAAGAGCAATGGAGAGAAGAATGCTAAATATTAGACTCCAAGATCGTATTCCTAACATCGAGATACGAAGGTCAAAAGTGCGAGATGTAATACAATAAATATGTATATTAAGATGGAATTGGGATAGGTATATCGCAAGGACGAATGATAACAGATGATTGAATGGAGGCCTAGAAAACTTAAAAGATGCAGAGTTAGACCACAGAAAAGATGGACGGATGACATAAAAGGATTAGCGGGACACGATTGGATGCAAAAGGCAAATAACAGACCTCTATGGAGACAACTTGGGGAGGCTTACATCCGGCTATAGATGGAATAATCTAATGATGATGACGAAACCCACGCAGCAGTTTTTTTTATCGGAACCTGGCATAGTTATGTCGGGATACTCCACTCCTCTAGTATCGTCACTCAATTTGGTGGGAGCAAATATGTTTTGGAAAGAACATGTTGCGTATATAGAAAAGGAAGCTTCAGATCTCAAAAGTTAGAAAAAATAGAAATTTTTACACTCTTCAACAACTTTTAATTCCGTACAAAGCTCAAATTTCATCGATGATGGAATATTGCTTCCGTGTTGGAGGCCTTGCTCCCGAACACACATTACATTTGTTGGATTCTAGTCAGAAGGGAGCTTTTCGCCTAACTGGAAACTCAAAACTGATCAGCAACCTTATTTTTTTTTTATGGGTCTAGCACACGTGCTGCAGGGAAGAAGTCCCTAAAGCGCCACGTGAGCGACACGTGTGCGGAAAAAGCTATTCACGTTGTTCTTGAATCGCTGTAAATTGTACTCAGTGGGAACACAGTCCTGGGCAAATTATTCCAAAGGGATGATGTTCTCCATATAAAAGACTGCTTGAAAAGCGCTGTACGAGGGGTAACAAGCTGAACCTCATACGGATGTGAAGTGTACTTCTAGCATGCACCGCTCTGGGAAAAATTAAGCGGGCCACATCCTTCAAACACTTTCCATGTAAATATTTGTAGAATAGGCTCAAGTCGCCAACCGTTCTTCGATGTTCCAGCGAATCAAGGCCGCCGGTCAATTCCAGTTCTCCAATCAGACGAACGGCTCTTCTCTGAATAGAATCCAACAAATGCAGTGTATTTTTGGAAGCGGAGCCCCAAACATGGGAGCAGTATTCCATAGTTGGTCAAATTTGAGCTTTGTAAAGAATTAACAGTTGTTGTGGAGTGTAAAGCCTTCTGGTTCGTAATAATACTCTCAACTTTTGAGAAACTCTCCTTGCTATGCCTGCAACATGTTCATGCCAAGATATATTTGCTCCCAAATTAACGCCCAACAAATTGAGTGACGATGTTAGAGGAATGGAGTGCCCCGACATAACTATGTCGGGTTCAGCAGATCGTTAATGTAAATGAGAAAAAGAGTCGGAGACAGTATGGAGCCTTGTGGTACATCGGCGTTGATAGTGAAGGTGTTAGAAAGAAATCCGTCGACTGCCACTCGTAAAGAATGCTCTCTGCGGGAACATAAGAGCCACAAACAGAACTTTTCAGCCATACCATAAGAGCGTAGCTTAGCCAACAGCCCATCGTGCCAAACACGGTCGAATACCTTGGATATGTCAAGAGCAACCGCTCGAGATTCTCCAAAGTGTTCAATTGCGTTGTTCCAAACGTGTGTTACATAAGTCAGAGGATCTTCTGTTGATCTATTTTTACGAAAGCCATATTGATGATCGCTAATAATGTTGAATCCTTCAAGATATTTTAGAAGATGCTGATTGATAGCCTTTTCCATGACTTTCGATATTATTGAAAGCAGTGCGATTGATCGGTAGTTTTTTGGCAAGGTCTTCTTGCCTTTTTTAGGTATCGGCTGAACTGTGGCACATTTCCAGCAGGAAGGAAATATTCCCTTTCTGTAGGATAGGTTGAAAAGTCTACAGAAAAACTGGTGTAAGTTCCCTCGCACAGTTTTTGAGAACTATGGCAGATATTCCGTCAGCGTCAGAAGGTTTTTTGGTGTCTAGCTTCATTAAAATACGTTTTATGATACGCTATCTGAAGAGAATATCGGGCATTCTTGACTACACTATGGGAATAGTAGGTGGTGGTGTTTTTTTCCTTGGAAATCGACAGTAGAATGTGAAGCAAAGAGTTCAGCCAACAAGTTCGCTTTCCTCAACAGGTGTCGTTGCAATAGAATTATCTGGCCGTGTTTTCCTTCCTTGTTCCTTGAAACAGTGAAGAATGGTTGACGATTTGAGTTTATTCCATAAGTACTTTCCTGGAAAGTGTTCAATGGATGTAACCCGCTTAATTTCTCCAAGAGCCGTACATACCAGGAGTAGAATGTCGGGCTAATACATTATTTCCGTATGAGGTTTGGGTTGTCACATGTGGAGAACCTTATCCTTTTGGAATAATTTGCCCAGGACTGGAACGAAAACTTTCACGATCTTGGTTAGATGACAATAGTAATTTTTTGAAATTAGACTGTGTCAATTTAGAATAACTTTTAGATGTTTCGCCTACGATTGCACAACGCATCTTTAGAGATCTTTATATCATGAGATTAGGACACCAAATTAACCCCAAGAACCACGATTTCTCTTCCAAGTCGTTGTTTTATAACTTCCTGCTCTCTGTGAATATTTTTATGTGTGTTCAAACTTTGAAGGTAAATGATGGTACAAGGGAGCCGTCATGAACAAAATCATCTATTAGATTTTTGACCTTTTTCAGCAGATCGTTAATGTAAAGTAGGAAGAGAATTTTGGGGTTCCGGAGTTACTGTCACCGCAAGATAGAATGTCTTCCAAGTCTTTGTTAAGTTCAACGACTTGCTGCATCTGTCGATATTTGCGCTAGTTTCTGAAAAAAGAAAAAATCGTACTGTCATCAGAAAGCTGTATTTTGGATTCCTGCTCTAGGAGATCCCGCTAAAAAGGTAAAAGAGAGTAGAAAACAGTATGGAACCTTGTGGCACACTGTTGTTGATCGTAAAAAAATCCTCTCTGAGGAAAAAAGAGATTCACGGTAAAACTACATAAATAATTACTACTACTGATACTAATGTTAAATAAATAAATAAAGTATTATAAATTATTTGTAAAGTAGTTAATTACTTTATTTAATACTCGCGTATTTTTGGTTACCCGTTTCCCATTGTCTTCTCGACTAGATAATAATTGCATTATTTCTGTAGAACCCAGTTGATCATAAACTTTTTAGATCTTCCAAAGTTATGCATTCAGATGCAATTCTTTTAATCATAAGTTCTGAAATAACACATTTTAAAGGCATTAAAGATGGCAATATTAGTTTTTTCATGACGCTCTCTTTATACGATACGTAATTTGTAATTACGACCTAAACGTTTCTCATGAGTTATCTTTTTAGTAAAAGAATTTTTTTACATAGCCAACACTTTAAATTTTTTCCTAACTCATCTGACTCGATCCGTTAATCACTACACAGGTTAGGCTCTTCAGTTTTTAATTTTTTCGAGTTATTTGCTCTCAAAATACTTTTTTTGCGTTTCTTGATGAGCTTTTCCTTTGCAAATTTGCCTTTATTATAACACAGGTCAACACCAATTTTGACTTTGATAAGAGGGTATGAAATTTCGAAAGACTTATCGACACTTAGACGATAAAAATATATATGGCCTGAAAAAGTTTGCTTTTGTATCCAGGAGAACGGTTGAACAGTATTTTATAAAAACCATAGTTTAAATTTTTATTTATTGATAAATCGAAACAAATATATTTATATATGATTTTTAACAACCTTTACTATCATATCAAATGAGGCGTTGCGGATAGTAAGGGCGAACTCAACATTGGGTCAAATTTTTTTTTTTTATATAATTCTATTTTATAGTACTTTTCCTACATCACATACCGGTCTAATTGTTGAGTTCGCCCTTGCTTCGCCTTCAAATTTCAGTATCAAATAAATGAAAAATTTCGAACAGGCGATAGCCGGGCGGGTAGTAAGGGCGAACTCAACAATTTCGCGCGGAGCAACCGCCGGTATTGCGTCACTAAATGAGGTTTACTTGAAATTTTACGCTTTCTGCGTGTTAGTTCAAGTTAATTTTGAAGTTAATACGTTTATGTTTTGTTTGGTTTTGTTGCTTCTTTTTTTAAGAAAAGTATGGCGCAACCTGGACCTTCTAGTAGTGAAGTAAGTGTACAACATTTAGATGGTAGTGCTGTGTCGGGTTATTCGCGAAAGAGACCTGCTAAGATGAATGATTGGCAAAAAAACGAGTGTAAGTTGAAACGAAATTCAGGAAGTGCTTACATTTCAAGAAATAACAAAAGGCACGTTGTGGCCCGCAAAATTGGACCTCCTTGCAAGTGTGGATGTTTTGAGAAAATAGGCGCTGAACTGGTCACCAATATTTTTGTCTCTTTTTGGCAAATTGGAAACTATGATCTACAGAATGCTTACTTATCAAAATTGTTGATCTGCAATGATGTAAAAAGATCTTACGTAAAGGGGCGTCCAAGTCGTACCCTGAGACCCATTCAATATAATGTGACTGTTGATCACGCTAATCGTGAAGTTTGTCGTACTGCGTTTTATAACATTCATGGCATCTCTGAAAAGCGCGTTCGAGTCGTACTTGACAAAACCAGCAGAACTGGAACTGTTACAACGGATCAAAGGGGGAGGTGTGAACCCGCGAAGAAAATAGGAAATGACGATCTTTCTAAAGTAAAAGAACACATCATGTCACTACCTACTGTCACCAGTCATTACAGTCGCGCCAAAAGCCCTCATCGAAAATACTTACCTGTTGGACTTAATATTAAAAAGCTCTATTCTCTTTACAATGAATGGCTTACGGAAAATTACCCTGGTTACAGCCCGGTAAATCAGCACTATTATCGTGATACGTTTAATATGCAGTTCAATATTGGTTTTGAGCCCCCAAAAAGTGACACCTGTAATTATTGCGATAAAGTAGACATAAAAATTAAAAGTAGTCAAATGCACGATTCCGAAAATGTTGCTGAAATCGAGAATCTTAAACAAGAGAAGGAGTTACATCTGACCCGTGCAAAAGCTGCTCAGTCTCTTCTTAAGGGATTAAGGAGTAATGCCGATGACTCTTTTCTGGTCATAGCTTTTGATCTGCAGCAGGCTTTGCCAACCCCAAAGCTGACTACTGGGATTCAGTATTACAAAAGGAAGCTATGGACCTATAACTTTTGTACCCATAATGTAAAAACCGGTTCTTCAACGATGTACCTTTGGGATGAAAGTACATGGAGGCGTGGATCATGTGAGATTGCAAGTTGCTTGTACGATTATTTGTGTAAAGTTGATGTTAATGTTAAAAAAGTTATTATGTTCAGTGATAACTGTTCTGGACAGAACAAGAATTTAAATCTTGTTTTGGTAAATCTATACTTTATACACAAAGACCAGTTCACTGAAATTAAACACTATTTTATGATACCTGGGCACTCATACCTTCCCTGTGATAGGGATTTTGGGAACATTGAGAGAGAAATACGGAATAGCACTGTGTATACCATGGATAACTATAAGTTAATGATTGAAAGCTGTCGCCGAAAAAACCAGTTTTGCGTTGTCCAACTTAGACAGGACATGATTTTCAATTTCTCTAATTTTCAAAAGAAAATTACTAAAATGCAGATGGCTGGTGCTAAGTTTAAAGATGGAAAGATCTTTGAATTTACAAATAACTTTAAGCAAGGTTTCTACATTCATTCTGCTTACAATTTGGATGTCAAAACGGCAGTCAAACTACAAAAAGGCAAGGTGAAAAACTATGATCCTGATCATTTTCATTTGGCCAGTGAAACACTGACGAGACTTTACAGTGCTCCCATTAAAATACCAGCCCCCAAATTAAAGGACATTCAGGACTTGTTTACCGTATGTTCCCCTACCTTGGAGTCGGTACTTTACTAACATTATAGCCTCTCAAGACGCAGCAACGAATAAGAGCACCGAAAATGAAGATGTTATGGACGATGACCAAATAGATTACAACTGAACTTGGCTAATTATTTGTTTCTTTTCTTTAGTTTTTTTTTATGTTAGTTTCAATACCATATTTCCACTGTTTTGTATGTGGTATCAAGTAACTATTTTGTAATAACAAAACCTTTAACTAAAACAATAACCTTAAAATTAAATAAAATGTGTTCAAAATTTTTAATACCGGTCTAATTTTTTCCCAGGTATTGCCAATTTTAGGTGATAGTGTAGCATCAGAAACGAACAGTAAAATATGAAAAAAAAATACACAAATAAATATTTAAAAAACATTTAAAAATTGACGGAATACACTATTCTACTTAAGTAAATAATAAAAAGCTAATAAATTATAAATAAATAATAAAAACCTAATTTTGCCAATATTTTGTTGAGTTCGCCATTTAGATTTTTCTATAAATTCAATTTTTTCGAAACTTCATTTTGTTGAGTTCGCCCTTACTATCCGCAACGCCTCAAATTACAAAATAGTGGAAAAAGGTTTAAAAGTGAACCCTATTGCTTTTTCTTTCATGTTCATAGGTACTTTCTCTCACTAAACCCCAAATGTATTTCCCCATCATATTTTCGTTGTATTGGCCCTGATAACGTTGTTCGAAGTTCATAATATCTTGATTGAAAAACGTTCTCCTTGTTCTTCTGAGTACGCCCCTATATTGTTTTCAAATTTATCTTAATGAGCATGCAGCATATGTACTTTTAGAGACATTCTGCAACCCATGGTTTTAAAGTTTTCTAACATGTTTTCAACTAGCTCTTGGTAATTTTCAACTTTGTTATTCCCTAAAAATCCAGAGACTACTGCTTTAAAACTATTCTAATTTTTTTTTAGCACTAGTAAGTAATTTGGCAATTCTTCACTGGCAAAATTTTTTTTTAATTTGTGGACCGACAAAAAATCCAGCTTTAAACCTTTGCTTCTGACAACTTTGGAAAAAAGTTTTTTAAAAATGTAAAAGCTTCAGATTTTTTCATCTAACTTTTTTACGAAGTGTTTCATAAGCCCCAACTTGATGTGTAAAGGCGGCATTAATACATTTTCAGGTTCAGCAATAGGTTTCACATTTAACGTTTTGTTTTCCAACACAAAATTCCGTTCTTAGTGGCCATAATCGTTGAACAGAGTATTGAGCATCCGCTCTACTATCCCACAAACAGAGACAACACGGATATTTTGTATATCCACCCTGTAGTCCCAATAAAAATCCTACCATCTTAAAATCTCCAATGAACTGCCACTTATACTCTTGATATTTTAAAGCTTCGAGTAAAATTTTAACACTTTCATAGTTTTTTTTTAGATGTACAGAATGAGCGACTGGAAGAGATGGAAACTTATTTCCGTTATGTAATAAAACAGCTTTCAAGTTTTTCGACGAGCTGTAAATAAATAAACGTCATTCACTGGGAACACAGGGCATCCCAATTGCTTCAAACAAACCTCTTATATCGATACAATAACAAAGTCCATCTTCTTTGGTGAAGAACGTAGCAAATATCTCATGCCGACTTCGTTGATCTGTTATTTTGACATCAATAAGCAAATTCTATTGCTTCAAACGAGAACCCAAAAGCTCTGCCTTACTCTTCGGCAAATTCAAATCTCTTACTAAGTCATTAAGGTCTTCTGAGGTAAGAAAATGGGGTTTCGGTGGTTCCTGTGACAGTAAAAATTCTTCATCTTCAATATTTTTATTTGAACTCTGAGATGAGCTTGACTACTTATCTCTCCTTTCGTGTCAACTTTAACTTCATCATTCGAAATGAATCTCCATCTAGCCAAATCTGGTGAATACGGTGAATGTGAAAGTACTTCGAAGCGAAAGTCATGCAGTTTTGCAGCAACAATCCAATTTTTTTTGCCAGAACTGGACGTTTTGCCTGAGTAGCACCCTTCAGTTGATTTAGTAGTAAACTGTAATACTCCTCGGGATCTTTCTACCTTTTTCCAGATAATCTATGAGCATAACACCACAGTAAACATAAAACACAGTAGCGACGGTCCGACCCGCCATCTTTGATCTCAAGGGGTTCAAGTTTGTAATGATCACATGACCTGTCGCCACGGTGCTGGTATGATACCCACGAGATTTGGAAATATTCAACTTCCTTCTTTCCAGAAAAATCCTATTCTGTAGAATAAAAATGAATTTTGTTGATTGAAAGGAAGAAAAAAACGAAAAAAGAATTTTTTTAGAAACATTTTTTTTATCAAGTTCGTATTAAAGCAGATATACAAAAAACAGGGAAGAGGGTAAAAAAAACTAAGAAAAAAATATATTTGGCTTCAACGCTTTTTACAGGTTATTCATTTAAGTATCTCATTGTTGAATTTATACTTCTCAACTGTTAGGGATATTGTCCGGGGGGATATTCATTTTGAGAATATATCCCTGCACATCTTCAGCTTCGCGCATAGAATGTCAAGAATCATGCTTCTTATATTTCAGCAAATCCTAGTAAACTGGAGAGATTGAAAAATTATATCTATCATTTTCAGATGAGATCGTCTTTCTTCTGAATTTAAACATAACTGTTTTAAAAATAAAATGTAGCTCAAATATGAAAACACAATTATCATAATTTTTATATAATATTATGAATAAATTACCTTTAAAGATATTTGGAGATACTACATATATTTTTTACAAGCCCTAACTGCACAACAACAAACGTCCTCTCGACACCTTTTTAGTGTTCCGTACGGGACACTTATAAAGATCACTTCGGTGTCTGTCTGTCTGTCTGTCACGCTCGATTTGCTCCGAAACTATTTGACATAGAAAGTTGAAATCTGGTAATAATATAGGAATTGATGGCCTCGTCAGAGCCATGTAGTTTTGAGAGTTAAATTTTGACTTAAAGGGTTAGTTTTGGGGGGTGAAATCGGAAGCGAAAAAAAAATTTTTACTAGGTCATCGAGTGTGGTGTCAAATAAAAACTTATGAAAACACGAATAAAAAAAATATATATAATGTAATACTTGCGCGCACTTTTCTTCGTATTATTTTTAAAAAGGCGCAAAAAATCGCTGTCCCCAGGCCTTATCTCGAAAAGTACTTATCAAAACATTTTGAAAAAATTCTGGAATATTCTCCACGGGGTGTAGATTGAACGAAAATTATCACGAGAGCATTACCTTTGATAATTTATCTGGTATTTAAAAAAAAAAAAAAATTCAAGGTCATCAAATTTCAGTAAAGATTGGAAAACAAACTTTGTTGAAAGCTCATTTGGGGTGTGTTTTGTGAAGTCACTGATCATTTTATACCTCTGTAACAAAATTTTTTATTTTAAAAGCAATCAACGTACAGAACACTAATTGCGCAAGTTCAACTTGCACTTGACCGGTTTTATTTTATAATTATTTTCAATTATAACGTGAACCGAGTCATTTATTTATTGGAAAATTATTAGTAATGAATTTCGGAGCACATTATAAAAAGATTTTCCTTGAAATCCAGATGTAAACAAAAACCGAGGCTGCGCTGGCAGCCATGCTGTTGGTATAATAAGGGACGCATGCGTGATGAAAAACAGGACCTGTGATTTATTTTTACTGTAGCAATATCATGAGAATCCCAAAAAACTGTAGCCATGATTTTTCCTGCAAATGGAACTGATTTTACTTTCTTGAGAGCACTTCACCTGCTCCTACTCCCTGCTTCTACTGCTCTTTCACCTGTGACGTGTAGCGATGCATTGAAAAAATTCACTGAAATTATGTTTAACCAAGTATAAACACTGTAGGGAAGTACGTATTCGAATGAGTCTTTCGTTGATTGTTAACAACCGCAGTCCCCGTTTCTCATTCCTCTAGTATTGTTTTCATATCATCGTGGATCTCCTTTGGCGTTAATCTTTTTGTAAACAGGCAAAAACGCTGCACTTGGTCTCACTAAACTCGTTCTAACTTTAAAATCACAAATTCTGCTAACTAAAGAAAGTTATGAACTTATTGAGGGTACTATAATAGAAATAAAACTACGAAACATCTTCCTTTCCAATGTTCCAAACATACTACTAAAAGCGATCACATTGGAACATGGCATATTGTTATTATTGATATACGGAATGAATGTATGGGCCCTGAATCGAGACATTTTAAATCGTCTACAAGTAGCTCAACGAGCGATAGAAAAAAGAATGTTGGGTATATCATTGAGGAATAGACTGGCTAATGTAGAAATTGGAAGGTCTACGATAACTAACGTATCTGAGAGAGTGTGCAGATTGAAGCGGAGATGGGCGGGACACATCGCTAGAATCTGATAATCGATGCACCCCTTGAATAATCAACTGGAAGCCTTGAAATGAAAAAAAGAAGTAGAGAACTCCGACAAAAGTGATAGTCTGACAACATCAAAAGACTAACGGGATACAACTAGATAAACAAGACATGTGATCGAAGAAGATGGACGTACCTAGGAGAGGCTTAGGTCCGACAATGAACTGCGTAACTGATGTTCTAAATTACGATGTTATCTTCGAACCTTTTGACATTATTATAATATTTTCTGAGGCCGACCATCAAATTTATGTAGTGCTTTTATATGTCAAAAAAGTGCTCCTACAATCTTCTAAAATTTAAGCTAACTTGAGTAGAGCTAAAAATAAACTTTTACTATTCTATTCGATATAAAATATATTCACTCTCGTCGAAGTATATTCAAGATGGATACATTTTTGACTCCTCTTGTTTTTGTATGTGAGGCAGCAAGGTGTTTTTTAAAGTTAAATTTTGTAATTTATTTTTTGTTTATTTGAGGTGTTCTTTGTAAAAATGTTTTTTTTGTGTGTGCGTGTTACTCCTACTTTTTGAAATGGTTCTTTTTTGTGAACAGTCCTCACCCTCGGTCATTGATTTTAAGTTTACTGTTTTGGAAAAGACCTAAGCCTTTAGAGTTCCAGTTAAAACGAACTTTTTGTATCAAGAAGCTTCATCCCCAGTTGTAGTTTGGCGGCTCTCCGTTTGTTGATTGGAGCTCGCTATAAGTAATTTCAGATTTAATATTATCTTTATATCCTTGAAGAAATATCGTTTTATCCGTAAAGAAATTCCAATTGTATCTATATGCCCTATAGTTTGGTTTGTCCTTGGTTTTGTCGATAACACTGGTTTACAGCCAAAAAATACCAAGAACGCCACATGCCTAGATAAGTTAATTGGGACCCGTCCTGAACACGAAAAAAAAACGCTATAATTTTTTTTTTTAAGTACCGTTTTTTAGATAACGGTACTTTTGTGTTTTTCGGTGTACGGTCCCACTCAAACCCTTATGGAGCCCAACCGAAAAGTCCGATCGAGATAAATGTCATACCGTTGGAAAGGCAACTAAATGCCTTTTCCGGCGGTATACTATAAATTTCTATGTGACAAGAAGTGGCCTCAAAGTTCAAAATTTGCCTATTTTTTACGTTTTTTTTTTTTATTTTCAAAATTTTTCATTTTTATTTGTTTTTTTTTTCTACGTTATTGTAAAGATCTGGAATGTTTTATTTTTTTACCAAGTAGTTTATTTAATAACCAACATTTTAAACGTAATTTGAAAAAAAAAGGATGGAAAATAAAGTTTTTATTAAGGATTTTGTGGAACGACAATATTTTCATTTTCATTGCTCACACGCTATATTCGGCGTAAATTTAAAAAATTTAAATTAAAATGACGAGTGACTTGAATTTTTCCGTTTTTTTTCGGATGTATCTTCGCGAATAAGGAACCAACAATAGTCTGCCATCATTTGTTCATCCCACCAGCCCTTGTAACGTCTCTCGATTTCTTGCATTTCCTGGTGAAATCTTTCACCCTGCTCATCACTTTCGGATCCCAAGTTCATGGGGAAAAAATCCAAATGACTGAATAAAAAGTGTAGTTTAGGTGTCATATTTGAACCTAAAAGTTAAAAAGAATAAATTTCAAATAATTTTCAAATGATAACGGCCTTTTTGATATACATGCTTTCACTCAACGCTTACCAATGGCATTGAATTTTTGCAGTAATGTATCGATCTTCTCAGCGTAATCAGGACTTCTGTAGTTTCCCAAAAAGTTGTAAACGATGTCCTGGAATGCTTCCCATGCCTCCAAATGAGCTGGACCTAAACACTCATTAAATGCTTGGTCACCGTACAGAGCCCGAATTTGAGGTCCATCAAATATACCAGCTTCAATTTTGCTCGCTGTGGCTCTCGGAAATTTTTGTTTAAGGTAATTCATGGCAAGACTGTCTTTTGGCAACGTTTTCACAATATTTGTAAATAACCCAAGCTTAATATGTAGTGGAGGAAGTATTATCTTCTCCTGAGGAATGAGTGGGTCATTTTTAATATTGTACTCTCCGTGCGTACGCCCACTTCGTTCGGGCCAAACTTTTCGGATGTAGTGATTCTGACGGTCACGGCTGTCCCATAGACATAGAAAACAGGGAAACTTCGTATTGCCCCCTTGCAATCCAGATAGTATGGCAACTAATTTAAAATCAGAGCAAACTTTCCATTGATGTTGGTCATATTGTATGAGAGCGAGAAGTTCTTTCATTGCTTCATATGTTTCCTTTATGTATTTTCCATATCCGATTGGAATTGATGGTTTCGTATTCCCTTTATGAAGCAAGACTGCCTTCAAACTATCCTTGCCTCCATCCAAAAAAAGACACCATTCCACTGGGTCATAACTTTGTTGGAGAGCATTGAAAAGACCACGTATGTTGGCACAAAAACAAAAGTTTCCCGTTTTTGCGAAAAAAACTGCAAGTTGTTTGCTACGATCACGGTAATATGTAACACGTGTCTCAGGAGCACAATATCCCCACTGTTGCAATCGCGATGCAAGTAATTCAGATTTCGATTTCGGCAAATACAAATCTCGGCACAAATCATTAAGCTCGGCCTGAGTAAGTAAATGGGGTTTCTTATTTGATTGCATTTCTGATTCACTGCACTCATCTGATGAATCACTTATTGTTGTTCTTTTTCGTATTTTTGTGGGCTCTGCTACAATCAGCTGCGGTTTGGGGCACGATACTGAGTGCGGCACTGGCAGCGTCACCGAGCTAACAACTGGATAAACTGGTTCAATTCTACGTCCGACAGCCTTTTCCGTTAAACAGAAATAACAATCTGTTGTATGACTGATCGGGTTTCTCCATTGCATTGGCTTTCCAAATGTGAAGAAACTCTCTTGACCCTTACCAATTTTATTTAATATTGTTCGGCAGTTGTTACATGCATTATTCGGTGTCCACGGTTTGTCCAGAGACGCAGGTCGAAAGCCGAAATACTTCTTATACGCTTCAGATAAATTTTTCGTATTCATTTTTCGCATCAAATGCTGTGATTTCTTTTTCACAAGAACTCCACAAACATAACAAAATTCGTTGGGATCGATTGAACACATTTTATTTTTTGCACGTACAAAGCCAAACTGTTTACTGTGATCAGATTCAAATTCTGATGGACGCCGAATATAGCGTGTGTCAGGGCTACCAACGTATACAGTGATTCAAATTCTGATGGACGCCGAATATAGCGTGTGTCAGGGCTACCAACGTATTACAGTGATTCAAATTCTGATGGACGCCGAATATAGCGTGTGAGCAATGAAAATGAAAATATTGTCGTTCCACAAAATCCTTAATAAAAAAACTTTATTTTTCATCCTTTTTTTTTCAAATTACGTTTAAAATGTTGGTTATTAAATAAACTACTTGGTAAAAAAAAAAACATTCCAGATCTTTACAATAACGTAGAAAAAAAAACCAAATAAAAATGAAAAATTTTGAAAAAAAAAAAACGTAAAAAATAGGCAAATTTTGAACTTTGAGGTGTTATAACTCAGCCACTTCTTGTCACATAGAAATTTTTAGTATACCGCCGGAAAAGGCATTTAGTTGCCTTTCCAACGGTATGACATTTATCTCGATCGGACTTTTCGGTTGGGCTCCATAAGGGTTTGAGTGGGACCATACACCGAAAAACACAAAAGTACCGTTATCTAAAAAACGGTACTTAAAAAAAAAAAATATAGCATTTTTCGTGTTCAGGAGGTCCCAATTAACTTATCTAGGCATGTGGCGTTCTTGGTGTTTTTCCAAATTAAAAATTTGTAAAACCTGTGTAATTTATTTGCATCTATTGAAAGTACGAACTCAGATATGTCGTTAGAATTTTCACACCATTGTAAACAGACAGGATATTTAGAAGCAACAGCTTCTTTGGATTCTCAGTCGATCCAAGGCTTGCGATTAAGAGGGCATTTCTTCGAGAAGCTTTCATGATAGCCCAAATTACATCGAAAACCTAACTTCTGAGCGCGGTCAAATGTGTCATTGGATCAGAAATAACCGTCTGACTAAATGAGTAAAAGATTTTTAAACAAACAAACGAAACAATTCTTTTAAATAATAGTTTATTTATAGTAACAATATTGTAATATATGAACTTATTCGTTGTCTTGAATTAGCCCTTCTTCTCCTAAGAGAAGGAAAAAACGTCCCTTGTAGGATGGTAATAAAATTGCAAAATGAAGAAAAAGTTTTTTTTCAGTGACGCTACAGGGGCTTGTAATCGGATGAACTAAAATTCTTTGTAACTTTAAATTAGATTTAGAATATTGAAGTAGAACATAGCCGACATGTTTGGAAATAAAATAAGGTTTTTGTAAACTTTATTTCCTTTCCGCTTTTTTTTTTTTATATACATATATATGTACATATACATATGTATGTATGTATGTATGTATGTATGTATGTATGTATGTATGTATGTATGTATGTATGTATGTATGTATGTATGCATGTATATGTGTGTATATATATATATATATATATATATATATATATATATATATATATATATATATATATATATATATATATATATATATATTTATATATATATATATATATATATACAGGGTTACAGGGAAAGTCGTCCTAGATAATTAAGGACGTTATAGTTTAGGTCGTTTCTAACCGATTTGAATCTATGACATGATGTCCTAAATTTAACCGTTTTCGAGATATTGAAGTTTAAAGATTTTTTAAAAAAGACATGTTTTTTTTGCTTTTATATCGATTTTTTTTTTATTAGAGTTGCTCGAGTGCGATTTTTTGGTTATTTTTAGTTAGTCTGTATGTCAAGTATCAAAATCATCAAAAAAAATTTGAACTAGTTACTAACAGTTTCAAATGGCGGCTTGTTAATGTTTCTAAATTACGAATTTTTACCAAGTGTTTCCTACTTTAAATCAATAAAGAGAAAAAAAAAATGTATGGAAGTTATTCTGCAAATTATTTTAAAAACTTTTACGTCTTTTTAGCTATCTAAAACGGTATAATATCTACTGGATCTATTGAAAATTCTAAGAAAATGAGATTTCAATAGGCCCAAATGTAGAGTAACATAATAATAGAATTTAGATACTACCAATTACCGGTTTACTACCTGCACCTTCTCTCTGTGCGAGTGACATTTTCTGTTCACTAAACATTATTGAATGATTTTTAGGCTGCTCATGCGATTCTTCCGTGGTAGATCTGCTATACCGTGCTTTTCAAAAATATCTGCGTTTCATCTTCTGACTGTGTGAATTGGCTCGTAACTGGATTTTGATCTCTGCTTGTGAATATGGTAACGTATACCAACGAGGAATATGCTGACATCCTAATGTGTTACTGATTTTGCGAAGGAGTGTCGTCGCGTGCACGTGATGAATACATACTGCGATATCCTACTCGTCGTGTACCTGATGTTAGCGTACTTGATGGAACTTATCGAAGACTACGAGAAACTGGTTCCGTACAAAGACGGCGGACTGACATGGGATGACCACGTATCTTTGACGAAGACGAAGAAAACAAAATACGACGTCTCTTTGAGGTGGACCCAACCACGTCTACAAATGTTGTCGCTTGGTATTTCGCAGTGGAAGGTATGGTTTGTAATGCATACTGTTGGGCAACACCCTTACCACTATACGCCCGTGCAAGTCATTGAAGAAGGGGATCCGTTGTGACGATTAGAATTCTGCAGCTGCTCAATACCGATGTCGAAGATGCATCTTTTTTTAAGAAAATACTATGGACTGACGAGTCGAAATTCGACAAAGACGGTCTTACAAACTACCACAATGCCCACTATTGGGCTTCTAAAGAGGAAGGCAACCCAAACAAAAAAAGAACGAAAGGATCACAAACAAGATTCAGCTTAAATGTGTGGATGGGTATAATTTCAAATTATTTGGTTGGGCCATTCTTCCTGCCAGATAATTTGAATGGCGAGGAATACGACAATTTTTTGCGGAACGATTTACCTAATTTGATGGAAGACCTACCTATTGGTTTGAAACAAAACATGTACTTTCAACACGATGGCTACCCAGCTCACAACAGAGGAAGTGTTCGTGCATGGCTCAATGACAATTATCCCAACAAATGGATTGGAAGAGGCGGACCCATACCTTGGCCGGCGAGAAGCCCAGACCTAACACCGATGGATTTTTATGTGTGGGGTTACATGAAGAATCTCGTATACGACCAGATGACTCCTATCGAAAACGTAGATGTCCTAAGACAAAAAATAGTTGATGCGGCTGACGAAATGAGGCGGCACCTCACAACCAGCGTTGTGAAAAGTAATTTAAGAAAAAGAATAAGAATTTGTGTTAGAAATAGGGGCGACCATATAGAACATGAATTATAATTAATAAAAAATATTAAATTGCAAGGTTTTTTGTTTTATTTGTGTATTTTTCATATTTTCACCTAGAACTAAAAATTTACCTATTGCTACCCGAGCCAGCTTTAGGTGTCATTCTGTGTACAGTTTTCCTATTAAACTCCTAGTATTATACCTTTTTTGACAGCTAAAAAGACGTAAAAGTTTTTAAAATAATTTGCGGAATAACTTCCATACATTTTTTTTTTCTCTTTACTGATTTAAAGTAGGAAACACTTGGAAAAATTCGTAATTTAGAAACATTAACAAGCCGCCATTTGAAACTGTTAGTAACTAGTTCAAATTTTTTTGATGATTTTTGATACTTGACATACAGACTAACTGAAAATAACCAAAAAATCGCACTCGAGAACCCCTAATAAAAAAAAATCGATATAAAAGCAAAAAAAAAAACATGTTTTTTTTTTTGCTTTTATATCGATTTTTTTTAAACTTCAATATCTCGAAAACGGTTTAAGTTTTAGGACATCATGCCATAGAGTCAAATCGGTCAGAAACGACCTAAGCTATAACGTCCTTAATTATCTAGGACGACTTTCCCTGTAATCCTTTATATATATATATATATATATATATATATATATATATATATATATACATATATATATATATATATATATATATATATATATATATATATATATATATATATTTATATATATATATATATATATATATATATATATATATATATATATATATATATATATATATATATTTATATATATATATATATATATATATATATATATATATATATATATATATATATATATATATGGTATATATATACATATATACATATATATATATATATATATATATATATATATATATATATATATATATATAAAGATATGAAAATAGTTGGGAAACTCGGCAAGAGGGCACATCAGATGTTCACACAATATTTATTTAGCCAATATTTCGGTCCTAGGTTGGGACCTTCATCAGGGCACAAACTGAAAAAGAGATAATGAAGCAACCAAAAAGGAAAGTCGGGAGAAAATTATTATTGTTAAGTTTAATTTTTAATTTATAATTTTTAATAAGTTCTTATTGTTGTTATAAAGAAGTAAAAATTGCAAGTGACTCACATGCAGTGTGCGAATTAATCTAACAAGAGTGACCATAAATAACAATTGTCATAATAAAGACCGACACTGAAACGAAACAGCCACTATTCACTAACATATTAATTTAAAAATATAGCATTTACAGCAAGGGTGCCATTAGAAACCTTGGATGCTGAAAAAATCAAAATACTCATTTATCATTAATTAAGCACCTGTGATCTGAAAAGAAATGACAGGTTCGACAAGGCGTTGACAAAGGACAACTGTCTGATAGAAGTAAGGGATCACTCAAAACAAAAGGGAAAAAAGGTTGAACAACCAGGAAAGAACCGGTTGAATACAAATTAGGTACCTACGTTATCAGATTGGAATGTTGATATAACAGGAAAAGTACCCATTGGGTACGCTATTTTTAAACGGTATGGAAATTGAAGTGGCGTAAAGGAAGTAGGATTTATTCATCTTGAGAAGAGAAGAGAGGGATTGGAGAAGAAGCTGAAGAGTGGAGAGGGTTTATTTATTAGTTATATACTAAAACAAATTAATAAAAATGGGAATGTAATTATAAAGAATTATAAAGAATTCACGGGAATCATGGAACTATATACCTAAAGAAAGGACACCCAAAAATCAAATAAGTAGCGGGAAAGAACTATAAAATACTGAGGATGAAAAACTATGACTAAATGACGACCCAGAGATATGTGGGAAAGGTGAATCACAAGAGAGAAGAAAACTATATAATTCTTTATAATTACATTCCCATTTTTATTAAAATTGTTTAGTATATAACGAATAAATAAACCCTCTACGTCTATTAGGGTACTTCGCTCCTTAAAGCCCTACTGCCAAAAAAAAAAAATTCTCCCGCCTCGCCCAGTATATAAACTATATCAATTAATTCATTTTTAGGAAAATCCATGACTATTACCTTTACACGTCACTTACTACAACAAATTAAACTATTTTTACTTGCTTAATAGACATGTCAAAATTTGACAATGCTTATATTTTCATTTTGTGTTGGCAACTATGATGTTATAGCGTAAGTGTATTAAAAACAAGGGTAAAAATTGAGAAATTCTAAATAAATCGAAAACTATTAGAAATAGGTATATGACATACTTAATAAAAGCTGTAGGGTTTTGTAAAATCTATCAGAAAAAATAATAATATACAGGGTGTGCCATTTAAAAAATTTGAGATTTTTTTCAATTCAAAATAGTCGAAATGTATAAATTTATTTTGAACACCCTGTAGCATCTAACTCAAATTTCTTTACATATATCTTTTTTTTCATCTCTATAGAACGCTCGTACCAATTATGAGTATTCCACCTTCAGAAACAATGGTGCTACTGGCAATTTTTTACCAAACTTATTAAAAAAATTAAAATATTAGAAAAACTACTAGTTTTAGGTATATAACATTATTAATAAAAAAATTATAAAATTGTACGCCGAATGTAAAAATAAATTACAAAATAGGATGTTCTCTTTGAAAAAACATATGTTATATTGGCCACACTTTTTTGAAATACCCTGTATACACCAAAATAATTTTAAAATGTGCATCTTAATATTCTCTAAAACTATTGTATTTAATATTTTTTTCGTCATTCCCGAAACAAATGAGATAATGAACTTTACTCTATCATTGACTCACCCTGTACATGCACAACCGAGTGCTTTCATCTTGTCTTGGCATTTCGTAACTTTTCCTTTTAATCAGTCTTGATATAACTGTTTTTGCGTGTGTATCAAAATTTCAAATGTTAATAAAACATCGAAAACCAACAAAACAAATAATAAATCATAATCATCATAATGAAAATTTTCCACCTTTAATTTAAAAGAAAAATATATTTTAATTTAAATTCTGAAAAATATAAATGACAACATAAATGAAAAAACGTCACTGTGAGCGAGGAGATTAAGCAATTGTAATTAATATTTTTATAAAGTAGCATCTCAGAATAAAAATAAAGTTGAATGATTAATTATGGGAAATTTTTCATTAAGAAATGGTGCAGTAAAATGCAGAGCAGCTTAATGAAAAATTCATCACAATCACGATGAGAAGTAGAATTTTATGCTATAATTAGGAATAAACAGTTTTGATACTAATTCCTCAAAAACTTTCTTGAAGTTCTTTAACTTGCTCCTTATCGCTAGGAGAAGCTTTTACTCTTGCGAGTATAGATTAATAAGGCCCAAAATAAAACAAAAATTTAAAAGAAAAAATTCACCGAAATAATATCCTTGCCAGCCTATAAAACTAAGTATCTCTCATATCATCGATTCATAGCGTCCTGTGCCTTCCGGTTCCTAGTCTCCAACCTCACCTATCAGCCCATTCCCCAGGCAGGAGGTTGCGCTCCGACATTGCTTTTTAGATTCCACGTAATCCCTGTTTCTCTGTTCTGGGAGTTGCCATTCCGTTATTTGTTTCAGTAGTCGATGGTCCCTAATCCCTTATACGTAACCATACCAGCAAAGCTTTTTTCTTCCTGGCAGTTATCTTTACTTTCGTTGTTCAAATATTTGGTTTTGGTGAAGTTTATTTTTTAGACTTATTTCTCGAGATTCAATTCCATCAGCACTTCTTGTAATTCTTCTTTTGTGTTGGCGACCAGAGTGATATCATGTGTGAACCTTAAGTGATTTAATCGTTCACCGCCCATTAGTATTCCTTTATTTTCTTACTTTTACGATTTGAAAATATCTTCTAGAGTCAACGTGAACAGATTTGGGGATATCGAGCAGCCTTGTCTAATTCCTCTTTTAATTTTGATTTTATCTGTTTTTTCTTCAAGCATTATTTGTGATATGGCATTTTTATATATGTATTCAAGGAGAGTTGTGTATCTTTCGTCGACTGTGAGGTTACTTAAGGCGTTAAAGATTGCCCACATCTCCACCGAATTAAAAGCCTTTTCGTAGTCAACCACTGCTATCCACAAACTGACCTTACATAACTTTGCTTTTTTTCACTAGTCTAATTGTTTGAAGATGGTCTAAAGTTCTGTATCCCCGTCTAAATCCCGCTTGTTCACGGGGTTGAACTGTGCCGTTTCTTCCGAGGTGATATCCATTTTCCGATGACATAATTAGTGAGCAAGTATAACAGGGAGATTGACGGTATCAAGTTCCGATAAAGGAATGATAGAAAAATGCAGTTGCATGTGTTTTTTTATAGGGATGAATAACAAGCAAAGAGTACGTTCCTGAGCGAACAAAAACGATTCTATTGAGTAAAACCGTTTTAATCAGGAAAACTTTTTGGAAATCCAAATGTTTTGGTATTATTGGAAAGAGTAGAAAATCAGCATTCTAATGATTCTAAAAATAATACTACTGTTTGAAAATGTAATTTGTTCGTATATATATATATATATATATATATATATATATATATTATATATATATATATATATATATATATATATATATATATATACAGTAGAACCCCGGTTATCCGAGGTAACGTGGGGGGCACCCTCCTCGGATATCTGAAAACTCGGATAATCCAGATTTGTTTTTTATTCATTCAAAAAATATACACCAATACTTTAAACCGATGTATTCACGTTTTTAACATATAAATATGTACATACATTATAAAACAGTGAAATCGATATCTATGCGCTTCTGTTTCATATTGCATCTTCTTTTTCTCGCTGCAATGTTTCTCCATCTATTAAGAAGAAGCAAATCCGCTGGGGTTGCCTCTGGTTGTTGTTCGATATACCTCAAAGCTTTTTCCAAAGAAGCAAACCCTTCTTGATAAGAGATCTTAGTGGAAGACTGTTCATCCACCGCCGCTTCGTCTTCGTCATAGTCATCTGATTTTTCGGTTTCCTGAAAGGCATTCGTTATTTCTTCAATACTCATTTCTTCTTCTAAATCATCTGCTGTAATCTATTCAACAACAGCTTCTCTTGTCACAGTTTCGCAACCTTTTAATTTTTGCATTAATTCAAATAAGCTTTTTTCTTTTTCTTCTATCTCGCTGTCAAAATTTGAACAGAACATTTTTCCATGGCTTCTCAATTTCAAAGCTAATTGATTTAATGGAGTATCATCTTCACTGTCATTATAGTCCTCAAAATCAATAACTTTTGACCTAGATTTTTGAATAGTGGTAGTACGCACAGAATCCCAAGCTTGACTTACCCAGTAAATAACATTTTTCAGCGTAACCTTTTCTCATCCCATTGATAATATTCTCCTTTTCTGTGTGTTCTAACAGATGTTCAAGATATAAACGCCTATAATCTTCGATTTGCTTTTTAAACTTCTGCTTAAACTTCTCAATTGATGACACATCAGCAGAAAGTTTTTCACCGCATACAGTCAGTTATCGTACACCGTACCGTTTTTTCCAGCGGTCAAGCCATCCAGAACTGGCGGTAAACTGATCTATCTCTGGGAATTGCCTACTAATTATTATTGCTTTCTGTTGTAAAATTGGAGCTGGCAGAGGCACACCTTTTGATCTCTGTTTGGTTAAACCACATGAATAAAGCTTCGTTAACCTTTTCATAGTCGCCGGTTTTCATTGATTTTCTTCCTGAGGACGAGGAGGCTTGATTTATCCTCCACTCTTCTATTTTTGTGCGGTTTCTTTTCCAATCTCCAACTGTTACCTCACCTACTCCATAATCTCGTGCAACAACTTTAATTGTCTCTCCTGCTTCAATCTTCTGATGGCTTTTAATTTTCCTTCAATAGGAGCGGACGATTCTTTTACGCTTGTTTTGCTTCATTATAATACGACAAACAAAAATTCAAACAAAGCAGTTCGTATTAATTACACTTAACTATCAGAACTCCAACCAAATAAATTATGTGAGTATACTCGTACTTCTCCGTAGTAAACGCTATAACGCACTGCATTCACGCAAATTTACATGCTGAAAGAGTCCAAAAAAACATAAATAGGGGAACCCCTCACACGGGCTAGGAAGGCCCCGACGATTTTAAATGGAAATATGTACATACATATTTTAGAAGCTCGGTTAATACGCAGCATAGACGCGCGTACTTCAGATAATCAGGTTCTTAGATTGGCTCGGTTAATCCGGAACTCGGATAATCGCGACTCGGTTAATCGGGGTTCTACCGTATATACTAATTTTTTTTGTCGAACCTTTTAATTACATAAATCTGATTGGTTTTTCTTAGGTACTTAGGTTCTCTTCAAAAATACAATGCTAGTTGTTTGTTGAAAGAAAAAATCCATGGGAGTCAAATCAGGGTTGCGTGGACCTCAACTTATCTTGGAAATCAATTAATTTGAGAAAATTACTCGAATATCTAACAAAGGTGTTATGGAATTGTGTGACGACGCCCCCATTCTACTAAAAGCAGATTCTCTAGGTATAACTATCAAAATGTTCTGTGACATGTTTGAAGAAGTTCTGAATCCGTTCCACATATCACATTTAACGTTATCGTGGGGTGTTTGAAGACTTAAACAGCTATTGTTTATTAGAAATGTGCTAACCAAAGTATGGAAACATTTTTGTTATAAAAGAAAAAATTCCACTAAGATTACTAAGATGTCGAAAATATTTAATATTTAGTGGGATAACCTTTTGTGTCATTCACTGCTTGACATCTTCTGCCCATAGGGTCAATAAGCATAGCACAAGTAGCGTTGAGTATACGAAACGGAAAGTAGTAAACCAGAATGCTACCAATGAGGAAAAAGAAATGGAGATTTTACTTCATGTTTCAAGATAAATCCCCAGGTCAACAGTCGTCAACTAGCTGACTTATCTGACATATCCCAATCTACGGCTAATCACACCACGAGAAAACACAAGTATCATCCCTTTCATATGGAACTACACCAAGAACTTCAAGACCGTGATTTGAACGACGAGTAAACTTTTGTACTAATGTTTTTTGATGAAGCTACTTTTCGCAGTAATAGAGCAGTTAACAGCCATAACATGCATTATTATTTAACAGTTAATCCATTTTGAATCCGGGAAGTTCAAAACCAAAATCACTGGACGCTTAATGTATGGTGTTGGATATTAAATTTTCGAATTATTGGTCCATATTTTTTCCGCGAACCGCTTAACGGGCCTATATAGCTAATTTTTTTGCAAAACGAATTACCCGAACTTCTTGAAGAAGTTGATAACTTTGAAAGGGAACAAATGTGGATTCAACAAGAGGGAGCTCCTGGTCATTACCACCGGGAAGTTCGGGAATTTTTTAACGATCGTTACCGACAAAAATGGATCGGTAGGGATGGATTCATTCAGTGGCCCCCTCGATCATGTGACTTAACACCTTTAGACTTGTTTTTGTGGGGCTACATTAAAGATTAAAGAAGAAGGGCTACAGCACCAGTAGATATGGAGAATAGGATACGGAATGCGTGCAGGACAATAACGCCCTTTATGCTAGGGAAAGTCAAGGAAAATATAGTAAAACGACTAAACAGAAAACTAGTATTTTAAAAAAAAAAAATTGATATATTAGAAAAACTACTAGGTTTAGGTATATAACATTATTATTAAAAAAGGTATAAAATTTTACGCAGAATTTAAAAATAAATTAAAAATAAGATGTTCTATTTTTTTTAAATACCCTGTATACTCAAAGATAATTTTAAACTGTGCATCTTAACATTCTTCTTAACTATTGTATTTAACATTTTTTTCTTCATTCCCGAAACAAATGAGATAATGAACTTTACTCTATCTGTACTCACCCTGTACAATAAAAAGAAAAAAAAAAAAGCCTGCTTTTTCAAATTTTGTAGGTTATGTACCCACTTAAGCGACTTTCATTAAGAAGAGTTTGTTTTTTTTTGTCTCGATTCGACTTATAAAACCAGAGTTATTCCTATTTAAAGCTCAAAAAACTCGTTTTTTGAAAACTTTGGTTGTTTATAAACAAAAGAGCAAGTTTTTCGAGGTCCAAAACTCGGCGCGTGCGTCGACGGGTCCTTTTTCAAAATGGCCGCTCAGTGTTTACATCCGATCTCGGAATGTGTCCTTTGGAAACGTATTGTCCATCGTTTCTTGATGCGACTGCAGTTTATATGAATATAAAGACAGAAGGAAGAGAGAGCTTGTAAAAAGAGAGAATTAAAAACGTTTGTAAGTGAAGAGAATCGAAAAGGGTGAGAAACAATTTATATAATCATGGGGAAAGGAGGTTATTGTTGTGCCGTTGAGAATTGCAAAAATAATTCAAACTGTACGCGGGGCGCTAGTTTTTTCTTTTTCCCCAAAGATGTGTTGGTTTTTAGAAAGATTTATTTTGTGTAAACTAGTATTCAGTTATTTAAAACTATTTATAATTGTGTAAATTATAAATAAAAACATTTTTTTTTTTTCTAAAAGGTTCTCAAGAGGCTTCCAGTTTTCCAATAACTTCATCTGTATTAATTGTTTGACACACCTTTTCTAATAATAAACCTGATAAATTTAACACTGTTTAATTGCAAGTACAATTAATATTCTGAAAGTGACTTTTTTTTCTATTTTTCTCTATAAATTACATTGCTCCTTTTTCATTCCAATCTTTCAAAAGTTTTCTGTGAATATATTGTAAGGAATACAGAACCTATAACAACATATTTATTATTTTTCAAATTTTTAGACAGTATATTTTATTTTCTTATAAGCTGGGTTTGAAAGTTTAAATATTAAGTGTCGTGTTGAGATCACAAAACCACTGGGGAATAGGATTACTGAAATAACTGATATAAATCGATTATTGAATCAATATGCTATTAAAATAAGAAAAATTTTAATGTGATTCCAAAGAAATTTTTGTAATATGATTTTGTGTCAGATGATGTGTGCCAGAGGGTAAAATATTTCTCAAAATAAGTTCGTTAATGGACAGTACACTTAATCGAAGTCCATTTTGATGGTAATTATGGTTACTATTAAAATTTTGAAGATTTAGTTACCTGTTATTAATATTCCTCCTATAAAGAACTTATTTCTATTGTTGTATACCTATACTATAAATTAAATATAGTTATTTTCTTTTAAACTCTAACTGACAATACTCAGTCTATTATGATTAATCATTTCTCCTAATGAAGCTAATATGGTTAGCGAAACGCGCGTCGAGTGCAAAAAATAAAGTGTTTGGTGTAGTGGTGATATATACTGAGTAGTGTCATTATGCCAAAGATTCCACATTCCCAACATAGTTGTAATTGACAAGTCA